>JAMFTG010000132.1:97500-275179 GCA_023974075.1 Chaenocephalus aceratus | reverse complement strand
AAACTGAAGGTCACCAAGTTCTTGGAGGGCTTCAGGGAACATTATTTTGGGAGGAAATGATGTTCAATAAGCTGTGGGGATTGCATGTGTCAACATTCGTCTCACAGAATCGATTTTATACCGGTATTTATTCATTTTGTAGTACTTTGGGTTATTTTAGCTATATTAAAAGTATTTGTAATTACATTTCTGTTGTTACTTTCTCTCGTTTTTTATGTTTTTGTATTGATTTATTTTTATTTTGAATTATATTTGTATTATTCCAATATTTGTTTGTGTCATTTTTAGGTACTTCTTTAGTTATTTTTTAAATAAAAACGAATTAAAAGGGTTATATCCTGATTCCTTTCAAAGGAGTCCTTCTGTCAACACTCTCACTCCCTAAGCGTCCAATAGCGACGTGTGTCAGTGTCCGTGGCGTCCCAATTGTGACGCTCCTATGCTTCTTCAGCGTCATAAGGGACGCAAATAGTGTTGCTTCTGTTTATTTCTTTTTACACTAAAGGCCCAGTTATTTCATGTGCTATTTGGATTCTTTCAGCCATTTTGTCCACAACAGATGCTGCTATAGTTAGGTATGTGTGCTTTTGGGGCAGAAGGTCGAGCACACCGCTGATCATGACATGTGTTGCTGACTCAACGCCACCTTTAGCTGAAGCACAACACATGCTAACACACAGTGGGAAATAAGTAACACAAAAAAACAGCACGCCTCAGTTGTCCATCACAATGTATTTGTCTTTCTCTATTTACAGTTGTTGCAAGTCTTCTCATACTCGGGTTGTCTGGGGCAACAAGGAAGGATACAGCAGGTAATCTGCATCCCAACACGTCTTTCTTTACTGTTTACGCGTGCTCCTTCCACGGCTTTAATCTCTCACGTGCTGCTTCTCTCTTTGCTGAATAGCGAAGAACAACTCGGGTGTGAAGCCTGCGGGTCAATGTGGAACGTGGGTGAAGGAAGCAGAAGGAGGGATCTTCACTTCTCCCAATTACCCAAACAAATACCCTCCGACCACAGAGTGTGTTTACATCCTCGAAGGTAAATACATGTGTTGCCTAAAACAATCCCACAGTAAACTTCTTAGCGAGCGATCAACAGCTCGTTAAACCAGCTGGTGTTTTTATGAGATATTATTAGACAGATCAGATAATCACAACATGTAGCGGCTAATCACTTTCACAGCTGGGTGTCTGGGAGATGAATTGACAAACAGCCGGGGTTGGAGAGGGCGTGCTATGCGTTCATCAGTGAAAGCATGACTAATACCCCCCCCCCTGCTGTGCCGGTGGTAATTATTTCCATTGTGTCTTCCAGCACCACCACGGCAGTGTATTGATCTGCACTTTGAGGAGAATTATTCAATCGAGTCCTCTTGGGAATGTAAATTTGACAACATCGAGGTTCGGGATGGACCCTTTGGCTTCTCTCCGATTCTGGGACGGTACTGCGGCCAGCACAGCCCGCCGGATATCAGGAGTAGCGGCCGATACCTGTGGATAAAATTTGTAACGGATGGTGAACTGGAAGCCGTGGGATTTTCAGCAAGTTACAACTTCACTGCAGGTACTTAACTTTTTATCCTCACTGCTCTTGTCAGTTCACTCCTCTCTTTGTGTGATGCTTTATGGCTCGAGCAGCGGATGAATACCAAACGGGGAAGTCGCCCTTGTGGGAGTTTCTTGCAGGGTTATTGATTGTCTGTCTGCACACACTCACTATTTCCATTGGCTATATACTATCAGTGGCTGGGACACGATTTCCTCTCTCTGTATCTGCAGTGGTGATTTTAATTCAGTTCAGCACTTTCCAGGGCAGGAAGTAGTTGAGAGGGGCGAAGGAAACTAATCGGTATTGTCGAACACAATCTTGGCAATTAGGGTTGTGTGTAAAACCTTGGCTTTCTTAATTCGCCTCATCTATGGTTGAGATCACATTACGGAAGCAAGCGAGAGGATTGATGACAAGGAATCAGGGCATAACCACCATTTAATATCCCTTCACCTCCACTCCACTGGGTTTAATAACACTGTCAACTTTCTTCGTGTGTTTGAGCTTTGAGTGCCAGGAAGCAGGAAGGATATGTCGATTTGTCTTCACATCCACTGCACCTTCAGGGCGGTTTTACCGTGAGTGTATAGGATGAACACTTGTGCAGTACATCAAACTTTCATCCCAAAACACATGCTACTAGCTGCAGGCAATGCGAAAGAGGTAAAGAGGGATATAGATTTATCTTTCAAGGCTTTGTGTGTGTGTGTGTGCGCTATCAACCTTATGGGGAATTAGTAATACAGAGAAGAAGTGCAGTCAATAGGAATGAAATCTAGTGAGGAATAAAGTGAAGGACCGTGCGTTGTTAGGCAGACGTGCAGCGACTGGTCTGACATTTGCAAGCAGAAGTTAAATTGCTTCTGTGAAACGACACCCAAGTAAAACTGCTCGGTGCATTCAGCGTAAAAGCTACAGGGTGTTTCACTGCCAGATACAATATTTGTCACGCGATTCACAAAGTGGTTGGTGAGAACATTTCAAGAGCAGTGTAAGGCATGATTATGTTCTCCGTTAAAGTCTGAGATTGCTGTGTGCTGAGGCATGAATCTCCTGCAGCTGCATACACACACAGCGCGATCAACTTTGACTTTAAGTTTATATATTGACAGGACATGCATAAGCTCTTCAGCAGCAAGGCTTGTTGTGTAGCCAAACCAGAGAATATCATTGGATGGATGGCGTGTTAGCTAATGCTAAGTATGCTAACTTTTAAGAAACAGTTTGGACATTTTGTCTCAGTTCACCAAGCACTGGGCTAATGGTGCTAATGCAATTGAACTGCCTCTAGAAGTAGCCTTACATCATGTATTAACCAACATTTAAGCTCACTAAATAAATACACTATTTCCTATTTATGTAGTTGCGTTAAAACGTTCATATTGCTAAGCGGCTAAGCTAACCAGCTGCAGCCTCATCTTTTCATCATGGCAAGAAAGCAAATTAGCATATTTCCCGAAGATGTGGAACTACTCGTGCTTTTCCAGATCTACATGCTTGTCTGGGGTTTTTTCTCGTGGCACTAAAAGATAGTCTGCAAAATGGTCTTCTCTAATGGAAGCGACCAAACATGAAGTATATAAAGGCAAGGAAACACCTCACAAAGAACTCCAGAAGACACTATCAACTTTGATTTTAAGTTCATATATTGACAGTAGCCTACATGCATAAGCTCTTCAGCAGCAAGGCTTGTTGTGTAGCCAAACCTGAGAATAGCATTGGATGCATGGCGTTTTAGCTCATGCTAAGTATGCTAACTTTTAACAGTTTGGACATTTTGTCTCAGTTCACCAAGCACTGGGCTAATGGCGTCTTCCTATTGATTATGCAATTGAACTGCCTAAGAAGTAGCCTTACATCATGTATTAACCAACATTCAAGCTCACTAAATACACTATTTCCTATTTATGTAGTTGCGTTAAAACGTTCAAATTGCTAAGCGGCTAAGCTAACCAGCTGCAGCCTCATATCACCATACAGACAGTTGTATTAATCTTTTCATCAAGGCAAGAAAGCAAATTAGCATATTTCCCGAAGATGTGGAACTACTCGTGCTTTTCCAGATCTACATGCTTGTCTGGGGTTCTTTCTCGTGGTACTAAAAGATAGTCTGCAAAATGGTCTTCTCTAATGGAAGCGACCAAACATGAAGTATATAAAGGCAAGGAAACACCACACAGAAGACCACCACAAGAACTCTAGAAGACACACAGGAGAGACGATTTGTCATCTCCAGGCCTTGATAGTCAGAGATGAAGCACCCGGACCACATTGTGTGTAACGTATTGTTCCTCCCGCCTGCTTCTCTCGGGAAGCTCATTGAAAATGTGCTGAGAGGAAAGAAAAAAGCCCCGCCTCTCGCCTCGATAGGAAATATCTGTGGCGTATGATTTACATAATTAAAGAAGATAAAAGCCCTGAATTCTCTCCTCTTGATACTCCGATGTGTGTGTGAACAGTGTCTCCCAGCTGCTCTGCTAACCATGCTAATACAGCCCTGATGAATGGAGAGCAGGGGGTGAAAGGAACCAGCTCTCAGCGACTCGAGGACTTTACATTCTGCGCGCGTCCTCTCAGAGACTCGAGCTCCTGATGACTAATGCGCTCAGCACAGCAGTGACTGGATCTCACAATATCCATATTACATGTTGAGGAACCGCAGCTTTCAAGACTGCAGCTGCTTTGTGTTGAATGCATGTCAAAGGAAGTAGGAGCTGTAACTCACTCACTCACTCACTCACTTACTTAGTGTCAAACAAATCATACCCAGATGACTCCTGCTTGCGCCACACCACAGCTTTCTTACCTCTGCAAAATCAACGTTTATCTTTTCAATATATTTCTGTAAATCATCTGTTCAACTATCCACTCAATCAATCAATCAATCAATCAATCAATCAATCAATCAATCAATGTTTATTTATAGCCCAATATCACACATGTTACATTTGTCTCAGTGGTCTTCACAGTGTGTACAGAATATCAGTATGACAATACGACACCCTCTGTCCTTAGACCCTCTGTCCTTTGACCCTCTGTCCTCAGACCCTCTGTCCTCAGACCCTCTGTCCTTAGACCCTCTGTCCTCAGACCCTCTGTCCTCAGACCCTCTGCCCTTAGACCCTCTGTCCTTTGACCCTCTGTCCTCAGACCCTCTGTCCTTAGACCCTCTGCCCTTAGACCCTCTGTCCTTAGACCCTCTGTCCTCAGACCCTCTGTCCTTAGACCCTCTGTCCTCAGACCCTCTGTCCTTAGACCCTCTGTCCTCAGACCCTCTGTCCTCAGACCCTCTGTCCTTAGACCCTCTGTCCTTAGACCCTCTGTCCTTAGACCCTCTGTCCTCAGACCCTCTGTCCTCAGACCCTCTGTCCTTAGACCCTCTGTCCTCAGACCCTCTGTCCTCAGACCCTCTGTCCTTAGACCCTCTGTCCTTCGACCCTCTGTCCTTAGACCCTCTGTCCTTAGACCCTCACATCGTACAAGGAAACACTTCCAGAGAAAACCCAGTTTAAAGGGAACATGGGAGAAACCTCAGGGAGAGCAGCAGAGGAGGGATCCCTCTCCCAGGACGGACAGACGTGCAATAGATGCCGTGTGGAAATTGAAAAGATAATACATTTGCAACATAGGTAGTCCAGATGTTTGGACTACCTATGTTGCAAATGTATTATCTACTACTAAATGTATTATCTACTACTACTATTGAATTGTTCAGGCACAACGAAATGCTGGCAGTGATTGATGAGACTGTCTGGCGTCTGTGTGAGGGTGTAGTGAAGCTAACAAGGCTCCATCTCACAGGATGTGTGTGTCACTCACTTTCTAGGACTTGAAACCAAATAGTTTAGTTGTAACTAATCCGTAAAAAAAATGTAATTCCATGTTTAGGCCATTATGAAAATTGGCTTCCGAGTGCAGCTGTTTTCGTGTTTATTTGTGCGATCTGTATCCGGATATTTGTGAAGGAAAAACATATTGAATGAACACAAAGCGGTCAGCCGGTCTGCATCTCGGGCTGAGGGTTAGCATCAGGTCAAGTGGAACTCGTTAAAGAAGGACATCTGTTGTAAAGTTACCCCCGCTCCTCGTCTTGCTAACTCCAGCTAGCCGCGCAGTATTAGCATAAGATGGCAAGCTTCGCTCTGCACGTGTGCACTGAACTGCTTCCCTTGTCACTGGTACGTGCCGTGCTTACTGACAAGCCGGCGGATTGGATTTCAATATCCAGATACAAATCACGTGGTAACACCAGGTGGAAATGCAGCTTTCGATAAAACCACACAGTCTTACTTGTCTGGCTCTCTGCACGACAATAAGAGAATTAAAAAAAGTGGCTATTATTACACTATTAGCGAACCTCGTGAAAAGGCCACGATGCAGAATACTTAAGAGACACTTCACCCCAAAGTGCTCCAGTGGGGATTGTCCACAGTACTGTTAGTCGCTTTGGATAAAAGCGTCTAACAAGTAACATGTAGTAGTAATAATAATGCCTCCTTCAAGCATCCTGCAGAGCATACTTCACGTGAATAGTAGGAGTCATCATGCACTGCTATTCAATCGAGAATAAAATGCAGTTGAATTGATTCGGAAAGGAAAGCCTGGGAGAGATCTGGAAATCTCAGGCTGAAGGTTTGAATGTGCAGAGTAAGTCTTTGTCATTATTCTATCCAGTAGCTCAGCTTGGGGGCAGCTTGAAGGGAACCTGTGATGTGGGGCTAATGTCTAAAAGCCGTTTGGTTTTACAAAGAGGACCAAAGCGTATCAGCTGTCTGTCACAAAGTGCTGCAGGGATGAGGTGTTCCTTTAACCTCGCTGCCCTGGCTCTCCACAAAAAGCTAATTGGATTCCTTTCCATTGGATTCTGGATTCCTTTCCGAAAATAAGATGTGTAGCTAACCGAAGCTTTTGATTGTTTTCAATCAATCAGTCAATGTTTATTTATAGCCCAATATCACACATGTTACATCTGTCTCAGTGGACTTCACAGTGTGTACAGAATATCAGTATGACAATACGACACCCTCTGTCCTTAGACCCTCTGTCCTCAGACCCTCTGTCCTTAGACCCTCTGTCCTTAGACCCTCTGTCCTTAGACCCTCTGTCCTTAGACCCTCTGTCCTCAGACCCTCTGTCCTCAGACCCTCTGTCCTCAGACCCTCTGTCCTTAGACCCTCTGTCCTTAGACCCTCTGTCCTCAGACCCTCTGTCCTTAGACCCTCACATCGTACAAGGAAACACTTCCGGAGAAAACCCACAGTTTAAGGGAACATGGAGAAACCTCAGGGAGAGCAGCAGAGGAGGGATCCCTCTCCCAGGACGGACAGACGTGCAATAGATGCCGTGTGGAAATTGAAAAGATAATACATTTGCAACATAGGTAGTCCAAATGTTTGGACTACCTATGTTGCAAATGTATTATCTACTACTAAATGTATTATCTACTACTACTATTGAATTGTTCAGGCACAACGAAATGCTCGCAGTGGACTGTCTGGCATCTGTGTGAGGGTTTAGTGAAGCTAACAAGGCTCCATCTCACAGGATGTGTGTGTCACTCACTTTCTAGGACTTGAAACCAAATAGTTTAGTTGTAACTAATCCGTAAAAAAAAAGAGTTATTCCATGTTTAGGCCATTATGAAAAGTGGCTTCTGAGTGCAGCTGTTTTCGTGTTTATTTGTGCGATCTGTATCGTGAAGGAAAAACACGTTTGAATGAACACAAAGCGGTCAGCCGGTCTGCATCTCGGGCTGAGGGTTAGCATCAGGTCAAGTGGAACTCGTTAAAGAAGGACATCTGTTGTAAAGTTACCCCGCTCCTCGTCTTGCTAACTCCAGCTAGCCGCGCAGTATTAGCATAAGATGGCAAGCTTCGCTCTGCACGTGTGCACTGAACTGCGTCCCTTGTCACTGGTACGTGCCGTGCTTACTGACAAGCCGGCGGATTGGATTTCAATATGCAGATACACATCACGTGGTAACACCAGGTGGAAATGCAGCTTTAGGTAAAACCACACAGTCTTACTTGTCTGGCTCTCTGCACGACAATAAGAGCATTACAAAAAGTGGCTATTATTACACTATTAGCGAACCTCGTGAAAAGGCCACGATGCAGAATACTTAAGAGACACTTCACCCCAAAGTGCTCCAGTGGGGATTGTCCACAATACTGTTAGTCGCTTTGGATAAAAGCGTCTAACAAGTAACATGTAGTAGTAATAATAATGCCTCCTTCAAGCATCCTGCAGAGCATACTTCACGTGAATAGTAGGAGTCATCATGCACTGCTATTCAATCGAGAATAAAATGCAGTTGAATTGATTCGGAAAGGAAAGCCTGGGAGAGATCTGGAAATCTCAGGCTGAAGGTTTGAATGTGCAGAGTAAGTCTTTGTCATTATCCTATCCAGTAGCTCAGCTTGGGGGCAGCTTGAAGGGAACCTGTGATGTGGGGCTAATGTCTAAAGGCCGTTTGGTTTTACAAAGAGGACCAAAGCGTATCAGCTGTCTGTCACAAAGTGCTGCAGGGATGAGGTGTTCCTTTAACCTCGCTGCCCTGGCTCTCCACAAAAAGCTAATTGGATTCCTTTCCATTGGATTCTGGATTCCTTTCCGAAAATAAGATGTGTAGCTAACCGAAGCTTTTGATTGTTTTCAATCAATCAATGTTTATTTCTAGCCCAATATCACACATGTTACATTTGTCTCAGTCGTCTTCACAGTGTGTACAGAATATCAGTATGACAATACGACACCCTCTGTCCTTAGACCCTCTGTCCTCAGACCCTCTGTCCTCAGACCCTCTGTCCTCAGACCCTCTGTCCTTAGACCCTCTGTCCTTAGACCCTCTGTCCTTAGACCCTCTGTCCTTACACCCTCTGTCCTTAGACCCTCTGTCCTTAGACCCTCTGTCCTCAGACCCTCTGTCCTCAGACCCTCTGTCCTCAGACCCTCTGTCCTCAGAGCCTCTGTCCTTAGACCCTCTGTCCTTAGACCCTCTGTCCTCAGACCCTCTGTCCTCAGACCCTCTGTCCTTAGACCCTCTGTCCTTAGACCCTCTGTCCTCAGACCCTCTGTCCTCAGAC
Organism: Chaenocephalus aceratus; assembly: GCA_023974075.1. NCBI lineage: Eukaryota > Metazoa > Chordata > Actinopteri > Perciformes > Channichthyidae > Chaenocephalus > Chaenocephalus aceratus. The sequence goes on along the minus strand of JAMFTG010000132.1, from coordinate 266,542 downwards.
CCTCTGTCCTTAGACCCTCTGTCCTCAGACCCTCTGTCCTTAGACCCTCTGTTCTCAGACCCTCTGTCCTTAGACCCTCTGTCCTCAGACTCTCTGTCCTTACACCCTCTGTCCTCAGACCCTCTGTCCTCAGACCCTCTGTCCTTAGACCCTCTGTACTTAGACCCTCTGTCCTTAGACCCTCTGTCCTCAGACCCTCTGTCCTCAGACCCTCTGTCCTCAGACCCTCTGTTCTCAGACCCTCTGTCCTCAGACCCTCTGTCCTCAGACCCTCTGTCCTTAGACCCTCACATCGTACAAGGAAACACTTCCGGAGAAACCCCACAGTTTAAAGGGAACATGGAGAAACCTCAGGGAGAGCAGCAGAGGAGGGATCCCTCTCCCAGGACGGACAGACGTGCAATAGATGCCGTGTGGAAATCGAAAAGATAATACATTTGCAACATAGGTAGTCCAGACTCTGACTACTTTTACTTCCAGGATGAAGACTTTTCTTTTTGCCGCTGCTTTTAATTGAGTTATTCACATCTTACACTGCACTGTGACTTTTATTCATGTACCTGTTATTCATGTTTTATTATCTTTGCTTGTTAATGTTTCGAATGTCTTAATGTGTTTTGTGAAGCCCTTTCAATTGCCTTGTGTTGAAAAGTGCTATATACATAAACTTGCCTTGCCTAACCAAAAATCTGTTTAGAAACCCATTGACCTCGGGACAAAGTAACCTGGAAGGCAAAAGATGCTGACTAATCTCCTACTTGAAGGACCCATTCTTGCACGAATAAATGTAGGAAAGCCTGAACAGTAACAAGCCTCAAAGCACAACAAGTTGCCTCCTGCAGATTCACATCATCTCCGGAAAGCCACGGTGTTGCTTTGTGACAGGCATCCTTTCAGACCGTATAGCAGCTCAAAGTGGAGGGTGCAGCAGGGGAAAGAGAGTAGGAAGCATGGTGTGTGTTCTGTGTGTGCAATCTGAGCAGGATGCAGCTTTTCAGTTCGTCCTATAGGGCGCCGGGACCTTAAACCCTGTGGATGTGTAGATTAAGTGATGTTTCAGCACCTGAAGCCGGGGCACAGCTACTAAAAGCTGAGACCCAGTGGTGGGGCAGATGCTCTATAGATGCTCCGGCAGTATATCTTCGACCCAAGGACAAGTGATAAAGTTCCTTTACTGAAAATCTTCTGGGGGACATGAACAATCCATAAACAGAATACTCACGTGGACCATTTCAGCTGCGTCTTAGATGTGATGTATTTCTTGCGACAGTGAAGACATTTTAAAGATGTCTGTGTTGCTTCAGGAAAACATTGAATTGGATTTGTGCAGTTTTTAGTATATAATGTATTTTTTAAATGTATTTTGTTACAATTTTAGAAGCTGGTGTCAGGTGTGGACTGTGGAACATTTCTTGGACCTTTTACTCAACAATTATCACTGACATCTGAAAATATTAGGTAGACAGGTAGGTAGACAGGTAGGTAGGTAGGTAGGTAGGTAGACAGGTAGGTAGGTAGGTAGGTAGACAGGTAGGTAGGTAGACAGGTAGGTAGGTAGGTAGGTAGGTAGGTAGGTAGGTAGGTAGGTAGGTAGGTAGACAGGTAGGTAGGTAGACAGGTAGGTAGGTAGACAGGTAGGTAGACAGACAGACAGACAGACAGACAGACAGACAGACAGACAGACAGACAGACAGACAGACAGACAGACAGACAGACAGACAGACAGACAGACAGACAGACAGACAGACAGACAGACAGACAGACAGACAGACAGACAGACAGACAGACAGACGGGTAGGTAGGTAGGTAGACGGGTAGGTAGACAGGTAGGTAGGTAGGTAGACGGGTAGGTAGACAGGTAGGTAGGTAGGTGGGTAGACAGGTAGGGTAGGTAGGTAGACATACAGGTAGGTAGGTAGGTAGGTAGGTAGGTGGGTAGACAGGTAGGTAGGTAGGTAGACGGGTAGGTAGACAGGTAGGTAGGTAGGTAGGTGGGTAGACAGGTAGGTAGGTAGGTAGACGGGTAGGTAGACAGGTAGGTAGGTAGGTAGGTGGGTAGACAGGTAGGTAGGTAGGTAGACAGGTAGGTAGACAGGTAGGTAGGTAGGTAGACAGGTAGGTAGGTAGGTAGACAGGTAGGTAGGTAGGTAGGTAGGTAGGTAGGTAGGTAGACAGACAGACAGACAGGTAGGTAGGTAGGTAGGTAGACAGGTAGGTAGGTAGGTAGGTAGACAGGTAGGTAGGTAGGTAGGTAGGTAGGTAGGTAGGTAGGTAGGTAGGTAGACAGGTAGGTAGGTAGGTAGACAGGTAGGTAGGTAGGTAGACAGGTAGGTAGGTAGACAGGTAGGTAGGTAGGTAGACAGACAGACAGACAGACAGACAGACAGACAGACAGACGGGTAGGTAGGCAGGTAGGTAGGTAGGTAGACGGGTAGGTAGACAGGTAGGTAGGTAGGTGGGTAGACAGGTAGGTAGGTAGGTAGACATACAGGTAGGTAGGTAGGTAGACAGACAGGTAGGTAGGTAGGTAGACATACAGGTAGGTAGGTAGGTAGGCAGGCAGGCAGGCAGACGGACAGGCAGACGGACGGACGGACGGACGGACAGACGGACGGATAGATTAGAGTCCAAAATATTTCTGAATTAGCATTACAAATGATGCTGTGTCGTGCCAAACACAAACTCATATAGTGGACACAAGTTATTGCAGTGAAATAGAAACTGGTCATCATGCCATTCAGCCTCACACGTGACCCCATAGTGATTCTACTGTGTGTTTATAATGAATCCAGGCCATGACTAATGTATCGAGATGACATTGATTGATCCCCGCGCCTCCTCGCCCCCACCGAGCTGTAACTGGACTGAGAATCATTTTGCAATGGAATGAGTCAAATGGCATTTAAGATTATAGCTGGAAAAGGATATATGGGCCTATCATAAAGGAGACGGGGCCGTGAGATCGAACCGAGATGGGCTCAAACTGGAGAAATTGGAAATTGAAGCGTAGAGACCGACTCCTGGCTCTGAGGAGGAAGTGAATCTGGCAGAAAGTTCACAGACTTCCCGGATTTATTCTGCTAGTGGCAACACCCGACATGTAAACATGGCAGAAGCTTTTTTATTCAATTGCATCCAATGAAATCCCTGTATATAGTTTCCAAAGTCACCGACCCTCACCAGATTGGCTGGTTACATTGATTGTTATAATTGACTGTATTTTTAGACACATTTCAACATGATGGCATTGAAATAGCTTTTTGGGAATTCGGCCAAAATAAAGACTGCAGTGTGAAAAACTGCCAAGGTGCTTCAAAGATTCAAGATTCAAAGGTTTTATTGTCATATGCACAAAGATACAGTGTCGAAATGGCAATGAACATCTTCTGACCTGAGCTCCTCCAACAATGCAACATCAAAATACAAAATAAAAAGTAGTGCAAAACGTCTTTACATGTAAATAGAATATGATATGTAGCATGATGTTAGATCTGGGGCTCTTATTTTGAAATATAACCCAGAGCAATAGAATAAGTTGAACAAACACACATTCATATTTCACAGATTTCCTTTTTCAAACTTTAGTTTTTATTGAGTTAAGTGTGTACATAATGGAGAGACAAAACAGGCTTATAGCGATGTTAGAAAACACAAGTACAAGATCATAAATAAAATACAATGAAATAATAAAATAAACATCAAACTGAAATTCAACAGTCATGGTTACACAGATCTAGTAAGTCGTCTCCTGAAAAGCATACGCCCTAGCCTTTTCCCACAGTGTCATAAACGACGAATTTCTTCCATTTACTCTCAAAAGTATTGACTCTCATTCTAATGATATTTTTCCATTACATATACCTCTCTTATAATATCCATCCACTGGTCTTCTGTAGATGGCTCGGCCTTACACCAATGTCTGGTTATTGCTTTCTTGCTTGTTACTATCTATATATCTATCAGTATTAATCACGCATTCATTTATGTTTCCAAGGTTTAAAATGGTGCATTCCTTGGGTATCGAATAACCCAGAATGTCTACAACAGTTGCGTGTATATTTTCCATCCATCTTCTTCCGCTTATCCGTGGTCGGGTCTCGGGGGTATCAGTTCCAGCAGAGAGCCCCAAACGTTCCTGTCCCCTCATCAACCAGCTCTGACTGGGGGGTCCCAAGGCGCTCCCAGGCCAGCGAAGAGATATAATCCCTCCACCTGGTCCTAGGTCTACCCCTCGGTCTCTTCCCAGCTGGACGTGCCTGGAACACCTCCCTAGGGAGGCGCCCAGGTGGCATCCTAACTAGGTGCCCGAACCACCTCAACTGGCTCCTTTCGACGCGAAGGAGGAGCGGCTCAACTCCGAGTCCCTCCCTGATGACCGAACTTCTCACCTTATCCCTAAGGGAGACGCCAGCCACCCTGCGGAGAAAACCCATCTCGGCCGCTTGTATCCGCGATCTCGTTCTTTGGGTCACGACCCGTCCTTCATGACCATAGGTGAGGGGAGGAACGAAGATGGCCTGGTAGACGGAGAGCTTTGCCTTCTGGCTCAGCTCCCTTTTCGTCACACGGTGCGGTAAAGCGACTGCAGTACCGCTCCCGCTGCTCCGGCTCTCCGGCCCATCTCACGCTCCATTGTTCCCTCACTCGAGACCCCGAGATACTTGAACTCCTTCACTTGGGGTAAGGACTCATTCCCTACTTGGAGAATGAGTATATTTTCCCAAAAGGTATTTTAGTTTATGGCATTCCCAAAACACGTGTGTGTGATTTGCCTCTCTACTAACCGCCAACATGTGACTGAACAAACCCTCAGGACGTTGTAAAGTTGTGACGTAACAATACAGTAATCAAAATGGATGTCTCACCGTAAGAAATCGTGTTCAGGCTCTTTCTTCTGTGATGCCTTTCAACCTAAATTCAATAACGATGAGTCCAAACCAAGTCCCACGCTCCTCTGTCTCCTGAGGCACTGGGAGTTAAAATTAATTTTCCACGGCTCAGGATCCACAAAGGAGTGATAGATGGAATTCACGAGAGAGAGAAATCTCCTGTGGTGCTTTTTCTGACGTCCAAGATGCCAGTCTTCCTCCCGTGTGTTCAGCACTACCCACTGTTCCTCTGATTGTCATGGCTCCGTCTTCTCCCTACGGAGAAAATGTGTAGGTGCACTTCACCCCGAGCGGAGGTAACGCTCCTCGTGTGGAATGAATTTTCGCCCAAAGTGATGCGATGTGAAGCGTCAAAAAGAAATGGAAGAAATCAGGTGTTAACTTTCTTCAGATGCCTCGTCTCAATGATCTGATCGTCACAAAGACCCAGATGAAGTCTTTCCACCTCCCGTTGGAGCCCATCATTGCGCTTTTGTCTGCCCACATTCCTCTTATTTCCAAAAGGATCTCCTGTGCTCGTACGTGGATGAAAATGAGAATAACATTTGAGTTTAGCAGAAGCAGAGGTGGAAGAAGTATTCAGATGCTTTAATTGAGTGAATGTACCATTATTTTATTGTCAAAATACTTAATTTGAAAGTCCTCCCTCTAGTAAAAGTACTAAAGTATTGTCAGCTATATACTAAAGTGTAAGTAATCATTCTGCCTGAAATGGCCTAAATGTCTGTGTATCATTATATGTTTTATATATGTGACATTCATCAAGTAGCATCGAGTAGCATGGAGATAAAACAAATCTGACTGAAGAAACATTTCAATAATTTGACTCGTGACTTAAAGAGTTACATTTTTGCAGATGCATTTTGTTAAAAGTAGCTAAAGCTGTTTAATGGAGTACAATTACGGCCCGTCTACACTACACTACAAACAATCTTGAAGCTGGGCGTGTCTGAGGCTTGGCGATTTCTCGCGACCAACAACCAATCACATGAATCTCCCGCCCCCGACATACAAAGCAATAGCAATGTTAAAACGAAGTAAACTAGATATAAAATCCCCAAACAGGCGAAAACCTACCAGTTTCACCCACTGTCTCTGCCCCCTCCCTCCATGCCTCGCTCCTCCGGTTTGTATCCCGGTAGAGGAACAGAGACTGATCATTCAGCACCGGGTGATTCACTACCGCTCCATTTTTTTGAATATGAGGAAACGACCTGCGTAGTCTCTCCCAGCATACACGCGGTTTGATTGGCTAGCGCTTGTACTGTCAGATTTGCATACGCATGATTTGATTGGCTGATGCCAAGCATCGAGCCTCAAAAGTTGAACATTGCTCAACTTTTGATGCTCACGATGCTTGCAAAGCCATGCTCCGCTCCCCACAATGCAGTTCGGCGAAGATTCAAAATCAACTACGTCACCCCATTCAAGTGAATGGGCGAAGCGTTGAAAGCATTTTTCGATGCCTGTAGTGGGGCGTAACACGTCTTAAGTAGAAGTATACATTTGCATTAAAGTACCTCAACATTGTGCAGTACTTGAGTAAGTGTACTTAGTTACTTCCCCCCTCTGAGCAGAAGTCACCCTTCCCTCCACGCTAGGGCTGCTCAATTAATCGTATTTTAATCGCAATTACGATTATGGCTTGCAACGATTACGAAAACAACGTAATCCAAATAAAACCATTATTTCTTAATTATTATTATTACTTTTCTTTTTTTAAACATTTTTTTTGTATTGGTTTTTCAGTTGAATTATAATGTATAATAATAATTACATTTTTTTATTTATATTTTTATTTAGAGCGCTTTTACAGGTGCTCAAAGCACTTTACAATTACATATAATAATAATAATACATTTTATTTCTATAGGGCTTTTCTTGAACCCAAAGACGCTTTACATTTGGGAGGGAGGGTAGACAAACAAAACAAAAAGAAAAACAAAAAGAAAGAAACAAACAAAACAAAACAGAAAAGCAGTCAGGAGGAAGTTGGTTGAGAGGAGGCGGGGCTTATGGATACACAGTTGAAGAGGTGGGTTTTGAGGCGGGACTGGAACAGGGTGAGGGACTCAGACTCACGGAGGTCTAGAGAACCGCAGTGACGCGTCCTAAAACCCGGAAGTAAGTCAGCATTTTTACCACGTCCGGTTCCTTCGATAAAAAGCAACGCAGTTTCTCCAGAGGGTTTTGGAAGATAGCTCCAAATAAGTGTTTGACACAAATTGAAGAGACGGATCACGTTTTGTTCTACGACATTAAATCCATCAGCAGCTGGTGATTTCTGAAGAGTTGACGTGTCTGAAAAACGATGGTTGTTACCGAGCGGCTGAATAGGACTACAGAAGTTGTCCAGGCCGTTTTACGTCATTACGCCGAACACGTGAACACTCCTCTAAGTTAGTTTCTGTTCAGCTTGAAAGCGAGTCCCTGCCTCCTGATGACTGTTCCAACACTTCAACTCGTTCCATCTAGAATCTGTATGTTTGAATCTGGATCTGAAGTCGGCGTGACGTTGAAGCAGCGACCCTGCTGTAGTTCCTTTAGAGCATAGCGTTAGCATTTTGCTTCTAGCGACTAGATTTATGCTTAGAAAATGATAAAAGTAGGATGGACGTGTGGAGATTATCCGGCTGAACAAAACGTGACCGTCTCTTGAATGTGTTTCAACCACAGACCTGATTTCAGCTATTTTCCAAAATCCTATGGAGAACTTGCATTGCGTTTTTGACGAAGGAACCGGAAGGATCCGGGTTTTCGGACGCGTCCCTGTAGTTCTCTATTGGGGGAGGGAGTTCCGGAGCTTCGGGGCTGCCACAGAGAAGGCTCTGTCCCCGAAGCTCCGGAGTTTGGCCTTGGGGATGGAAAGCAAACCGGCTGAGGTGGATCTGAGGGACCGGGGTGGTCGGTAGAGGATGAGGAGGTCAGTGAGGTGGGGGGGGGGGGGGGCATGATGGTGGAGGGCTTTGAGAGTGAGGACCAGGAGTTTGTATATTACACATATTAGACATGTCATTACTGTGGACATGCGGGTCGAGTGTCTTGCCCAAGGACACAAGGAATCATACTTAAAGTTCAGGGTAATCAACTGTTAAAAACAAACTGTTCACATTTTTTCTCTCCAATAAATTAATGTTTTCAAAGTAAAGGGATAGTCGTTTTTCATAATCGTGATATCAATTATTGACCCAAATAATCGAGATTATGATTTTTGCCCTACTCCACGCTGCCTCTGTGAAAGACGAGTAAACGGAGTGAGTTAGCATTGCAGGCACACCTCCTGCAGCTGTGGAAGAGGGCCGCCCCCCCCCCCGCTCTGCTCACTCATCCCTCTGTCTCTCTTCTTCCTTTTTTGTTGCCAACACGACCTCTTCCCTCCCCTCCTCCCCTCCCCCCCACATGCCAGAGTCATGCTCTCTCTGCGTGTCCTGCAGCAGATCCACGTGAAGCGAGATGTCGCAGTCATCATGTGTTACACGTGGGGCTCCAGGAGACTCAGATATATGCAACCCTCAATGTCCACATGAAGGACGATGCGAGTGTTTGACAACCTGGTTCTTATGTTTCGGCCATTATCTTTATCCGCAACATTTGTATTTTACCTCATAGGGAATACTTTTTTATATGAATGACTTGACAAACGATAAAAAGATGATGGTTTTGCGGTAACTCTCCACGTTGTATACGTTTTGTTTAACATGTCTTGTTTTATTTGTACATGGCATATTGAATATGTACCTACTCTCTTAGTTGTTTACGCCCTCGAATATATTTGTTGACACCCCCTTGGTCTCCTATTTGCTATATGATGTCTGTGTATGGGGACATAAGCTGCGTCTGTCAAACTGTGAATTAAATTAGCAACCAAGCTAACCATCGTGCTAATTGATAATGACTGACAACTTAACTTAATAAGCTCGGAGAATTTGCTCGCCAGCTTCAGTCTTGTTCAGAGCTTCACATCTCCAGACGTCTGGATGAATGCCCCTTTCTTTCCGGTGCTCCTTTCTACTCTGAAATCACTCCGACCCGCTCGGCACAGAAGTCCCGGCACAAAATGTTCACGGTCTTATCAGACAATGAGACAAGGAGACGAGCGGTTTATCGCCCCGTGGAACTTAACTCTCCGTCCACCTGCGAGGGCTGATACTCGCGTCCTCTGGATGTTTCTGACGCCCCTAGCCAATTACCTTTCAGATCAATCAGCGCCCCTCCTGCCTCCTGCCTCCTGCCTCCTGCCTCCTGCCTCCTGCCTCCTGCCTCCTGCCTCCTGCCTCCTGCCTCCTGCCTCCTGCCTCCTGCCTCCTGCCTCCTGCCTCCTGCCTCCTGCCTCCTGCCTCCTGCGTGGGGGGGGGGTCAGGACGCTGCTGGGTTTATTAGTGGCCTGGTTTGGGGATTGGAATGAATGGTATGTTGTATATATGTTGCATGAAATATAATGTTATTCAATGTACGAGTTAAAACTGTAGATTTAAGAGTGTCAAGGGAAAACGAAAAGGCCATCTTTAGTAGGTTCAGGAAAACTATTCTTCACATTCTCTTAACAAATGAATCGGGTACGAGTACGATAGCAAATTGGACAAAAGTAAAAACTCCCCTCACACTTGCTATTAAACTAACATGTGGGGGTTAATGTAATGCAGGGAACGCGGCCTCGGACACGTGTACGGAAACATATGCGAGAAACGGGTACAACAAAGAATCGGGGGGGTTGTTTATCGTCCTTCACATAGGTCAACCAATAAGGAACGAGAAGTCTTTAGATCAGGGGTGTCAAACTCAAGGCCCGGGGGCCAAATCCGGCCCGCGACTTCATTTCATGTGGCCCGCAAGAGCTTGCAAAGAATATAATACGTTTATTATACGGTTACATGCCACTTTACAGAAGCTGGTTGCCCATAAACTACATGTCCCACAATGCATCTCGTTTTGTGACATGCACACCGAAGAGACTTGCAATTATTTGCCCTGGACTTCTGCTTTCAGACGTAGTTAGTTATTACCCCGATAATAATCCAATTCAGAGGCAATAATGTAATATAATACATTATTTTATATATATTATATATTTATATATGTATATTTATATAGTTACAACCGGCCCTTTGAGTGCAATCATAATGCTAATGTGGCCCGCGATGAAATTGAGTTTGACACCCCTGCTTTAGATTGTTTTGCACCCGGGTTCTGCTTGAACTTTGTTTTCTGACTTTGACGAAATAAAGTTATGTTGCATCGTACGGTCTGCTTCCAGCGACTTCTGAAACCTGCTACGAAATAAGTTAAAGTGTTGAGAAGGAGGCTGGACAACAATGTGTGTGTTCTGTCTACACACCATACAGTATGCTGTAACATGTGTTTGTCGTCTCTCCAGTCTGTGACTTGGCTGCCTTCCCATTCAAACCCCTGTGCGCTTCCTGTTTCGCAACACGGCGAGCTATTGTGTATTCACGCCGTGTTCTCTACTTTGTACACATATGGTCTTTGCTCTCAGGACTGCTTTGGAAATTAGCTCCGTTGCTCTGTAGGAATAACAGCTCGCCCAGGGCTATTTGCTTCATTAGCCTATCAGAGCGCTGGATCCTTCGCTGCCTCGCTGAAAGCCTGACTCTCTACATTATGCCGTATTAGGCAGCAGACAGATCGAGTCCATGGAAAACGTCTCGGAGAGTTATTCTCCCAACACAGTTGATGGAAAAGGTATTTTCATTTTCGGAAGGTGAACCATGTTGTCTGATTTTTGGAAGGACGTCTCGGAGCAGATTGCTTTCCACGCTTGATGAGTTTTGCTTTTGTTTTCATCTTCTCACGAGTGTGAAGCCCTCATTAACATGCAGGGATAAAACGTCCAATAACTGCCTCAAAGTGTGTGTGTGTGTGTGTGTGTGTGTGTGTGTGTGTGTGTGTGTGTGTGTGTGTGTGTGTGTGTGTGTGTGTGTGTGTGTGTGTGTGTGTGTGTGTGTGTGTGTGTGTGTGTGTGTGTGTGTGTGTGTGTGTGTGTGTGTGTGTGTGTGTGTGTGTGTGTGTGTGTGTGTGTGTGTGTGTGTGTGTGTGTGTGTGTGTGTGTGTGTGTGTGTGTGTGTGTGTGTGTGTGTGTGTGTGTGTGTGTGTGTGTGTGTGTGTGTGTGTGTGTGTGTGTGTGTGTGTGTGTGTGTGTGTGTCAGCTTATCATCTAAGAGCAAATGTCTGCTTTGTGAAGGAACCCTGAATCTGATCTAATGGCAAGCTTTTGTTTTCCCGCCGGGTGAATGATGTCAACGACAAAGGAAGCTAAGACCTTAATGGGATTATAAAACGTGAAGTTGGAGTAATCCTCACAACATTTCAGAATGATAAAACGTTAGTAAATCCAAGCAGACGCCCACATCAACATATAATACCCCCATATAGGAAAATAGGACAATAAGACGAGTTAATGGTACATAAGATGGAAAGGAAAGCGCAGCGTGGCTTATACACTGGAGGGATTGTATTGGTGGTTTAATGCATATCATTACAATTTGATAGGCTTATAGGAAAGCCATGACGAGTGGTTTCTGGTTTTCAAACCGCACTTCTCCGCCTGCTCTCAGTCCTTCATATTTCATGTTCGCTTATGGAAAAAAATCTTTAATATAGTAATAGCGACAATTTGAATACAAAGCAGAACAGAATAATATATAGCGGTGTGTATGTGTTGGATTTAAACCATACAGGGTTTCCAGGCAGGCCAAGGTTACATTTAGCAAACCGAACGTGTCTCATCCCCCTGTTCCTCCCCATCTCTCATCCCCCCTGTTCCTCCCCATGTCTTATCCCCCCTGTTCCTCCCCATGTCTCATCCCCCCTGTTCCTCCCCATGTCTTATCCCCCCTGTTCCTCCCCATGTCTCATCCCCCTGTTCCTCCCCATGTCTCATCCCCCCTGTTCCTCCCCATGTCTTATCCCCCTGTTCCTCCCCATGTCTCATCCCCCCTGTTCCTCCCCATGTCTCATCCCCCTGTTCCTCCCCATGTCTTATCCCCCTGTTCCTCCCCATGTCTCATCCCCCCTGTTCCTCCCCATGTCTTATCCCCCTGTTCCTCCCCATGTCTCATCCCCCCTGTTCCTCCCCATGTCTCATCCCCCCTGTTCCTCCCCATGTCTCATCCCCCTGTTCCTCCCCATGTCTTATCCCCCTGTTCCTCCCCATCTGTGTTAAAGACACCTTTTGCTCCCAGAGGATCCGCTATGTGGGCTCGAGTGCTGCTTCAGAGCTCGGCACGTTTGGATGGTTACCGTTTGTGCACGTGGCCTTTGGTTTCCTCGGGGTGTGAAACAGATTGCGAGATGTCCCATGCCCCGTGAAGGTGTCAAGAAAAATGTGAAACCTTGAGTCATGAAAGCTGGAAGGACTGTCAATACGATGGCGACAAAATCATAAACAAGTTATTAGTGAGGTGTTGGTTTCCATTTGCTTTTTCCTCGCGCATTTCCTCGTCCTTGTCGAAGCTCAAACTGCTCGCCCGTCTGCGGTCATTGAGGTGCGGGCGGGTGCGAAAGAACATTTAATTTCCTCCTCAAAACCACCGAGTGTTCACCAATGGAGTCCGGCGAGTCCATTAAGACCGTCGTCTCCCATTGGGCGGCAAAGCCTTTCTGGCAGATTGCCGAGAGCAAGGACCCGGAAAAGTCATGAAGTCGATCATGTGTGTTCGTCTCTCTTCTCCCACTCAAACAAACACTAACAGCTGAACAGCGCGGCCTCACTGGCATTTCATTTTCCATTTGGCAAGCTCGATTAATCACATCGCTCCGATACAACGCGACGCACCCACCCATCGCTGCTGGCTTTCATTACTCCCCCACGCGGGAACGTGTACAGCTGAGTAAAGAGCAAGAGGAGTGCCACGGCTAAAGGACTGCACATATGAGCGATGCAGAAAGACAAAGGAAAGGAGGAAAGCTTTGGATTGCTGTGAATAGGTTATGGCCGTGAGGAAGCCTGATGAAAGATTGGTGCTGCTCCGTGTCCCCCGAAGGCTCCGATCTGAATATTCATTGAGCTGACACTGTTCTTTCTCGCCACCGTCTACTAAAGCTTGCCAACTGGCTTTTTACCTCGTGGCCACTAATAAGCGTCTGTGCCTAACACGCATGCAAACGACTCTCCGCGATACACACATATCGGCACCTCACACGAACAGCCAATTGAAACGGCTCGCGTTGTGTTTGGATTGCGTGAATAACTAGATTGACACGTGCTGAATGTTTTTCATTTTGGATAATGAAATATCAGATCTGCTGCAGGGGGATCCAGTTGTTTTGGGAAATCTTTCAGTTTGGAACAAAAGTAGATCCTCTCGGCGTACAGATACACAAACACACAGCGGACACGGCGGTAAGATGACATGGCGACTTCATAAGACATTAGAAGAATGAAAGATATGGGGACGAAAATCAAGAGAAATCAAATATTCAGAATTTCAAACAACCATATTAACAGTGCCACCAAAATATGCACAGAATATATTGTTGACATAATCCATCCCTTTACCAGAGCTGTTCCCCCTATGTCCTAGTGCAGGGGTGTCAAACTCAATTTCATCACGAGCCACATCAGCATTTTGGTTGCACTCAAAGGGCCGGTTGTAACTTTAAGACTATATATAAATACATATGTAAATATTTAATATAAACATATGTATTATATTACATTATTGCCTCTGCATTGGATTATTATCGGATAGGGTATAACTTCATAATTAACTACGTCTGAAAGCAGAAGTCTAGGGCAAATCATTGGAAGTCTCTTCAGTGAGAATTGTGACAAAAATAATTGTGTGACATTCTCACTGAAGAGACTTCCAATTGTTAAGCCAAATTCTGGGAAAAATTTAAAATGTAAAAAAAAATTGAAATTCTGAAGAAGAAAAAAGGAACATTCTGGGAAAAAAGTCAAATTCTGAAGGAAAAAAAAATCATATTTGAGATGCATTGTGGGACATGTAGTTTATGGGCAACGTGCTTCTGTAAATCGGCATGTAACCGTATAATAAACGTATTCTATTCTTTCAGAGCTCTTGTGGGGCCGCATTAAATGAAGTCGCGGGCCGGATTTGGCCCCCGGGCCTTGAGTTTGACACCCCTGTCCTAGTGTGTTGTATCCAAATTACTTCTTGATTCAGCTTCTAATCACCCAACAGAATAATAGTATGTATAACTTGTTGGTTATTTTCATACAGAACATACAAAGGTGTACATCTAAAATAAATATTGAGTATGGTCGATATGTACTCTTGATGTGAACATAAGAAGCCGTACATCTTTGTAACTGTGTGCAAAAATACAAGGCTTCTCTTATGTTGGCGTCCGTGTTGGCAGAGAGGAGATTTCTCATCCGAGTCGATGTGCTTTCTGGCTTCAGGAAGCTGCTCAAATCTGTATTCAACTCCTAATCCTCGAGCACACAGAGACACCGGACCACCGCCGAGCAGCTGCATCGAGCCCTCGCCTCACAAAAGTCCTTTTCATATCCTACTCCAGTTTGTTTGTCGAGGTGATGTTGGTTCTTAAGTCTGTACAAACGGGCGTGAAGAGAAAATATCGTCCATTTTCTCTTCAAATACTTCGCCCTGTCGAGCAATCTTAAATATTCAGGCATAATCCTTTCGGGGCTCGTCTTCAAGATGTAGAATTCAAGTGAGATTGAAATGCCTTCCCTAGATAGCCGTGTGCCACAAGGACATCCTTTTCTTGTTCTTAAATTAGAAAAGATTAGCTTGAATCTGAGGGGCTCGGCTAAGACATCTGTCGCCCGCGGGCAACACTTTCTTTCCGTGTATTTCAAAAAGTCCGCCAACTTTCTGATTTGTTTCATGTTCCTCTCTAACTGTGTCTTTGTTAGAGCAGCTGGAGATGTGTGATGAAGACTGCGTGAAATGAACTTCAGTCATTATTTCAAAGACCTCTGACACCCACGCTTCACTTGTGTTTGACATGGAGCAAAATGCTTTACGGTTAATTGCATGTAAGCCATATAAAAGGGCTCCAGCACAGAGGGAGAGTCTGAATGATGAATACATCAGAAGGAGAAATAAGGGGGGGGTAGGAGATGGCGGTGGGATTAGGTTCAAATCCCCCCTCAAAACCCCTCATTGTGTGTGTGTGGCTTAACGCAGAGATTGACTGATCAGAAATCTGAGTCGGTGATTTTATCGGCTTTTCTGAAACTTAGATTGTGCCGGAAGGAGCTCAGTGAAAAATGCTTAAATTGACTGTGAGGAGAGGAGGGCTTCGGTGTGGCTTAAATATTAATTTGCTGGCGGCCCTCGCTCTCGAGTGAGTTTTTTAGCTGGTAGCGGTGGATCTCTCGACACGCTACTTCTGTGGTTTCGCCCGTTCGGCGGAAACAACGGCGGTTTTAAAAAAGCTACAAAGCGTTAAAGAATGACGAAGGCTCCAGCAATGCCTCTCCAGAGCCCGAAGCCTGCCGGCGTGTTCGTAGTAGTTTGGCATTGGTACTGATATACTCCTTTCTGATTGGGCGGTTGTTTTCCTCCTGTTGCTGCTGTGGTTCATTTCCTGCACGAGGTGTTTTCAGAAATGCAGATCGGTAAATCAGATGGATTGTGGAAGCAACCGGAACAATAGGATTTCTTTCCATAATTCGTTAAACCGGTAATCTTTTACTCACTTTGGTTTCATTTTTCACTTCAATATGAAAGTCATGCAGCTTTAAACGGCACGATCATTGCTCCGCCGGCTGTAGATATGGTTTTCTGATTGATTTGATATGTTTATGTTTGTATGGCACGTAGCTTTAACCAGCTAACCTCTCTCTTCAGAGATGAGTCCAAGTTTCTCTGGATTTTTATCACCGGAAAGTCGTCCATAGTCAAGTTTCTATGCTTTCCAGTTGCGCTTTGGACAATATAATTAATGTTTTTAACGGGATCTGGTCAATGCATATGCTTTATTGTGTGCACACGTCTTAAAGGAGACAAGTCGAATGAAGTGATTTTGATGAAATATCTCTATTTTAGGTTAGATGTGTCCTTTTTTGACAAAAGCATCACTCTTGACTGTCAGAAAAGAGTTTTCTTGCGATGATGAATGTTTACAAAACAAACAAACATGACTTTCAAACCCACTGGCAGGTTGTCGGGTTAGTGCTTGTACAGAGCTGAGGTGGAGTAAAAACTGAAGTGTGATTGGTTGTCAAGATATTTTGAGTTTCTGTTCACCATGACTGACAGCCCGTCATGTCTTTGATCCTTTGTTGACATTAAGATCCCACCCCCTCCTCAAGTACCCTTTAGTTGATCGTTTAGGGTCAACGTATGGGGTGTTTCTCAATGTCGAGTACGCTGGCTCGGTAGCACATGTCTTCCGAGTCACTTGCTTCAGAAGCGAGGCGAGAATCCTTCCTGGCATTCGGAAAACGAAGAGTGGGACAGGCGAGCAGGTGTGCGTCATACGAGAGGCCCCGCCTTACATTTTCCGCCACGGATTTGGGGAAATTGGTCCGTGCGCAAAGCATTGTGGGGATTCTACACATTCGAAATTACGACGTACGCCGGGCTCGGTAGAATTCCAAGCATGCTGGGCATTGGAACAGTCCTTCGGTGACACTCGATGACGTAATATGCTTGAAATAGTGGCTCTGGAGCAGCTTTACTCGACATTGACTGTGTGTTTGAATGTGCAGCCAAGCCTGAGAAACCTCTTCCAGTGACGGCGTCCTCCTCGAGCCCGTCATAACGTTTTATATGAAGGTTGAATCCATAACTCGCACTCTTCAGAAACCAGGCAGCGATGCTCTGATGAGATCTGGCACAGCTTGTGTTTTGTCAACATGCTTTCAAATCTTTATTGGGGCTTCTCGGTGCTGATTGGGATTTCTCATTTCATTAAATGCGAGAGGCATCTCATCAGCTGGAGGCAGCCGTGTGCCTGCGGGTCAGATGTGTTCGAGGCAACAGAAATTAAAGAGTCTCCTCCTATAAATAGCAGACGGGATTATGAGGGATACTTCGGGACACAGAGTTTACACGAGGCCAGGGCATGTCCACCATGAGGCTGTCAAAGGTTTTATAACGTAATGGAGGGACAGTCCTCATCACCTTCCCACCTGTCGCTGAACCCTTTGGGGATCGGCCCGCTCGCCACGTCGGTTCATTTCAGTGGACTGTTTTTGATCCCACTCTTTAGCACATTTCCCCGTTAATACCCCTTCTGATGGCGGATTAAAACTCTCTCAGTAATATGCCTACAACCCCCCCCCAGTCACACACACACACACACACACTCACAAAAATCCAATTTGAGGAAATTAAAAGTCTTTGAAGGATACAGTTATCTCCCCCTTTTCCAACGGACATTTGTATGTAACTCGATTGATGCACGACTGCTTCCATTACCTCCTGATCCCTCCGTCGGTATAAATACCCTTTTCAATTTAGATAGTGGCGAGTGGCGGCGAATGGGCCGCTGCGTTGCCGTGCATGTAGAGTACCGACCTCCGCCACACTTCTCCACCAAGCACTCGTTCTTTTATGATCCGGACTCGGGTTCACCGGCTGCAGAAAAAAGCAGAAACGGGTCGTTTTTTTGTTTTTCAATTTTGCCCCAAAAACGGAAATTCAGCTTGTTTTTTCGTTTTTCTGTTCTTACTGTTAAAACAAGTATACCACTCAATGTTTCGTTTCCATAAGTGGGTGTGTCTCCAGCGCCTCCTTGCTTCTGATTGGCTAGTGTGCCCTATACTTGCGCTGTACTCTTCAAAATAAAGGTTCTTTGTCTTTGCCTTTAGACTGCGTTACAAATATACGTATATTATTATATTCATACATACAAGTACAGAAGACAGCCTGTCCGTATGTCTGTCTGTCTCGATGTCTTTCTATCTCGATGTCTGTCTGTCTTTCTGTAACTATATTTTAGAGTTTAAAGCGTAGCCACTTTTACTCCACTACATGTATTTAAAACCTTTAGTAACTTTACAGATTTGGATTAATTATGTATTAATGAACATACTATATATTTTTGTATGTGTCAGGGTGTTATGCTACAGGTCCATGAAGACAGGCCCCACAGTGAGTTCAGGATGAAGTGTTACTGTCTTAGTTACCGTCTGGTTCAACATGCGCGATCCATAGCCTCCGGATACATCTCTCTCAGTTCATGTTTTGGGGACTAAAGCCTTCAAATTGGGCGAGCAAATCCTTTACACCCCAAACCCGCGCTGCTATCTGGTTTTAGACAGTCATCTAAATCAACGTGCCTTCCCTTTATGGAAGCAAATCAACGTCGGGATGCAAAACCACTGATACGTTAAATCAGTGGCCGTCATAGTAGACCAGAGGAGTCCACTTACTGCGGGACAAAATAGAAACGACTGTGTTCTGCAAAACACGCATGTTCCGAATACATATCGGCCTCGTATAACACTTGCAGAAGCTCAAGATACTGCATTATTAACTATGAAAAGGTGGGTTATGTTTCTTCAATAGATGTAGCGTCATGTGACGGTAAAAAACAAATCTACTTCCTGTTTCGTTGTACTAGCTCACATGCGAAAACCATAGCATATGGACATGTTTTTGGTCTTTTTAACATCCATGGGGATTGACTTCCTGTTGAGGTTGCATTCAAGGTATCCGTGGTTTGCAGGAACCCACCATGCCAACGTGTTCTCAGCTGGATCATTTATCTCCTCAGTCATTCTTCACTCACTGGTTTTACGCGGTGTCAGAGCGACCTTGTGCCCTCAAGTCCTCTGAAGCTAAGTGTGTGTGAGGAGCAGAGAAGAAAGGGAAGGAGAGATGGCGACATGTTTTTTTATCAAAGTCAACCTGAATACTCTAACAGTCCGGGCATGAACATCAAAGCCCGCTCTGGACATCCATCAAGCAGCCAGGCGCCTTCATTGACTAAATGAGAGGACAGAAATGCTTTCGTTGTGTCGACGAATACTCCGATGAAGGTCTTCTTGCAGCGCGTCGATGTGATTGTGATTAACCCTGATATTCCCGAGGAGTTGGCTCTCACTCTCGGAGTCTCCTTTCTATTTGAAACTGTGCAAAAGAATGAAGCAGCAGTCAGTCAATTATGCCAGAGCGCTGCGAGGTCTGCCCCGACATACGTTCTGACATGCTATCGATTCAAGAGGAGATGAAAGGAAGTGCTGTGGGATTTGACTTCTCATGCAGGGGTCTTAATTCCCTCTGACACGCGTCGAGAAACAGACGGTCCTTTTGATTGCAGGGAATCTGAGCAACGGGGTTATTCTCTCTGGGAGAGCAGAGGCCTTCTCTCCATTTTTTATTTGACTTCAAAGGTTACATTCAGAAATAAATGCAGTGCATACACAGTGTATATATTCGGCTTTTTGATAGCTGTGGACACGCTTTAATCCATCATGAACGGGTGTTGTGCTTCGTCCACTCTGTTCATTTGGGTATACTGTCCTGGCGGCGGAAAATGAAAGTATATTTTTGTTTAATAAGAAAACTGCAAGCGATGGAAATCCATTATTCGAAATGCACTTCATATTCTCCACGGGTCACAGAGAGAGGTTTTTGCATAAAGCTGGTAATGGTTCCTGTAGCGGCCACAATCCGATAGGACTAAAACAGCCTGCCGAGGCACGACAGTAGTTAGCGGATCTTACGCGGGGCAATGATCATCCAAGTCCAGACACGAACCTCCATTTGTGCATTTTATTCCAGTAATATAGCACAACAGGTTTCCTATTCCTCTTTTCCTTAAGCTGTTCCTATGGCTTCCCTTTGCGTGGCTTGAAACCCCCTGCGTAACATCCGCTACCCAGTGCCTCGGCGGCTGTTTTTAGTTCTATAGGATTTTGGCCGCTACTAGGGATGTCCCGATCAACTTTTTTTGCTTCCGATCCAATTCCGATCATTTGATTTTGACAATCTGCCGATACCGATTTTTCCCAATCCGATCTTTATGCAATGCGTTAAGAGAAAAAAAAGGTAACAGATAACGGCTGGTCATCCAACGCGATGAACTCAGCTATCTATGTTTTTGGCCTTCTCACTGTTCTGGAGCAGTTTCTCTTTCCTTTTGAAAGTCTCTGAAAGTGTCGGTTGTTTCCGTGCCGTTCCCCGAGTGGCCGCTGTGTACTCGCCGTGTTGTTGTTGGTGTTTGTTTGTCAGGTGGCGTGTTAGATTGGTCGTGTTGAACGTAGCTCTGTTCTTTCCACCGCCTTGCAAACATTGCATCTGGCTGTTCCACTGCCTTCGCTTTCAATTTCATAATACTTCCAAACTCCTGACATTTTCTCTGTCCCGACTCCCGAGTCACCAGCTGAACGTAGCCTCTCGTTAGCTTGCTGCTACTATTAGACACTGCGCCCACTCTGTTGCTTTGAGAGAGATAAGCAACCAGGTCTGAAAACAAGCCCAACAGAAGCAACACATACATGATGTTGAGTAATATTAAACCAAAGCTAAGCCCTCAGGATGACTTTAAGATGTGAACATGGACATTTTTGTTTTGTAACATTAAATAAAATAATACAAATATTTTATAAAAAAAATAAATAAATAATAATTCCCGATCCCCGATTTTTTTCTCCCGATTCCGATCTTTTGAAAATCACGTGATCGGATCGGGACATCTCTAGCCGCTACAGTTCCCTTTGAATTGCATAGTTACATATCATCTTCAGCCTAGCAGCATGTTGCCACGCTTAGACAGAGGTTTTTAAGTTAAGGGCAGCGTACTGCAGAAATGGATTATGGTGAGATTACAGCCCTTCGTCTCTGCTGTATTTATGGCTGTTATATTGAAAGGAGAGGTCAGAGATTAGATATTAGTGCGGTCTTAAAAAAGGCTGTGCGACTCACTGCAGATAACAGGTGTTTCTCTGCGGCACCTCAGCGCTGTAGGCTGATTTGATAGGATTAGAGTAAAGTCCTTGATAAAAGGATCACAGAAAGTCACTGGGATTCGTCCCGGGCGATGCATCCAATGGGGAATATCAGGAGAGCACCAAAACAAAAGGATATATCTGCAGAGGACCATGAACATCCATGCAAAATTAAAGGTGTATTTCAGTCTCGACCTATACCAAGAACTCCTCCTGTATTTGAATGTATGTCGTCCGATAAATAGCATTAACGAAAAAACTGACAGAAATGTTACGTTTAGAATAAATATAATGAAAGTTATCTGTTTTTCTTCCACATGTAATTCACATACACTTCTGTTTTGTATCTAGATGCAGCAGTGCAGTGTAGGCAACCTGCCAAGGCCAATGCACCAGTGACACACACACACACACACACACACACACACACACACACACACACACACACACACACCTCAACTGTATGGTTATTGATTGCCCCTCTCTATTTTGCTGAGACCGATGCTGTTTCTCTCAGGATGCTACAGGAACACTTCGCTGGTGGCCTCTCCCTCCCCCCTCCACCTTTCCTCCCTTCCATTGCTAGATAGCTATCCTTCATCAGCAGCCACACACTCACACGCACACACACACACACACACACACACACACTCACGCTCACCTCACAACTAATCACCTGCCTTTCTAATCTCGTAGTCAGTCATCTTGCCGTCCTTTTCATTTCTCTCGTCACCCTCTCTCTCTGCTTCTGACTCTCTGTTTTGCTTAAATCCATCACTTGCTTTTTCCCATTTCTCCACACTGTTTTATTGCATCCATTCTTCTTCTCTCCTTCCCCCTTATTTTCTCCACCATCTGCTGTTTCCCTATTCTCCCTCTACTCCAAAAACCCTCCCTATGTCTCTCACTTAGACAGCCAGGACCAATTTCTCTCGGTCGTGTCAGCCGCCGTGTGTCAGCCCGTTATCCCTGACATGTTGAGATGGACAGGTTGTCCTCGACCTCCGTTTCCTAACCGCGAGTCGCTCGTTGACTTGCCACTCGATGATGCCGTCTGTGTCTATAACAAGAACATGTGCCTGCACTCTCTTGTCTCCCTTTTGACAGCCTCCTTGCTTCATTATCGTCCTGAAAACTTGAAAGACTCAAACTTTCCGGGTGGTTTTGAGTGTTTTCCCGCAGGATGGGTGTTGCTGGTTGTTGATATGTTTTTGACGAGCACACGGATTTAGGTGAAGCTTTTACACGGTTCAGCAAAGTGAATCTGACATATTCAACTAAAGCACCAGTGATTTATGACCGTCTTTCGTTGGGTGGGCTTATAGACGAATATACTGTGATGTCAGCCATTACGCAGCGTCCACATGGCGGCGTGCGTTGACGCTTGCCGGCGGGCGTGTCTGAAGCTCGACCAACAACCAATCCCATGAATCTCCCGCCCCTGACACACAAGCAGCGGTTTGATTGGCTAGAGCTTGTACTGGCCACTTCCCACAATGCAGTTCGGCTAAAAGTGAAGTCACCCCATTCAAAGTGAACGGGCAGAAGCGTTGGAAGCTTCAACGCACGCCGCCGTGTGGACGGGCCGTTAGCGTTGCACTGCTGTTTCGTAGTCTAGAGTTGTGCGTCTCGGTTGCCGCCATCACGGAAGTGACATGAAAGGGTGGAGTAAAGTACGACCCAACGCTAAACAATATTACACATGGAACAATTGACTTGAATGTACTAAAAACACATTGTAGTTGTAACACGAAAACTCGAATAGCACTGTGGTATCAACTAGGGTTGCCAGAAACTGACCATGATCAAAATCGATTATCCGGCAGCCCTGGTGAATAATAATCGATTATTCGACCGACCCCTATATATATAATATATATATATAAATAAAATCGATTTTTAAAAATAATATTCGATTATGGAGACTGTAGCGAATAATCGAATAATCGCTGGCATCCCTAGTATCAACATGTCAATCATAAGTTAGCCCCGCCCTAAAGTTAACTACTCTTTAAATGGAACCATGGTTTAGTAAATGACCATGATGCTGTATTGAAGATGACTTGAAACTAGATTGAGACCATACACATACAACAGGAAATGGTACAAAATCAGGAGAGAAGTTGAGTCATTTTTTCATAGACTTTTATACAATCAAAACCTGGTGAGTGAGGAATCAGCTTCTGCTCCTTACAACCCACCGCCTTTTTAACATGTTCTTTTGTTTTGTTTTATTTGTTTTTGTTTTAATGTTCTATATTTTAAATTGTTTTATTTAAGTATCCCAGTAATGACTGTTGCTTGTTTAAAATGAAATGTGTTGTAGGTTGGCTTTTAAAATCTGTCCAGGGACTACAGATGAAAAATAGCCTCTTGGCTAAGTCTGGCACGTTTACAGAAATGTTCATTAATAAAATTAATAAAAAAATCAGACTTGTTTTGTAACTAGTGGAAGGAAGGCATTTTAGCCACATTCGCTTCACTTTTCAGACGCTAAGGTTGGCTGAGTTCATTGATTGAATTTAAGAGAACACTTAATGCTGGACTTTACAAAGTGCAGTAAACGCAAGAAAGTTGTTTCAACATTCATAAAACAACCTTTAATATAGATTTTCATTAAAAACATTGGAATTGAACCAATGACGTAGCAGTGAATAATATTCTTGCATCCTCCTTCTCCCCTGAAAGCATCCTTACAAGTGAACTGTGGAGTAATTTGGTTGGTGGGGGGGGGGTGCAGAGTCGTAGCAGCTTAACAAACCGTAATCTCCTCATCTGGCATGCGCACTGTGTCAAGCACAAGTGGGCTTTATTCCACTTCTTTCCTTGGCACGTTGGCACCCATCAAAAATAGATGGAACTATATTTAACTTGGCACCTGTGAAATAATGCATGTGAGGAAAAGATAATGAATGATCTTAGCAGGTGTCAGGAGTATTCTGGTTTAAAGCCTCGGGGCTGCGGAGAGATTGGACGGATCTTGGCGTGTTTATTTATTCATGCTGGAATCTGGCGGTCGTATTAAAGCTATGTTTCGGTGCAGATTCCCTGCTGCTTACCGCCCCAAAGCGCGTGCTGAGAGCTAGTGTTGGCTGGCTTCCTGTTGCCTTCTTATTGTGCTGGTGGCAGGCGAGAGTCCCGCTGCCAACTAGGCCTTATCCTCCCTTAAAGCGTGTTTGTTATTGGGGGGGAAGCACCATCACTGCTTCTGAACGAGGCTGCAGAATGTTAACTCCTTCCAGCTCAAATTGGAGATAAACTGCTGCTTGAAAATGTGTACAAATCTCATTTTCTGTACAAATTACAAGCTTAAATCTTCCAGATATTCGGTGTTTAAGTAAAGCTTTACTTGTGTATGTTCTCAAAGCTCTGATTATCTCTTACTTCTAATAGTTACTGTATGCACATTTGAATTCCCAGAGACAGTGAGAGAGAAATAAGCCTGGATTAATGAATGTTAGCCAGTAGGGGTGTAACGGTTCACACACATTTCGGTTCGGTACGTACCTCGGTTTTTTGGTCACGGTTCGGTTCGGTACAGCAGAATTTTTTTTCACAAAACAAAACATATATATATATTTTTTATTATTATTAAACTGTGAATAATGTATTCACTCAAATAAATACAAAATATAATAAAATAAACATTAAGGTGCAGCATTTCGATGAACTGAAATAATCTGTATTTAAACTGTACTAGCACCTAAGCAGCCAGCTTGACATCAGGACTTGCTTGTCATTGTATTTTCATGTTGTTTAAAGAAAGATGAACTTGTCCACATTGCTTGCTGAAAGGGCAGATCTGCTGGCACTAGCAACGTCTCCTGCTGTGGAGAAAACCCTCTCGCTAGGGACAGTGGCAGCAGATACAGCCAGGTAGCGCTTTGCTACCATGGCAACATAAGGATATTTGGTGTTTGTAATAGCTTTGGCTCGGTCTGAACTTGTTGCGAGTGGTGGAGGCTTACATGCTAGCGAGAGTTGGGTTTGCACTTCAGCCTTTTTTCTTTTGGTACCGGTGATATTCACGTTCGGGTGATGCCTTTTCAAGAGTGTGCAAGTTTGATGTGTTGCCAGCCACGTAACTAATTTTAGTTGAACAATGCCGACAAACAGCTTTGGTTCGGTCCACCTGTCTTTGTCCGTCATCCTTGTACGTAACTGCGAAACCAAAATGTTCCCAAACCGGAGACTTCAATGATGCTGGAGGGTTTTCGAGCTCAACTTTATCTGCGTTCGCCATTTCGACAGTTCTACAAATTACTGACTACATTTGAACGCATCCCTGTGACCAGCTCTCATAGCATGCCTCTCGTCCAATGAAATGACTTGCTCGCTCTGACGCGTTGAACCCAATGTGAGCAAATCACTCTGAACGCTGCGACGAAGCACCTGACATTACTTCCAAAAAGTTGTTCACGTTCTCAATTTTTTACGTTTAATGTTATATTCGTTAGGTACACTTCTCTGCCCGTTGACTTTGAATGGGGATGACGTCACGTTGCCTCGCTTTTCGCCGAACTGCATTGTGGGGGAGCAAAGCGAAGATTTCCAGGATCTCCAGGATTCAAAAGTTGAGCAATGTTCAACTTTTGAAGCTGAGCTGGAAGCGCCAGCCAATCAAACACGTTTATGCAAATCTGACAGTAGAAGCGCTAGCCAATCAAACCGCGTGTAAGCAGGGAGAACCAGACCGCAGTTCATTTCCTCATATTCCAAACGAGAAGTTACGGTAGCAAATCACCCGGTTCTTTACGACCAGAACTATTAACGGGATACAAACCGGAGGAACCAGCATGGAGGGAGGTGGCAGAGGCAGTGGGGGAAACTGGTAGGGTTTCGCCTGTTTGGGGAGTTTATATATATATATATTGCTCGCATAAAATCCCCGGGGTTTTTTGCTTTGCATGTCGGGGGCGGGACATTCATGTGATTGGTTGTTGGTCGCGTTGCTCGCAAAAAATCCCCAAGCTGTCAGACACGCCCAGCTCCAAGATGTTCAAGCTTTTTGAAAAGCTGCTGTGTGGACGTACCGTAAGTGGTTTTGGAGGTCATTTGGAAACCTTGGTTAGCTTTATTGATCGTCCTCTTAATCACACATCCGACAGCAGGAAGTGTGTGACTTAGATAAAAAAGACTTAACTCATTGCACAGATCTTAAAATATAAAAAAGGAAAATGAAACTGACATTCCAGTATTTCGTAGCTACGTGTGAGCCTTCAATTCAGCCGTTCGCTCTCGAGGGAACACAGGGGGGTTTCGCCTTTTTGCAGAATAGGGCCTCTTTAAAGCAGAAGCAGAAACATGAGGAAATCACAGGATTGAGAGTAAAACTAAGATCCTAAGTAACATTATATATTAAAATAACAACAATGGAAGTATGTGTTGCTCCCTTTTATGTCTGTGTCTAATAACATCTTAAATATTGCTTGAAATGCGTTGAATAAAGCCACTGCTACTGACATTGTGTCCCGTGAAGTGGTTCCTCTTGACACAGAGGTCACATGACTAACAAGACAACAACCCCCTGATACAAAGAGATGTCTGACATGTGGCGATGCTTCAAACCTCAGGGTCTGAGTCTGGCACCTTTGTTTCTGGGCTGTCATCACTCTCCCTCTCGAAGACCTCTGACCCCAACAGTGACAGCACAGAGACCACGGACACAGAAGCGTTGTCAAACACATGAAGTGCACGATATAGGGTTTAAACGGACACCGAGGCGATGCCGTTGTCGGACCCTCGGTTTGAAACGTTGACGGCGTGTCACACGACGGTCCAGTGACATCCTGTTTGACGTCTCCAACTGCAGAGTGACGGGCGAGAGGATGAGAGATGAAGGAGAAACGAGGACGAGAGGCTTTCTTTTCCCCTCTCTGTTCTGCACCACGGGATAGAAAGCACAGGCGCAGAGAGTCTGACAGGACAGGAGAGAGAGCTGGCATGTTGACAGCTTCTCACACACACACACACACACACACACACACACACACACACACACACACACACACACACACACACACACACACACATGCATACATACATAGAAAAAGGGATATTTTCTGTCTCCCTCCTGTCCTCTCGGTCAGGTGTGCAGCTCTTTTGACCATAATTAGTTTTTCTTTCGAAGTAAGTTTCCCTATAAACACCCTCACTTTGTCATTGAACTCTAAAGTTATGTTTCAGGATGCAAAGCGTGCCAGGAACCTTCTGGAAAGCATTGTTAAAACGCTGTGGCAGGACAATATTGGAAGTACTGCAGGAGCTGGTAGAGGACAAAGCCATCAAAAACTAAAAGTACGCAGAGGCTGCACCGAGAGAGATCTGGCAAGGAGTAGTATCTTTAGTTTTACAGATTACAATCGGCCGTATACTGCAACGGATAAATAAGTCAAGCCAGTCTCACGGCATTTCGTGTTATAGTCACGAAATTAATTGATTCGTGACGATTTCCCCATTTTTTTCACGTCACCCAGAACGACTTGAAAAGCAGTGTATTTCTATTGGTAGTATGTTTCGTGCCTGCACCACGTCTTTTTGTCCGGTCGGGTCTTGGAAGACCAGAAGCTGTGGTTCATAAAAACATATATCTTACCCTAAGCCTATCCCTTTTATTTTGAATTGTATAATGTCTGAGTTTTTTTGCCGTATGCGAGGAAAATAAATGGCTCAGAGCCTCAGAATACTGACGTTTTTTCCTTCTGATTTGTTGTCATTCGGTGCAGGCACGAAACATACTACCAATAGACATACATTGCTTCTAAAATCGTTCTGTGTCAGAATACTGAAATCTGTATTATTTTTTAATCTGTTTTTCTAATTTGTTATTATTTACATTGCTTTTAAAATCATTCTGTGTGACATGAAAAAAATGGCGAAATTGTTTTGGTGAACACGAATCAATAGATTAATTCTGTGACTATAACACGAAATCCCGTGAGACTGTGTTGACTAAGTAGCATGAGTTGTTTGTTGTTTGCACTACTCAGCCTCCCCGGGAAAGTTTACTCCAAGGTGCTCGAAAGGAGGGTCAGGCCGACTGTCGAACCTCAGATTGAGGAGGAACAATGCGGATTCCGTCCTGGTCGTGGAACGACGGATCAGCTTTTTACTCTCAAGGATCCTGGAGAGGGCCTGGGAGTACGCGTATCCGGTCTACATGTGTTCTGTAGACTTGGAGAAGGCGTATGACCGAGTTCCCAGGGAGTTACTGTGGGAGGTGCTGCGGGAGTATGGGGTGAGGGCGTCTCTACTCAGGGCCATCCAGTCTCTGTCCTCCCAAAGCGAGAGCTGTGTCCGGGTCCTCGGCAGTAAGTCGGACCCATTTCCGGTGAGGGTTGGCCTCCGCCAGGGCTGCGCTTTGTCACCAATCCTGTTTGTAATATACATGGGTCGGATTTCGAGGCGTAGTCGTGGGGGAGGGGTCTGCAGTTCTGTGGACTAAGGATTGCACCGCTGCTTTTTGCAGATGATGGAGTTGTTTGTGATTGGTCAATGTAGCATAATTCTTCTTTGAAACCCTGCTGCGACGGTCGAACCTAACCGCCTTGGTGAAGGTAGGAATAAATAAATGAACACAGTAAACAGACCAACACTTGTTCACCCTCTTGTGTTATCCGTTGCTTCTGCCTCCACACTGTAGACTAAAGTAACGATGCTCCTATCTCTATATATCGCCACAAATGGATGATCCTCTTCATAACACGGCAGCAGTCTCTCTCCTTTTATCCATAGAAGAAGCGGATATTTCAGTGAGGTGCCGGGGGGGTTGAGTGCAGTAGAATAGAAAATAGATGGCGACTGAAGAAAGGAGGGGATAAAGACACAGGATATGAAGTCTCTACATCTCATGGACATCCTCAACACTGAGGACACTGATTATAATCGCAGAGAGCCTATTGGGAATGATTATAGATTCAGACGCACTGTTCTGCTCCGGCATCGACTCAGGATATCAGCAGAAAGAGTCATTATTAGTGTGAGTGTTTCGCCCAAAGGCTGTCATCTGTGTTGCAGATAGACTTTATTTACTTTTTTAACCAGCTTTTTCTCTTTGTGCAGCTCCATCTGTACAGTTGTTACGTCTTGACATTGCTTTATGGAAGCAAACTTAAGAGTCTATAGCTGCACATAATTGGCTCTGTGTCGCTGTACTCGAGCTAAATGCTAACGTGCTAACGCTCAGCCATGTTCACCTGACTGTTAGCGTGTGGATGCTAGAATTTGCTGATCCTGATAGTTCTCGTTGCAGCTTTTTATTCATCAAATATTGTAGGGAAAAAAGAAAGAAATAGTAACGGTACGTCCACACAGCAGCTTTAGACGAATCTTCCACCGCTTCCAACGCTTCTCTGCCCGTTGACTTTGAATGGGGGTGACGTCACTTTGCCTCGCTTTTCCCCGAACTGCATTGTGGGGGAGCGAAGCGAAGATTTCCAGGATTTCCAGGATTCAAATGTTGAGCAATGTTCAACTTTTGAAGCTGAGCTGGAAGCGCCAGCCAATCAAACACGTTTATGCAAATCTGACAGTAGAAGCGCTAGCCAATCAAACCGCGTGTAAGCATTTCCTCATATTCCAAACGAGAAGTTACGGTAGCAAATCACCCGGTTCTTTACGACCAGAACTATTAACGGGATACAAACCGGAGGAACCAGGCATGGAGGGAGGTGGCAGAGGCAGTGGGGGAACTGGTAGGGTTTCGCCTGTTTGGGGAGTTTATATATATATATATTGCTCGCATAAAATCCCCGGGGTTTTTTGCTTTGCATGTCGGGGGCGGGAGATTCATGTGATTGGTTGTTGGTCGAGTTGCTCGCAACAAATCCCCAAGCTTTCAGACACGCCCAGCTCCAAGATGTTCAAGATTTTTGAAAAGCTGCTGTGTGGACGTACCGTAACCAAAAGATTGCACAAGATGTTACAAATAATGGATCCAAGAGATAGTGCGGGAACGTGCATTTTTGGATTCTATGCCAATTAATCCAATGGTTGTTTTGGACATTTAACTCAAACTACGATTCTTAACCAGCACCGTTGATATCTGAACTTAATTGAAAGGAAAGACAGACGACATGCGAAATGTTCTTGAATTGGTAACTATGTTTTATAAGAAGAGAAATCCTTGGCTTATAGTGAAGCAGTGTTTCTGCATTTCTAAGAGGACAGTGGTATCTCTTTTAATTTATTGCTCACTTA
This sequence comes from Chaenocephalus aceratus, assembly GCA_023974075.1. Taxonomy (NCBI): domain Eukaryota; kingdom Metazoa; phylum Chordata; class Actinopteri; order Perciformes; family Channichthyidae; genus Chaenocephalus; species Chaenocephalus aceratus. Next base: position 236,599 of record JAMFTG010000132.1, on the reverse strand, counting down.
TTATTCCAATACGGTTTTATTCTTTTGTTCCCTTCCTCCTCTACATGGAGGTCAGAGTGTAGGTCGAAAACAGAACATCTTCAGAAGCTTGGATTAATGCTTCGACCCGCATTTACATGACTGCTCTGCATCGTGCATCACACACTGTGAATGTTCTGCTTTACACCTGCAATATGATACCTTCCAAACTAAGGAAGCAAGTATCTTCCCATGCATGACCAGATTTGGATGTATTTGTTCATCAGTGGGCACAGGGTGGTCTATTCATATCATTCTGGCATTTCAGTGGCCTTCCCTTGATTGAAATGATGAGCCTGTCACCGGAGATGTGTCCATATGGGAGCATGTTGATTGGCGGTCGTAAAAACAATCACGGGAAGGAAGCTGTGCGACAAAATGAAACATCTGGACGCTGGAATCCGAGCATCCGTGCAAATACACACATGCAGCGTGGGTACTAATGCACATGGTATCACACAGACATACACACTCTCAGAGTGTGATTGACCACAACACCAGAACAAACGTAACTGTACTTAGGTACATTTTTCTGGTGTCAGTACTTTACTCCACTACTTATTTTTCTGACGACTTTTTAATTTTACTTCTTACACTTTGAACCCAAACACCTGTACTTTCTACTTCTTACATGTTGAACTCAAATACCTGTACTTTCTACTTCTTACATGTTGAACCCAAATACCTGTACTTTCTACTTCTTACATGTTGAACTCAAATACCTGTACTTTCTACTTCTCACATGTTGAACTCAAATACCTGTACTTTCTACTTCTTACATGTTGAACTCAAATACCTGTACTTTCTACTTCTCACATGTTGAACACAAATACCTGTACTTTCTACTTCTTACATGTTGAACCCAAATACCTGTACTTTCTACTTCTTACATGTTGAACTCAAATACCTGTACTTTCTACTTCTTACATGTTGAACCCAAATACCTGTACTTTCTACTTCTTACATGTTGAACTCAAATACCTGTACTTTCTACTTCTCACATGTTGAACTCAAATACCTGTACTTTCTACTTCTTACATGTTGAACTCAAATACCTGTACTTTCTACTTCTCACAAATACCTGTACTTTCTACTTCTCACATGTTGAACTCAAATACCTGTACTTTCTACTTCTTACATGTTGAACTCAAATACCTGTACTTTCTACTTCTCACATGTTGAACACAAATACCTGTACTTTCTACTTCTTACATGTTGAACACAAATACCTGTACTTTCTACTTCTTACATGTTGAACTCAAATACCTGTACTTTCCATCCATCACTTCCTGGTCTTCTCTAAAGAAGAGGGACCAATGGAAACGTTGTCATGTTGCCGTTGTTCAGCATGGAAACATTCATTAGCTAACAATGACATTATTGTTCTATTAATATAAAGGGAGGTCAGGTACTCTTTAAAGCAGCTGCTAGCTATGGGTACTTTCTACTGAAGTACACTTCAAAGCCTCTTTACTTTAAGTTTAGTCAGCACTTCTACTTTTACCAGAGTATTTTTAAACACGAGTCTCTGTACTTCTACTTGAGTAAAGGATGTGTGTACTTCTGCCATCTCTGGAAATGTACTGTGTGACACTGAACCTCAGGATTCGGACACAGCGGAGTCGGAGAGTTTCTGTTGATTCATCAGCGGCTCGGTGTGCCAACAGGCACTCGATCGAGTGTCACTGCAGAGAGTGGGGTGTATTTATGTGCGTACCTATTTGTGTTTGCTGGAGAGAAAGTGGAGGGGGTTTAACATCTTGATGTGTTGTAGTGAATACATCTGAAGTCTTTTATTGTGTGAGGCTGTTGATTTATAGGAGTTACTTTTTGAATACGCTTATTTACTTTCTTGTCTGTAGGCCTGCGGTGAATGTTAGCTTTGATCAGGCACCGTGTTTGCAAGTTGAAAAAGCAAAGTGCACTGTACTGCCTTTGTTTATATTGTTGTTGTTGCCTCTAGCACATTTATGAGTTTTCAAGAAGCCAACATAAAGGTGCATCAAAGTGTGGAATAGGGCCGAAAGACAGGAAGTGCTCATCTACTCCAAAAGCAAAGTGCAAAGCATTTCATTTTCATTCAAAAATAAATACATACGACCCTCCCCTTAAAAGCTGCCCTAGACTCGAGGATCTGCTTGGCACATTTTGTTAGTTTATGCCAGTGGTTCTCAAACCTTTTCTTCAGGCCCCCCCTTTGGGGAAAAAAAAAAGTCGGGCCCCCCCAACACAAGTCAGGCTCAGTGGCGGCGCCAGAGATTTCTTTCGGGGGTGCTGTGGGGTAGCTTGACGTTTCATAGAGGGTGCTCAAACATTTAGGGTTTCCCATTAAGGTACCGGGCGCTACAGAGGAATGTTCTACTGCAACACTACACACACACACACACACACACACACACACACACACACACACACACACAGAGTGTACCCACGACTGTTACAATGAAGGCTCGATAATCAGCTCACGGCATATAGGTGTAAGCAGGAGTAAAGTGCTATTTTTACAGGTGGTGTGTGGACCTCACATAGGGGGGTCCGGGGGCATGCTCCCCCGGGAAGATTTATTTTTAAATATTGAAGTTAAAGCATCAATCTGGTGCACTTTGAGAGCAACATGAAGAGATCTATGGATACATCTCTCAACACCCATATGAAACAGAACTGTAAACAGATTTACTTTTTCTTTATGGATATTTTACAAATCACCCTTTTAAACTTTATTCTTGTTTTACTGTCATATAGTATTTCATACCTGTTTTTCATTTATTCTCTTATTTTTTTATAACTATAATGATCATATAAACGTGTGCCTCGGAAATAATTGTTTACATTAATGGTGACCAAACCGTTTGAGACCCACTGAGATAACACTGAGAGTCCTTTAGCTCACTGAGCCTCTCAGTCTGACAGGAGAGGACTCTCCTCCAGCTTGTTGTTGAAAAAACTCCTTATATCCGTTAGCGTAGCTCGCTAGCACCAGAAGCTAACAACAACGATCTCCGGTACTGGTGCGCTCTCTCTCTCTCTCTCTCTCTCTCTCTCTCGCTCGCGCACACAAAATGGCTCATTCCACACACACACACACACACACACCCACACACACAGAGCCGAGCTTTAATGAAACACAGAGACCCAGACGTAATAGTACTGCATCATATTATTTTCGAATCAATAATTTTTCAAGTTATGATTTTTTTTTTTTTATAACCATTTTTCCTCCTGGTAAAAACATTACACAACACTGAGACTGGTATTGATCTTCCCATCCAACCCGGTGTCACGATTCTTATGTTATGTCACGTTTTTAGTTTTGTATGTCTTGGTTTGGGTTTATTTTGCTGTTCTGTTCTCCCCGTCTCATGTTTTTCTCCTTGCTTTTTGTCTGGTCCCTCTCCCTGTGTCTTCCTTCCTGTCGTTAGTTTCCCTGGTGTGTCTGATTGTCTAATTGTGTTCACCTGTTGCCCTTGTGTTTCTACCTCCCCTGCCCGGCTGTTTCTCGTCTCGTTATTACCCCTCCCTGTGTTTAGTATTGTCTCTTCCTGTGTTCCCCTGTCGGTTCATTGTTTGTTTGTCCTCCTGTCACGTCACGCTTCATGTTTTTCTCTCCGGTCTTCTTCCATGTTTGTCACGGTCAGTTTTTGTGTTATTGTTTTTCCTGTGCCACCGTTTTGATTTATGCCATGTTTTTGTTATCAGCTTTTAAATAAAGCTCGCTTTTGGTTTCTAAACCGTTTTCCGTTTTTTGTAGTCTGCATTTGGGTCATACCTTTTACATCATAACACCCGGCAAGAACATTTAAAAGCATTGTTCCAAAGGTCAAAGTATTCCTTTAAGAGACTTAGGCCCCGTCCACACGGAAACGAAACGGACGGTATCCGCTATAGTTCTTTATCGTATGGACGGTTCGTCCACACGAGGCCGTAACGGAACCACGGAAGCCCTCAAACGATAACGCATCCCAAAGTGGGAAGGTTTGGTAACGTAACGCTTGCGGCACCGTGTGTACGCCCTAAACGATCATAGCCCCGCCTCTCCTGCTCACCTGCGTCATTGCTGATGCGTTTCGCCAACAACAACAACAACAATGGTGGATCACAGGGTTGCGTTCGTGCTCCAGACGCTACTGACCATGATACAGATGTTAGTGTAAAATCTACAGCTCCTCTACCACAACCATCAGCAACAAGTGGACATGGAGATCTACATGAACATGTTGCTAAATCCACCGCGGGAAACAGAAGAGCAACCATGGCAACCATGCTTGGGGGGTCTTCTTCGCTGCTTTTGGTGTATTTTGTGGCGGAAGTACAGCGCCACTTACAGGCCGGGCATATGTACTACAGCGTCTCCAGCGGGTCGAGCGGTCTCGTGCGGACGGACACGTTTATTGAGCCGATTCCGTGTGGACGGAAGACTTTTTTGATATCGACCTCGATTCGTTTTCGTCTCCGTGTGGCCGGGGCCTTAATGTTTGTGTCAATGTAACTAGATCGTCTAACTGTAGCTTGCATAAAACTAATTAAACACACACACCTCGCTAAAAACATCTGTATTTCTCATGACACCGTACGTGGAAAGGCAAATGTGCACGCAGTGGCTTTGAAGTGATGATTCCTCAGTTCTGGGATATTGATTATCGGCTCCCAGTGTCATCAATAAGTTAGATTGCGGTCTAGGTAGATGAAACCTTGACTGCAAATGTACAGAAGTGCTGAGCTTTTACACCTGGATCAGTGTGATGGACACTTTGACACTCTAACACCCCGCTGAGTAAAGCTTTTGCCTTCAGAGCACAGCGGTTATTACACAGTGCTTGCTGCGGTAAAACACTTCTCCCTCTGCCGTTATTTTAATCTGCAGAAACACCTGCAGGATTTCCAGATCCTCTTGGGGATGAAGCAATAGTTTAGAAAGCGTCTAAAACGTACTGCAGCTGCTTCATTTTTAATTGAATTGGCTCTCCGTGCATGGTTAGCACGTACAGTAATACTCTCAAGTGGATTAAGACGCAGTGGATGTAAGCTTCAGCATTTGATGTTGCTCTGAACCTACACATGTGAAGCAAGGTGGAACAAAGAAAGAAAACAACCTTGTTCTGCTACACTTTGAGCATCCAATCTTTTTGACAGCTGCAGGATGTTCAGCTCCTCTTGGAGACAAGGCCACATTTAAGAAAGAGTTTGATATATTCTGCAGCTTCTACCTGTTAAAGAAGCCCTATTGTGCTTGTTGGGTGTTTCCTGTGGTGTGATATATAGGTTTGTGTGGCAGGGCTCCAACACAATGCACATTAAAGGCTAAAGCAGGGGTGTCAAACTCAAGGCCCGGGGGCCAAATCCGGCCGGCGACTTCATTTTATGTGGCCCCACAAGAGAAATTACGATGTTGGCTTGCAACGATTATGGAAACAACATAATCGAAATAAAACGATTTTTAAAAAAAAATTATTATTTATTTAAAAATAATTTTTTTAATTGGTTTTTCAATTGAAATAAACTTAAAGTTCAAGGTAATCAACTGTTAAAAACATACTACACCTTTTTCTTTTTCAATAAATTGATGTTTTCAAAGTAAATGGATAATCCTTTTTAATAATCGTGATATCAATTATTGCCCCAAATAATCGAGATTATGATTTTTGCCATAATCGAGCAGCCCTATAAGCAGTTGACCAATCAGTTAAAGCTTGTCAAAGCAGGCCAAAATACACCATAATAGGTTTTCCTTAAATGAATGAATGAAAACTTTATTACAGACTCAGGGTCCAGATAAAAGACAAGGCATTACATATAATAAATTACATACATAGCATAAAAAGAATTCATAGTTTAAGAATAATTTAAATCAGTGTCCTACAAAAAGACAACTATACCAATGTCTCCACAGCTGCGATTGGTAGCGTGTAGTACTAAACCTTATGTTCGATAAGGCCAAGAGGATTTCATTATCAGAGTCATTAAGCTTAAAGATGATGTGTTGCCTGTATTGGCTCTCAGTGCATGTTTAGCACAGTAATCATTTCAAGTGAATGTAAAGGCATGGTGGATGCTTGCTTTAGTATTTGTTGTCATGTTGAACGTACAGCGGAAGTGTAAAGGAGGTGAAACAAGAAAGAAACCTTCATTGCAACACTTTGACAATCAAGTCTTTTGGTGAAACTGTCATGTGTAATATAAAATAAAAAAAGCTCTAATAATAGAGAGGTTGAAATGATTGAAGTGCATGGATTTCTAAAGCCAACCCCACTTCAATTCGGATGTTTGTTGTTCCTAAATTGTGGTCGAAATGAAGTCCAACCCTGCGGTCACCCTCCATCACCCTCTGCCTGCTGTGCTGGGACTTCTTTGGAACAGTAAGACGTCGAGTTTGCAGCGTGCAGACATTCGACTTCTGTTAGTGTGTGATTGCATTTAGTTATTTGGATGTAATGGCCATGGTTCGAGGAAAGCACTCACCTGGGTGTTTTCTATCTACCTGGCCATTTCACGCGATGTCACACGTAATGGGACATTTTGGGAGGATTCACACAATCCTTGCACACACAGTGATTTTGTTTGCCCCCAAATAATGTGAAATGAAATGAGCGCTCTGGTTGGCGTGAAGCCATACTCGTCAGTTTCTCTCTCCAAGAATAATTTGCTGACTGGCGTAAATATGTTCTGCCTGTAATGCTCCATCCGGATTGGTTGGCTATAGCACGAGGAGTGTTTTTTAGAAGGAGGAGACGATGTAAAAGAAAGACGGCATTGGAAAGTATATTACTTTTTTATGAGCTTTTGCAGGGAGGAAATGAATCCAACAAATCCAATTTAAACTGACTAAACCTGCTTTTATTGTCATGAATGAAAGGATTATGTAAAAATACTTTACATAAAAGAGGGAAATTAATCCATTTCACTTCCATCAGAGTAGAATGGCCTCGTGTCCTATACTGTTTCCATTACTGCTTGGAGAGACACCAGCAGATGGATTATCCTCTGGTTTCAGTGGAGAGAGGCTCAGTCAGACGTCACCACGGCAACCCACCACTGAATATTTCCATTGTGATCCAGACCATTTAACACCCGCTTTACCCTCGTCGACAGGGGTCAAAGTGAAGGAGACAGCAGCTCCAAGTTTGTGGGTTTGCATGTCAGGGAAAAGCCGCTTCGCTTCGTCTTTCCCCTCCGGCTTCTTGTTCTGTGGTCAGAGAGGTCAGAGTTAAAGAAGCTGCATCTCCTTGGAGACACGGTGAGGAGACAGTGTGGTGGTAATGATTTGTGAGGGGCTGCTGAGAGGAAGAGAGACCTAGCATGCAGTCAGGTGGGATTATTGTTAGACTTTTAAACGGTTTCCAAGTCTGCAAACTGCACACGGATGATAGTCCTGTTTTGCTGTACGTGTATACACACAAGATACAGCAATAGGTGCCGTTGGGTTCATTACTTCAGGCTTCTGCACAATTGTATACTTAGAGGTCATTTGCAGTAATGAAGCCCATATGCAGCCATTCTCCTCCGAGCGCCTTTCTCCTCTTTTCTTGGATTCACAAAGTTACTAGTTCACCTTTTGGTTCAGTCTCCCTGCCCTGGTAGCGTCCTTCTGGTCACGGTAGACGACTATTTCAGCAAAAAAGCCTTCAAATCCTTTTATATGAAAGCTCTCTAGCGCCTTACATAGATAGCAAAAAGAGAGGTCATGCAACAGATGGTTTATAAAGAAACGAGTGGCCAAACTCAATGCGTTACGGCCCCTACACACGGCGGCGTGCGTTGCCGCTTGGCGGTGGGCGTGTCTTGAGCTTGGGGAGTCAACGCGACCAACAACCAACCACATGAATGTCCCGCCCCGGACATACAAAGCAAAGCATTCATGCTACATCCATGCTGGCTAAATATACTGTCTATGCTTGCTAGCTGTCCATTCAAACGAAGTACACTGGATATAAACTCCCCAAACAGGCGAAACCCTACCAGTTTCCCCCACTGTCTCTGCCCCCTCCCCCATGCCTGGCTCCTCCGGTTTGTATCCCTGTATGGAAAGAGGGACTGGTCATAGAGTACCGGGTGATTCCCGACCGCCACGATCATTTTCTCCTCCTTCTGTTGACATATGGGAAATAACTGCGGTCTGGCTCTCCCAACATACACCCGGTTTGATTGGCTACTGCTTGTACTGTCAGATTTGCATACGAGGGATTTGATTGGCTGACGCCTCCGTCGAGGCGGCAAAAGTAGAATATTGCTCTACTTTTGCAGCTCCCACCGCGAGAGAAGCTATACGCTTTGCTCCCACAATGCAGTTCGGCGAATCGTGACGTCACCCCATTCAAAGTGAATGGGCAGAAGCGTTGAAGCGGCAACGCACGCCGCCGTGTGTAGGAACCGTTAGAGTCCAAGATATGCTGCGCTTAGTCCCAAAGGGTAAAGTGCTGTAATAACTGGATCCTACACTTCCCATGATGCAACTTGAAAGCATAATTCCCACATTTCTTTAGGGTAAATTAAACTCCTATCAGAGGCCCAAGCCTAGGAATACAAATCTGAATCACGAACATTACAATGTAGGATTTTCACTTCGTAATATGTTAAAGGCAACACCTCCCGTCTTAGTTAGCTGACTCTTGGTAAGTGAAGTTTCCCTTTAAATGTTACAATTACATTTTGAATAGGTGAACATATGCTTGTCCAAAAGATTACTTTAGAATACTGATGAATTTATTCACCCTGGGTGCAACATCACTTATTAATACAGTCTCTATTAGACTATCAAACACGTGTCGGTCTCTGTTTTCCTCCAACCCTCTCTTGGGTTTCTCCTCAAAGGAAATGCGTCACCACTGCAGTAAACTTCACTCCCTTTAAGAAGCTGTTGCATTGAGATTATATTCTCGCGGGGAACGTGAATGTTTGAGAGGTTTCCATCACAGCTGACAGGTTTGATTGTTACCAGCAGTGCAGGTTGTACACCTTCCTCTGCCTCGGTCTCATGTTGCTGTGCACACATATTCTTAACGCTGCTGTAAAACCGTTTTCTCTTCGACAATATGTGGGCACTTAAGTGGAAGAAAGCGTGGAGCTCTGAGGCCAAACTCTCAATCTGCGTCCTCGCCCTCCCTGTTTCTCAATCTGTCTCCGATAATCTCTCCCGCCCGTCTTCCTCTCCGCAGATTGAAACGCTTCCGTCTTTTATTTGCCTCTGCTGACTCGGTCTATTTAAAGGCTCGATTTCCCCCTGAAATCACATTCTAATCCGAAAGAATGTTCCCATATTGCTAACGCTGCAGATAATTAGTTCTGCCTTCCTCTCTTAAATCCACTTGTGTTTGTGTTGGCCGCTCGCTAAAATGTGCTTGGCTGCACTTTATCACCCCGCCGGGTCAAATTGAACCCCGTAGAAAAGTCCGTGAGCCATTGATTCCCCCGCGGGCCATCGGGACCAGACGCGGTGGAAATTGAAACAGGAGTCCGCCACCTCTCATAATTCCATGACAGCGAAATGAAACACTATCTCTAGAAAGCAATCAGACTCTCAAATTACCTTTCCTCGGGCTGCATTGTTTGCAGATCAGCAGAAGTGTCCTCGCGCTGTCCCTTTATGTCCCTGCGCCCCCCCCCCCCCTCTCGCGCCTGCAGTCTCTCTTGGTGCAGCAATGAGTGGCAGAGTGGCCATGTTGATTTATTGCACGGTTGCCCAAATGGAAAGGGGATGGAATGTGTCTGTCAGCGGGGCGTCACTTAGATCGAAACACCTGTGATGCCTCGGGACGACTAACTGCTCCATCAGGAATGGTTTCCCATCTGCACCATCACTGCTTTTTATACACACACACACACACACACACACACACGAGGTATACACACTCAAATGCACTCAAAACTAAATGTGCACTCTAGTATTTCACAGATTGAGCGGTACACTTATAAAATGATGTCGGACGCACGATGGACAGTTTAACAATAGCCGTGTCGGAATTGATGCAGAAGAAGAGAAATCCTCTTTTAGCTCACTTGACGTCACTTGAGGCAATTTATCTAATTTTGCACGTAGGCTTAATTTAAATGTGCACGTATGCAGAGGCCTGAAAACAGACTTTGATGGCTACATGTGGCGTTCGCTAACATGAGATGTTGGTTCCCTGGGTTCAGTCTTTAAGGCAGTGTCTCCTTTGGAGCTGTTGTTGTTCAGGTGAAGCGCTATTTCCCAGATATCTACAAGGAACAAAAGTCCTTTATCTTGCTGTCCTTCACCAACCTGTGAGCCAGCTAGCTCATCGTCCACATGCACATCAGCTACAAAGCCAACGCACAAAAGCACATGATTAAATTATAAGTCACTGTCTGCCAAAGATGACACCAGGAGGAAAGAAGCACCCGTAGACGGAGAAGATGACTCAGAGGAAGTATTAGTTAACAGCACTTTACCAGCAGCCATTCATCATAACACTGTTACCAGAACATCTGCCGGCATCTTTGAATCTCCTAACAAGCTGCTTCTTCCTCTGCCTGGAGGAACATGTCCTATTGATGCAGTGTTACCAATACAACGACCCAACAGTGACATAGTTGAAAGCTCCGCAGCATGCACAGCAACCATGACACAACTACACCACTGCAGTATACCAGAACACACACACACACACACACACACACACACACGCACACGCATACCATGTATACATCACTTCAGGGGACATTACATTGACTTACATGCATTTCCTGGAGACTTATCCTAACCTTAACCAAAACCAACACATGCCTAACCCTAACCAAGTCTCCACTCTAATGTGTCCCCATAAGGGAGGCCAGTCCCCGCACGTGACTGTGTAAACAGATTTAGGTCCCCACAAGTATAGTAATGCTAGGCCACACACACACACACACACACACATAAATATACTGGGGGTATATTGTTCACAAGGTGCTGGAGTAGCATTGTTTTGTGTCCTTGTTTTCCCAGAGGTATTATGGGAGGAAGAAAGGGAGAAAGCAGTTTGACCACACACACACACACACACACACACACACACAGAAATCCATCACTGAGCAAAACCTTTGAAAGTAAGTGACTTCCTGCTCTCCTTCAAAGCAAGCATCTTAATGGACACTTGTATTCATGTGTCGCTGCAGTTTGTTCCATCCTGTAAAAGCAGAAATGTTTCAGGAACACAGAGAGATGGATTATTGGAGCAGATTCATTTCACAAATGAGAGGTTTTCTCCGGCGACGCCAGCGTGCTCGATGGGCTGGAGAGGAGCGTGACATTCAAGTCAATGAAATCAAATCTAATTAAGGGAGTAAGTGAACGCAATTAGAACACATTAAACCACATCAGAGAGGTTTCAGGACGCAATTTATTATTCCCATATGGAAATATAATATATGTGCATTCATTAAAATGGCATATCTGTAATAGATTCACACAGTTGAATGTCATATTTACATATTTAAAATTGGAATGTATTATATTGGCATATGCGGTATGCTCAAATATTAAAATGAAAGTTCAAAAACACCTGCTCAGGCAGTAAAGGTCTCCGTGTCTGAAACCTCTCAAAGCAGCCATTTATTTCACAAAACATATTTTTCATCATCCAACGCTTGTCAAATATGTAATCTTAAATTTAATAGGATCCCCAAAAAGGCTTTACTTGTGTCCGACATTTCAACAAACAACGTTTAATTTTAAGGGACACATCCAATAACATGAAATTGTGGATATTAACTTTTGTGAAAAAAAGAACTCTTGAAAGAAAAACAATTTATAAAATGTCTTCGCTCTATCTCTGCAAGCTAGAGGGGTTGACACACACACACACACACACACACACACAGAAAAACAGCTATGTCAAGTTTGCATCATTGTCAGGTTTGAGGAAAATAGGACCCAAGTGCAGTTAAAAAATACAAAAAAGGTTCGTTAACAAAAAGCGAGCTTTATTATAAAAAACCGAAGGCATGAAAAAACAAGAAACTAATTAACGGAAACAAAACCGGAGAGCACGACAGAAAGGAACAAACTGATATACGGGAACAGGCAGGAGACACGGACAAGCATGGGTGACAGTGACATGAAACGACGACGAACAGACATGGCGCACAGGACAAGACGAGACTAAATACACAGAAGGGTAATCACAAGACAAGACACAGCTGGCAGGGAGGAGAAACACAAGGGCAACAGGTGAACACAATGAGACAATCAGACACAACAGGGAGGAGGACCAGACATTATACAAAGAGGAAAACATTTCAAAACAAAGGTGGAAAACATTTTATATTACATTACATTTAGCTGACGCTTTTATCCAAAGCGACTTACAGTAAGTACATTCGACCAGGAAGACACAACCTTGAAGAAAACAGAATCATAAAGTACATCAGGTTTCATAGAGCCAAGCATTTCAAGTGTTACTCAACTGGCTTTAGGTAAGCCAGTCCTTTGTTAGTATATAAGTGCTTTGTTAGTAGTTCTATCGCTCGAGGTGGAGTCGAAAGAGATGAGTTTCAGTCTGGAAGGTGTGTAAGCTTTCTGCCGTCCTGATGTCAATGGGAGCTCATTCCACCATCTTGGAGCCAGGATAGCAAACCCACGTATTCCTGCTGATGGGAACTTGGGTCCCCCTCGCAGCGAGGGTGCAGCGAGTCGTTTGGCTGATGCAGAGCGAAGTGCACGTGCTGGGGTGTACGGTTTAACCATGTCCTGGATGTAGGAAGGGCCAGATCCATTCGCAGCATGCAAGTACCAGTGTCTTGAAGTGGATTCTAGCAGTTACCGGAAGCCAGTGGAGGGAGCGGAGGAGCGGCGTGGTGTGGGAGCATTTAGGAAGGTTGAAGACCAGACGAGCCGCTGCATTCTGGATGAGAGAGGTCGGATGGCACATGCAGGTAGACCAGCCAGGAGGGAGTTGCAGTAGTCTAGGCGTGAGACGACGAGAGCCTGGACCAGAACCTGCGTGGCTCTCTGGGTCAGCTGGGGACGCATCCTCCTGATGTTGTAAAGCGTGTATCTGCAGCAGCGGGTTGTAGCAGCGATGTTTGCAGTGAAGGACAGGTTGTTATCTAGGGTCACGCCCAGACTCCTTGCAGTCTGGTCGGGGAAACAACAGAGGTGCCGATGTTGATAGTTAGGTCAAGAGTGGGACAATCTTTTCCCGGAAGGAAAAGCAGTTCACTTTTGTCAAGGTTGAGCTTGAGATGATGAGCAGACATCCACTGAGAGATGTCAGCTAGACAAGCAGAGATGCGTGCGACGACCTGGGTCTCTGAGCGGGGAAAGGACATAATTCATTGGGTGTCGTCAGCGTAGCAGTGGTATGAAAAACCATGCGGGCTAATGACAGATCCGAGCGAGTTTGTGTACAGGGAGAAGAGGAGGGGACCAAGAACAGAGCCCTGGGGGACCCCTGTAGTTAATTGACAAGGGTCGGACTTGGACCCTCTCCAAGTAACCCTGTAGGTACGGTCTTTGAGGTATGAGGCGAGGAGGGAAAGTGCAGAGCCTGAAACTCCAAGTTCTTGGAGAGTGTGAAGGAGGATCTGATGGTTCACCGTGTCGAATGCAGCAGACAGGTCCAACAGGATGATGACAGAGGAGAGGGAGGCTGCTTTAGCCGTGTGCAGTTCCTCAGTGACAGCAAGGAGGGCAGTTTCTGTGGAGTGACCTGCCTTGAAACCAGACTGGTGCGGATCCAGAAGGTTGTTCTGATGGAGATAACAGGAGAGTTGTTTAAAGACAGCGCGTTCAAGTGTTTTAGACAGGAACGGGAGGAGAGAGACAGGCCTGTAGTTTATAACCTCAGACGGGTTGAGAGTGGGTTTCTTTAGGAGAGGGTTTTACTGTCGCCTCCTTGAGAGTGGGTTTCTTTAGGAGAGGCTTTACTCTCGCCTCCTTGAGACTGTTTGGAAAGTGACCAGAAGTTAGAGAAGTGTTGATGAAATGGGTGAGAAACGGTAGAATATCAGGAGCGATAGTCTGAAGGAGGTTTGAAGGGATAGGGTCCAGAGGACAGGTGGTAGGGCGGGCAGAGGTAATGAGGGTAAGAACCTCACTTGGAGAGAGAGGAGGAAAGGAGGTTAGTGTGCGGGTGGAAGGAGGGTCTGGTGACCCAGAGGTGAGTCAGAAAAAGAAGAGCGAATATCATCAACCTTTTTTTCAAAGTCGCTTGACAGAAGGTAGGAGGGGGAAGGGGCTTTTGGGGGGGTCCAGGCGGGAGGAGAAGATGGAAAATAGTGTTTTGGGATTGGAATAGGAAGATTGGATCTTATCTTGAAAGAAAGTGCTTTTTGCCTGAGAGATGGAAGCAGAGAAAGAGGAGAGGAGAGCCTGATAGGTTAGGAGGTCGTCGCGGTGTAAACATAAATCCAAAACCATGACAATCATCATCATTTGCATCCATCACGTTGTACCTAAACGTATTCACATGTCTAATTCTTTAATCTCATAAATATACTTGATTTTAATTAATTCATGTATTCCTTATTTCCTCGTTCAGCACCATTGCGGTCCTGCAGAGTATAATCCACTGGCTTTATGTCAAACATGAACCGGATGACCCTGAGGTTTCATGATGTTGCTCGTCCTTGAACCTGACACTCTATCCCGTTCTATACCTGCCGCCCATATGGAGATCAATCACATGAAGCTGCAGTTCACACACACACACACACACACACGCACACACACGAGTTATTGGAATCGATCTGAACCTGAAGTGCTGCATCAGTTAGTCCCTTGAACTCATGTCTGCATACTGAACACCAGCAGTGGGACACACTGTATTAAGTGCCTTGAAAAGGACTTATGTTAACCGTTGATGGTTACGATGGGTCTGCGGAATATTCTGCAGCTTTTCCAACGTGTACCCACTTCAACCGTCTTACCTGCACACTTATATCCCACCATAAGAGACTATTGCTGGTCTGTGGTTCATCGGCAACCCCACATTACTCCCATCAGTGTGTGAGTGTGTTTGTCTCCCTGAGCATGGATGTGTGTGAATGGATTAATTATGACGAGTATGTGTAAAGAGCTTTGAGGGGCTGAAAGACTGGGACAGCGCTTTATAAATACAAGCCATTTACCATACTATTAACGTATGATGTATTCCACATTTCACACGGATTATGTTAACGGTTATTCTGAAATGTTAGATCTTCACACACTTTCACAATTCATCATGTTGTTGTTTTCTCACAGATCGTGACATGCCAAAAAACAACCACATTTTTTCTGAAAAGACGCCAATTTCTCTCAGCTTTCGCTCTGCCAACAAAGACATGAAGCAAATTGAGTAAACGGCACCATGAGAGTATTTCTGTGTTGTGTGTTTGTCAAGCCTGGGCTTTGTAAAGTGTGTGTATGGCACCGTGTGTTGCACTCGTGTGTTTTAGTGTTGGCGGCTGCTTTGATGAACACAGGGCGCTCCAAGGGCAGGCTGCATTAATGCCTGTCTGAAAAGAGTTAAGCTTCCCTGCATAAACAACAACACATTGTCTGTGTGTGTGTGTGTGTGTGTGTGTGTGTGTGTGTGTGTGTGTGTGTGTGTGTGTGTGTGTGTGTGTGTGTGTGTGTGTGTGTGTGTGTGTGTGTGTGTGTGTGTGTGTGTGTGTGTGTGTGTGTGTGTGTGTGTGTGTGTGTGTGTGTGTGTGTGTGTGTGTGTGTGTGTGTGTGTGTGTGTGTGTGTGTGTGTGTGTGTGTGTGTGTGTGTGTGTGTGTGTGTGTGTGTGTGTGTGTGTGTGTGTGTGTGTGTGTGTGTGTGTGTGATCTCTGTCCGGGCAGAGCCCAGCTCGGCGTGTGAACCTCCTCTCTCCACAGCACGGTCAGCAAAGCGCCGTCCCGTGGGATTACTGAACTTCACAGCAGAAAAATACCCAGATGTTTTTATACCTTTTGTTGCTCAGGCTGTTGTTGTTGTTGTTGTTGTTGTGTCGCCTGTGTGCAGTGATGGGAAATATATAAAGTACATTCACTAAAGTATTGCATTTAAGTTTAATTTTGAAGTATTTTAACTGAGTATTTTCATTTTATGCTACTTGTTACTTCCTCTCTCCTGCATTTTGGAAGCCAATATTGCACTTGTTACTCTATAAATCTTGAGTTTTAGCTCATACACTATGAATCAATTAATAAATTACCATACTACACTGAACAAAAATATAAACGCAACACTTTTGTTTTTGCTCCCATTTTTCATGAGATGAACTCAAAGATCTAACACATTTCTATAAACACAAAATAACCATTTCTCTCAAATATTGTTCACAAATCTGAAAGAATGTGTGATCGTGAGCACTTCTCCTTTGCCGAGATAATCCATCCCACCTCCCAGGTGTGGCATATCAAGAGGCTGATTAGACAGCATGATTATTGCACAGGTGTGCCTTAGGCTGGCCACAATAAAAGGCCACTCTGAAACGTGCAGTTTTGCTTTATTGGGGGGTCTGGGGGGGTCCGAAAACCAGTCAGTATCTGGTGTGAGGGGTAGGGTTAGGGGTAGGGGTAGGGTTAGGGTAATGTTGTGAATCGAGTGGCCTGTGTTTGTCGTCCATTACATACGCCTGCCCATACCATAACCCCACCACCACCATGGGCCACTCGACAGGGCCACCTCACAGGTGGCCCTGTCGAGTGGACGAACACAGGCCACTCGATTCACAACATTACCCTACCCCTACCCCTCACACCAGATACTGCCTGGTTTTCGGACCCCCCCAGACCCCCCCAATAAAGCAAAACTGCACGTTTCAGAGTGGCCTTTTATTGTGGCCAGCCTAAGGCACACCTGTGCAATAATCATGCTGTCTAATCAGCATCTTGATATGCCACGCCTGAGAGGTGGGATGGATTATCTCAGATACACTGCGGATAAAAGGTGAACGTCTATAAAAGTTTAGACTGATATATTGGATAAAGGAAAGCACACATTATTTAGACGATACAGGAAAGAAATAAGCAAGAAAACAAATATGCAAACCAGAATACAAGTGGCAGTATCGTAACAACATGTAAGTGAATGTATAACGTATTGAAGGAGCCTGTAACGTATTGTGAATAACTTAATTGTTAAGTAAGAAAAATTGAGTATATTTTGATGCCAATTCCTTTGTACTTGTACCTGGTTACGGTTTTCAATGCAGGACTTTTACTCCCACCTCTGAATGCGTGCTTGTTTTTGAAGTCGAAAGCCGGCCGACCTGCTAGATTGGAAACTGCAGACTCAATGGCGCTCTGTGGGAGAAACCGACAGAGACAATCACCTCTGCCAAAACGGTGCTTTAGTTGTGATGAAAGAGCTGGAAGTAATCAAAGTGTGGAAATGTTTCCTCCTCCTCCCCGTCTCTCCTCCGTCTGCACAGCTCCAGCCACAGCGTGATGAATGGCCGCCTCCCATTAGCTTGATCAACCACTTTGGCGGAGATTATTAATCAGGTGCTTATTTAAATGTCGCCGCCGAGCAGCGAGAGGAAAGAGGCCGCTGGGAAATGGAGTTTTTGTGTCCTGGAATATCGCCACACACAGATAAGCATTCATTCATTCGATGTTTAACATACATTACAGTCAGCCGCTCGCACCGAGGGGCCGAAGCAGAGCTCAAATCCAAAGGGGACGTGGTGTGGCGTCGTATTAATAAAACATAGTGTTGTATATTTGCATCTCCTGACACTTCCGCTAGTCCCCTTTCATTCGCAGTGCTTTCTAAATAAAGGTCGCAGCCGAACCCGGCGCCGCCTACTCATCACCGGTTTAGTCATTCTTTACCAGAACGCATTCATATATTTATGTCTGGCTGTCGGAGTGAGTTACTGTCGCCGCACTGCGAGCATCTTTTTGAAAGCAATGCGATAGGCGTATTTCAGCTGCTGCTTGCAAGCTGCTGCTTTTTTAATTCTGGAGGCGTTTTGCAAATAACTTCTGGAAACGATGCTTTTGGGTTTGGTTTGTTCCACAGGTGTTTTGGATATTCGGATGATGAGTGATTTGCTTTTGATGAGCTGGAGAGCGGTTTAAAAAAGACAGAAGTTGCTTTGAGTTATTAGATTAGATATTAGGTGTTTTTATACGGCACGTTTAAAGTGCTTTACACACATATTAAAACATATAATGCCCTTTGGTGCGTTGGCATTTAAGTACATTAATAAAAGTCTGCACGGAACCAAGGGAATTTAAAACAAGCTGAAAGGCAATAATACTGGTTTGAAATACAATAACAATGTTACAGTGCGGTGTAGGATGAATAATTTGATTTAATAAAAGGCAGTGACAACAAGAGAACTCTTCAGCCGTGAGGAAGAATACAAATGTTAAATTAATTAATGGTGAGAAAGTTGAATAAATCCATCTTTTAATTTGTTTTCAGACCTTAAAGGTTCCATGTCGTGCTTTTCCGGTTATCACCCGTCCCCTTGTGTTCTGAAGCTTCTGCATGTGACGGTCTGCAGAGTCTCACACCCTCAAAGTGCACCCTGTAGGGAGTAGAACTCTAACTCAGAGAAGACCTGTCGCTGCCCCAGAACGCCTCGTCGGACATTTCTCTTTTTCCATTTGTTTGCCTCCTGGGTTCTGTGACGTGTGCACTCCCAGATCCACAACAAAGGACCGGATTGGCCCAAATGGACCAATCCGCGGAGCCCCTCCCACACCAGGACCCCTTGGCTAACTAACAGGGCGTCCCATTGACTTGCATAGAGCTCCCTGAACGCTACAGACGAGTTGATATGACGTTGTAGATATTAATGAGATCGATTCCCATCGGCAGCCGGAGGGCAACTCACCGTCTGACCCGGGCTTTAAAGTGAGCATTTCCTGTTGCAAAGAGTAAGCTGCAGAAGATTAGTGGAGCTGTGTGTGTGTGTGTGTGTGTGTGTGTGTGTGTGTGTGTGTGTGTGTGTGTGTGTGTGTGTGTGTGTGTGTGTGTGTGTGTGTGTGTGTGTGTGTGTGTGTGTGTGTGTGTGTGTGTGTGTGTGTGTGTGTGTGTGTGTGTGTGTGTGTGTGTGTGTGTGTGTGTGTGTGTGTGTGTGTGTGTGTGTGTGTGTGTGTGTGTGTGTGTGTGTGTGTGTGTGTGTGTGTTATTCACCGTACAGCTTGAAGTAACCTGGTAATCAAATATTACACACGTGTGCTGAGAACACACATTTATTTAGTGCATCCATCATTGTATCAATCCATGTAACTGATTGGATGGATTGATCACGGAGGGGGGGGCGGGGGGTGAGGGGGGGGGGTGATGGATGGAGCAGGGAAGGAACTCATCTGATTGAAATTCAGAAGCTGGAGCATCAAAAAGGTCAAGGGTCGCAGCGAGAGACATTTACAAGCACAGCGTCCTCTGAGTGGGACCTCAGGAATCATCGTGTGTGTGTGTGTGTGTGTGTGTGTGTGTGTGTGTATATCATGCTTGGCCTTGTGATCGCGGCGGGTTAAGTGATGCCGAAAGCCCAATAATAAATCTCTGACGCAAGGAGGACACATGACCTGAAGGTCGCCGTTTCATTAACTGTCTTTCACTTTGAGTTTCCCATCACTCCTTCCTGTCTGCTCGCCTCGCACACCTCCACAAACCAGAGGAGCACACACACGATGAGCACCACGGACAAACAGACTGCACAGGTCGACATTATCGGGAAATATTCACTGATTTAGTGACGGTAAATTAGATATAAGATGTGTTTGTTAAATATGAGACGATTAGCATAGCTTAGCATAAAGGCTAACAGCTAGCCTGGTTCGCTACCAAGGTCAAATCCACTTACCAGCAGAGTTTGTCGGTAACGGAGTAGTGTAACGCGCTACTTTTACTAACATTGCCCCGACACGCGTTACTTCGTTACTTTCTAAAATCAGTCATAAACAAACCTCAACAAACACCTGCAAAGAACACATGCTAAGGTGAAGCTAACGCACATAGCTGTTGTTTACTTATATCACACACGTAGTCTGTTCTTCTTCTCTGTTTTCCGGTTGTTGCCTGTTTTGAATGACGAATACACACTACCGCCGCCTGCTGATAAGGAGAGTTATTGCCACTTACGCATGCGCAGTTCGTACGTGCTCGGCTGAAGTCTTTGCGGTGTCTGGTTCCAGTGCAACACATGGCCAGCATGCAGGAGAACACGCTGACGCAACAGCGTGAGCAGAGATAGACTGCGCAAAATATACAGATAGCAGGAGACAGAGGACAGCCACGGTCAGATAGCAGGAGACAGAGGACAGCCACGGTCAGATAGCAGGAGACAGAGGACAGCCACGGTCAGATAGCAGGAGACAGAGGACAGCCACGGTCAGATAGCAGGAGACAGAGGACAGCCACGGTCAGATAGCAGGAGACAGAGGACAGCCACGGTCAGATAGCAGGAGACAGAGGACAGCCACGGTCAGATAGCAGGAGACAGAGGACAGCCACGGTCAGATAGCAGGAGACAGAGGACAGCCACGGTCAGATAGGAAAACATTCAGGATCTGGATCAGTCTTATGCGACAATTGAAACTGAACTAAACAGAACATTTGACACTTTAGCAGTCTGCGTGATCTGCCTGCAGGGAGGGGCGGGCCGGCCCTGCGAGTAAAGTAACGAGTAAAGTAACGAATTACTTTATGTAGAGAGTAACGAAGTAGGTGTAATATATTACATTTTTTTAAAGTAATATGTAATATATTACTTTTTTTTAGTAACGACCCCATCTCTGCTTACCAGCAGCATTAAAGCTCCTTTAATCCACTGCTTTAGCTTCATATTACCTTACATGTATCAAAGGGGAATCCGTCGTCTCATTGAGCTTGAAGATTTTCCTCAAATGTCCGTCCAGCAGTTTTTCTTTTAAAAGCTTTGCAGCTAACACCCGTCATATTGATTTGTCGCACGTTAAATAATTTCTACGCTCCAATGGCACAAAGGGGTTCATCTAGCCTCTCAACGTGAATATTTGATTATAAGTGACCATATCGTCTGGATAACGGACGAGTTCAGACAGCTTTGATTCACTTCTGAGGGAACGGAGAGACGAGAAATGATAGACGTCTGTGTCTTGCTCTTAAAAAGAAAAATCACTTTCTTTGTCGATGTGTACGGCCCACTAAGCAGAGCATCGCGTTCCCATCAGACAAATAAAACGTTGTTCACGACCAGTTAGCAGTGCCCAGGCCAGAGGGGCCAGCTTCAATTGAACCGCAGTTCCTGTTGAGCCTTTTAAAGATAGGATCCTTTGAGTTTAGTTGAAAGCAACAAATAATCGTGAGTATAGGCAGTGAACGCCTCAGAGGCTCTTCTGGATGCTTCTGTGTTCACATGAATGTTTTACTGCGTCAAGGAGCCAAGCTTTGCTGCAGCCTTCGGTGGAGCTTCGAGAGCCAAATCCCACATCAAAAGCTACAGGGTCATTGGAAATGTCTTCTCTCGGTGATTGAGCTGTTATGGTAAATGTTCATGTATTGTATCTTGATAGCGATGCAAGTCAAATGTCAGACTTGATCCGACCATTAAAGTATTATCGTATCGTAGTTTCAGACCAAGACTCTCGTCGTACAGCGAGTGTCATCATCACACACACCGAATGACCGGTGAGCACACACACACACACACACACACTGAAGCTCTGACTCATGTCTAGACAGAAAAATTGGGGCGGACATAAAGGCGGGTGACATTTATGCAAGAGGGTCCCGCTGTGCAATCAGACCTCATGTTCCATCCTGGGCTCAGTCAGAGGTAGCCAGCAGTCAGAGGACATGTGAAGCCTTTTTGTGTTCCCTGCTCATCCAATGAATGCAGCCCACAGCTTTAAAGGCTTCTTTGAAGGCACTGCTGCCGCTCTGGAATAAAATGGAATCAGCAGGATGGATAATTTTTAAATAACAGTGATTTTCATGGCTTGGCGACAAGGTGGCGTCCATTAAAGCAAACTTCTAGCTCAGAAATTGGTACATAAGTATATTATCCCGCTGCTTCCGTAATAGTTTCCATTATTATTTCCCTTTTATCGGGTTTTAAAAATCGTTGGAATAAGGTGCTGCTTGAGAGGCATGTGATATTCTGCCTGGGTACACGTCCCTGCACAGCGGGCACTGACGTGGAAGAACAGTAGAGTCCATTTCTGTCTCGTGTGAAGTCATCTGAGGGGCGATATCGAATCTGCGGGGAGACTGTGAAGTCTGTGAAGAAAAAAAAGCTTATTTCCATTCAAGCTGACTTTCAAAACTTTACCGACGCTTCCCTGATCTTATTCAGCTGACAAAACGTATGGCGTCAGCTTTGTTACGGTTTTGTATTCTCAGGTTAGGATTATAGTCCCAGACGGTGATTAGAAACCTTTCTTCAGGATATTTATAACGTGCTATTCATCTCTTAAGCTTCAGATGTGTTTTTTGTTCTGCCACAGCACAAGGGAACAACAATAAGACTTTGTTGAGCTTAGTTTGTATCCGTGGGGTTTTGTTATTTCATCTTATATAAGTCTTTAGTGGCTCCACGGTGAGTTTATTGCCTTTCAGCTTTAGTTAGACCGGCTCCCCCAGAAGACATGGTTTCACAGACACTGTGTCCGAGAAAGAGTATCTGGTCTTATTGTATTAAACCTAATTAAACAAAATGGCTGTCAAAGTTGCAGTACAATACAGCTGCGCGTTCTCATCATTTGGTTAGCTGCTAGCATAACAGCAATTTAGCGCTGTGCCTTTTTGGGTCTAAACGAGTTGTTCAGTTACATAATGCACTCGACTATCACAGGTTCGAATGTGGCTGGAAAAGGCTTTTGCACATCGCTTTAATTAGTGTACTGGAAGTAGGAAATATAGGGTTATATTACGCTATTAAATGCATAAAGCACACATGTTACCCTTAACATTTTAGGGATTGACATAGCATGTGAAGTTTATTGCCTTCCTCATAATAGTAGATTACAATCCATTGATTTGGTATATGCATACAAATTTGAAAAAACGGGCAACATTCACATCAGCCTAAACCAGTGCTTCTCAAAGTGTGGTCCGCGTGTGCGCGCCCCCTAGTGGTCCGTGAGTATATTGGTACAATTTCACATTTGAAATAAATACATTTATTTCAGTTTTCCGCACTCTCGCGGGAATATCTCCGCAATGGAACAAGCTTAAGTTTCACTTTTGATTGCATGATATAGCCCAGATAAGCACCTTCATCACATGTTGTTTGTACCATTTTTCAGGCGATTTGTAAAAAAACGATGTGTTTTTGGATATTTGTGGAGTTAGGTGGTCCGCGAGTGTTTTTTTATTGGTTAAGTCCTTGGTATGAAAAAGTTTGAGAAACACTGGCCTAAACTGTATGTAGTTGGAATTAGAAATGTTGGTGACTGTAGCAAACATTATATATGAGTAGCATCCGTGTGTGAGGAGTATCAGTGTGTGTGCTAGCATGCTGGCTCCCATACAGCGTGAGGGAAACATGTTCCCCGAATTAAACTGAAATAACTTAACGTTGACTTTTGGTTCTCATGAAGGAAGCACACACAGGTCCCTCTTTAAGCTCGCTGCACCCATCATGATGACTACAGCCACACAGTGCGTGGAATACAACGTAAATATGAAAAAGTCCTACGTTAGGTTGTTTTCCGGGTTCGGCTTCAGACGTTGGAGTGCTGCAAGCCAAGTTTAGGAAGGGTTCGGCTTCAGACGTTGGAGTGCTGCAAAGCCAAGTTTAGGAAGAGAGACGTGTTGTGTCTAGGAAGTCACACCTGGTTGTTTCAGCTTCAGTTTGAATTTTGTTTCCATGTATTAACAATGAATGCCCCCCCCCCCCCCCCCCCTCTTCTGTTCTCTCCTCAGATCCGGACTTTGCAGACCAGGGAGTCCCCCCCCCCCTCTCCCTGTAGGTATTATCTCTCTCCTCTCTCTCTCTCTCCTCTCTCTCTCTCTCTCTCTCTCCTCTCTCCTCTCTCTCTCTCTCTCTCTCCTCTCTCTCTCCTCTCTCTCTCTATCTCTCCTCTCTCTCTCCCTCTCTCTCTCTCTCTCTCTTCTCTCTCTCTCTCTCTTTCTCTCTCTCTCTCTCTCTCTCTCTCTCTCTCTCTCTCTCTCTCTCTCTTTGCCTCTCATGTTTCAACTCATTTTAACTCAAAGCATATTTATACTTGTCTTCTCCAGTTTAAATGCTATTTGTTGTGTAACTGAATCCGAATACTTTATAACCCCAGGGAAATTAGGTTTTGTGATAGTCCAACATTTTTTTAATATATTAATTTAAAATTAAAAAATTGAAAGAAGAATGTGAGATACAAATATAATGTATAATAAGATAAATATATTTAAATAAAAGTGAGAAGTTACCCTAAAATGTAAAAGAAAATTATGTATACAT
This sequence comes from Chaenocephalus aceratus, assembly GCA_023974075.1. NCBI lineage: Eukaryota > Metazoa > Chordata > Actinopteri > Perciformes > Channichthyidae > Chaenocephalus > Chaenocephalus aceratus. The sequence continues at coordinate 212,278 of JAMFTG010000132.1, read as the reverse complement.
GTTTTTCTAAATGGATACAGTGGTGTATAAGCAATAACAGAAATAAGTCCTGGGTAAATGTTATTTTTTACATTTTCTGAATGAGAATACGTTATTTATCCTGAGGAACTTAGGTTTTGTGATTGTCCATTTTAGATTGAAATAAATACGTAATATATATATATATATAAATAAATAAGAATGACAGAAAAAAAGTACAATACAACTACAATTAAAACTTTCGCTAAAATAAAATAAATACGACGTACATAAGCACAATACGTTAACATTCATTATGTAACATGTTTTTAATATATATATATATATATACAGTGGTGTATAAGCAATAACAGAAATAGGTCGTATATGTCTGTTTGTTGTGGTTCCACGTGTGTTAGTTAGCTTATCCACACCTGTATATATGTGTGTGTGTGTGTGTGTGTGTGTGTGTTTATGCCTGTGTGTGTGTTGCAGCCTGTCAGTATGACATGGTGGGTCCAGAAGGAATCGTAGAGTCTCATCAGATCACCAGAGACGGGAAGGCGGGCGCCTCGGAGGCCGTGGACTGTAAATGGTACATCAGAGCTCCACCTCGCTCCAAGGTGAGTGACTGTTAGAGCCAGGATTTAAGAAAGGCCACCTAATCGTGACGTGTGTAGTCAACCAGAGTATAGAAGACTACAATTCCCATGGCGCCTCCTCTGAAGTGACAGTGATAGGCAACCTGCTAGAAAGACGCCACCGTTTTTATAGAGCAGGAAGGGCCCTCAGATTTTGAGATACCCCTACCCGAGGTAGAACAAAACACAACAATGATTGTTCTTATTTTTAGGGTCTCCCATTAATGAAATTGATTGTTGTCACATTTTATTTTGGGGGAAAACCTTTTTTTGGTTGTTCTTTAGAACGACCCCAACCCCTGACAAAGAGCCACATTAGACCAGGCCGAATGGGAAAGGTGACGAACAAGCCCATAACTTGAGAATGACCACTCTTTTCCTCTTCAGATTTGCTCAGGTATGAACCAGGTGGCTGTCCTACATCACCGAATCGTCAGACAATTATTTACCTAAACAAATACTGAATTATAGTCCTGTAAACTTAGCTTTACTTTAGACGGAAATTGTACTTTTTGGTGATAGGAACATCGAACTCCATCACTCTCATTTATCAGAAAAACAGAAATCCCTAAAAAATATACCATTACTGAATTGTCTCGGTGCTATTGAACACCAACCAGTAGTTGTATGGATATATCTGGTACAGCTCTATTGCAAATTAGATTTGTTTAGACATCGGCCTACCTCTCTATTAACAATGCCGTGGCTTCCTTCCTTGTCTAAGGAAAGAAAACGAGTACAAAAACGTCTTTTAAGGCGTCTAGTGGCTTGATAGAAAAACAAGGAAGGAAGCCACGACAGTGACGCTAAGCTACGTACATCCGTCCATCCGAATCTGTCCCACAGAACAAAATGGAAATGTAATTGTGTTGGGATGAAGACAGCAGCAGAAGAGAATAGACGCTGGACATTACATATTTGGGAAACTTTCAGCCCCAACTTTAAGACATTTTGTAATCTTAATTTCATGTTTCCACTTTGCATTCCCTCACACCGCCTCCGGACCAGGGGTTGCATCAGGACGCTTTGAGTCTGCTGCTGGGTCAGTGTGCAGCTGTCAGCAGGTGTGAGGGTTGGTGGCTGCGGGGGATTGTTCCTGTGCTGGGGTCAGACAGATAGGAGCAGGGTTTACTCCAGGTCAGACCCCCCCCCCCCCCCCCGCCCCTTTTTTTTGTAATCAGCAAGCTGTTGCCAAGAGGAATGAAGGGATGGAAGCAGCCGGAGAGACGGAGGGAGAGTTAGCGCTGATGAAACAGCGTTGCCATGCCGTTTGACCCCGAGGACTACAGCCTGTATTTGTTTTCTCTGCAAGTCTTCTCCACACCTACAAATACTGACACACACACACACACACACACACACACACACACACACACACACACACACCATTACTACATCCCAGACATGCTTTTTTCTTATCTACACGAGCTACCTGCAATGCATTAAAGCTAACGGATTAAAAGTGTCCCCGAGCAGCAGCAGTAAAAAAAAAAAAAAACCGCACATTTAACAAACTAAAACTCCTCATATGGCCCGAGCATATACGCACTGCAGTAAATCTACTCCTGGGATAGTGGAGCAGGACTTGATTTAAAAGAATAAAGCCACACTTTTACTTTGCCTTCGGACAGAATTGAGGAGGCTTGCAGTTTCTTTCGAGTTGAAAAGGTTTGGTTGGCTTTCTTCGTAGTTAAAAGGCTTTTGAAGACGGTTGGGAGGTCAGTGCCGTCTCTGATTTGTTGTGGGAGTGATTTCCTAAAGGGTTATAGCAAGACGTAAAATCAATACTTGTGAAATAGTGACTTACTATGAAGGTTTTTCACTTTGGGATCAGAGTGCAGAGTGAAACAATGCAGCTGCTGAATCAGTTTCACTAAGTCAGCGATAGTTAACGTGACGAGATGTTATCCTCCGCCACCACAGAACTCTGTCTACAGTCACACAGCACGCATGAGGGAAGCTATTACACCTTCTCCCATCCCTGGTGACGACTTGCCCTTTTTCCATGCAGGTCTTACACACTGTGCTGCACACACACACACACACACACACACACACACACACACACACACACACACACACACACACACACTCACTCTTATGCCCTGCTGATGATATTGCTGTGATTCACGGCCACAGCACTTTCTTAGCTTCTCACCTGACGTATTATTCGGGTTGCATATGTTTCCTGCTGGCGCCCATGGTTCCCGTTCAGAAACGTCCTTCGTATTTCTCTTTACTTTCATGCCCGAGGCCACGGGAACGAGAAGACTGCGACATCCACCCGGAGCCATTCTCCTTACCATCAGCACTCATCCAATACACTTTGCAGCAGGTACAGGAGGGACCCTGGCCCCGGCGTGATGTTGAGGTCGATGCGAAAAAAGCAGCATTGATTCCTCCGTGCCTCTAAGTGGTTTGCATACGGCAGCCAGTGCATGTCGGCTGCAGAACCCACGAGGACAATACGTCAATTTTGCACGAAATAGCATTGTGTGTGTGTGTGTGTGTGTGTGTGTGTGTGTGTGTGTGTGTGTGGTGTGTGTGTGTGTGTGTGTGTGTGTGTGTGTGTGTGTGTGTGTGTGTGGTGTGTGTGTGTGTGTGTGTGTGTGTGTGTGTGTGTGTGTGTGTGTGTGTGTGTGACAGAGCGACAGAGCCTGGCAGTATGATGTATTTTCCTCCGTCTGTATCAGTGTCACATTCAGCCCTGCAGGAGCGTGTCTCGCGGGGCAACAGCCCGCCTGTCATGGCCTCTGATGGACAAGGAAGCAAATAAAAATGTTGGCACGGATCTGTCCTGAAGATCTCACACCCACCACCACTGCTCGCTCTCAATTACCCATGTCTTTTTAAAACACACACACACGCTGCTGCTGCTGCAGTGAGAGACCGCTGCGTACAGTAGGCGTGATGTGATGACTCTATGTTGATGCAGGACTGCTCTCGCCCGATGTGCCTGAACCAGCAGAGAGATAATGACATCCTGCACTGGAGGCTCTAATTAAACCGGAGCACTCCAGAGAGAAGGCGGGAGAGGGGAGGAGGAAGAAGGGAAACTCAATAATGCATTTTATCAAAGGTCTAAATGCACTAAGAGGAGGTTTAAGGGCGATGGTGGCGACACAGACTGAAAAGTACACCTGCTGCAAGTAAGCAGTAATGACCACGTGTTGTTGCCAGAAGTGACAGCACTGCAGCAGTTGGATGCCATAATGGGATTGCCTTCAGTGTTTCTCAAACTTGTTGATTCCAAGGACACTTAATATAAAATACAAAAACACTCGCGGACCACCTAACTCCACAAATATCAAAAAAACATCGTTTTTTCTAGAACAGATTACAAATCGCCTGAAAATGGTACAAACAAGTGGCAGCATGTGTGATGAAGGTGTTGCGCTGGGCTATTTCATGCAATCGAAAGTGAAACTTAAGCTCGCTCCATTGCGGAGATATTCCCGCGAGAGTGCGGAAAACTGAAATGTATTTATTTATTTCAAATGTGAAATGTTAACAATATACTCACGGACCACTAGGGGGCGATCGCGGACCACACTTTGAGAAGCACTGTTAAACCACCTCGTGTCATTTGAATTCCCCGTAAATCGGTTCTGCAGGACTACCTCGAAAGAAATTAATTAGTTTTAGGTGTAAACGTTAAAGCATGCAGTTAAACACAATATCACCTTTTAATATACATACAACTCTCATCTTCTGCTCTCTGTTCGCATCATTTCTTCTTCTCAGCTGTCCGAATTCAGCGGACTTCCCGTATTTTGACACATAACAGTTGCTGCATTCATCATGTGTGTCTTGTCTGTTTTTCACCACCTGGTCTTCACTGTCTGACACCGTCCTGATGGTAATGGCCAAAATATGGACATTCATACCGACTATAATGATCAGCATGGACGCCGCTACAGGCCCCTTTTAAGGAAGCACTGAGAACATATTCTGTGATGGATTCTGCGTGGTTATTGAGCGCTGCAGAATCAATGAGGAGGCAGCCTATTTTTCCTGCAGGAGAGCAATCTCTCGCCTTACAAATTGGTGATTGTATCTATCTGATCCATTGCCGTCATTTGGGTTTGCGATGGCGTCTGCGGTCTGATTCGTCTTCATCATCGGCCAGTTAGAAGTGTTCTGACGCAAGAAAAAACCCAAACTCTTATTGCTGCATGTCCCTCTTTTTATTTCCAAGCCAAATAAAGTAATCTATCAGACATTACTCAAGTGCGTGCAAATGTTAGGAACATATATCACAGGCAGCAGGACAATGCTAGTTCTTGTAATAAACTCAGCGGGATGCACGCGAGCAAAATGGGAACAACTGCAGGCCAAGGTACCATGTCATAAAAACAAGACATTTCTGATGTAGGACTACAGTATAATCTTTTACAACATAAAAGGGTTTACTGTACGTAGCGGGAGTGGCTATATACAGGACGGTCCTGCACAGAAGCCCTGAAAATGGCTTTTTATGTAGTCTACAGAAATATAGTACAGTTAACGTTTACAGCAGGATAAATTACAAAAATGTACAGCATACTACATACAATTCAAAAGACGGTTTCTCCGATTTCTAAAATAAAATGCCGGCGTAGCCGATAAATGATTTGTGTTGCTTTCAATGCAAAATCACTACACGTCAACGAAATGTCGGCGTATTCTTTAAAAAAAAACCTTCAGTTTTAATAAAACCGAGTAGTCTTTAAAGTATGCAGTGATATCCTTTACAAGTAAAACATTGTGCATTGGAAAATATAAAGTGATTGAAACAACATAAAAAGATAAGCCAAAGAAAAGACTGAAATCAGCATAAAAAGCTAAGCAATTGGCATGGGAAAGAGATTTAATTGCCACAATTTATATTGAGGGGAAACTCATTGAAAATAATGTGTCGTGAGAATATTTATCTGTGAATCCTATCCCTACATTACCACCCGCGAAACTTGCTTAAGCATGCTATAATAGCCCGGTCTGTATATAGTCATTTGACGTTAGCTGCAGGACGGTCCTGTATATAGCCATTTCAGAGACCTTATATACAGGACCGTCCTGAATATAGCCATTTCAGAGAGCTGTGTACAGGACGGTCCTGTATATAGCCTCGGCCGTACGTAGCAGCATAGTCAAGTATTTTATGCTTTCGAAGATGTTTTGTGTTTCTTGGTTCTTACAAGTGAAACCTGTCAGCCTAGCAAAGCTAGCTGTTTCCTTCTGTCCTGTTCTTTAACAGTTCATGCAGTTGCATTTGAAGATTACATTAGTTCATCTGTTCTATTGAAATGTGTTCCAACCATAATGCAAAACAAATCAGTCAGTGAAGCGTAGGGATGTGTGAGCGGCCCAGACCAAGCGAGGAGGCAGAGGCAGCACGTCCCAAATGTAACCTGGTGTGGGCATTTATTACAGCATGAACCCAACACACAGCCTCAATCCTGCTGCTGCTGTTCACGTGGGCACAGCCTGCAGCCACCGGGATCTCACACACACTACCTGCCTCTCTAACAGCAAAACCCAGAGCCTAAATGCCCAACCCAACAGGACACAGGTGAGGGGGAGGAGACAACACAGGGCACCAGGTGAGGGGGGGAGGAGACAACACAGGGCACCAGGTGAGGGGGAGGAGACCAACACAGGGCACCAGGTGAGGGGGGAGGAGACAAACACAGGGCACCAGGTGAGGGGGGAGGAGACAACACAGGACAAGGTGAGGGGGGAGGAGACAACACAGGGCACCAGGTGAGGGGGGAGGAGACAACACAGGGCACCAGGTGAGGGGGGGAGGAGACAACACAGGCACCAGGTGCACACAGTCAACGACAGACATGGGGAAAGGGAACACTTTTCAACAACAAAAAAACTAAACAACCCGTAACGGAGGCCGAGATCTATGAGCCCAGAGATCACCTCCGTGACAGGAGTGTAACCGATTACCAAAAACTCACGGTACGATAATATCGCGATAAAAAGTCCACGGTACGATATTTATCGCGATATTGAAAAATAAAGGGAAAAAATGTGAATTTTTTTTTTTTCTCTTTAATTTTTTTTTCTTTATTAAATAATAAATCTGATTTGTGCAGCATTTTAGTAGGATAGTAGTATTTTAAAGTGTCAACAATATAATAATCAGACCCGGCAATAGAATAAATTAAGTTTTTTCAAGTAACTCAACTCTCACTCACTCACTCAGCGTCATCAAGGCTATCTTTCAGGAATGTGAGCACGTCCACATCTCCAGGTAGAAGCTGGGATGTGGAAACAACTCTCTTGCTTGGTACTGATGTTGCTAGGACAGAGAGATATGCTTTGGCCACGGGTGACAGCAGTGGGTAAATCTGTGCATCGTCTCTCCGCGATATTCGATATATCGTTGCATCCCTAGTGAAGCGTCAATATGATGTTAAAGGTCTTACTCAAAGGTGCACATGAATAGGTGTATCAAATCATGTCAGAGAAAAAGCATAATATGGCATCTTTATAATTCTAATATTCATCCTCTGGACAAAGTCTGTGTACAAAGTCTCCATCTCTGGGTGTAAAACACATGCAAATCAAACAAATCAGTTCCAGTACTTTGGTCAATGTGGAGGATTATGCTTTTAAACCATTGCCATTTGAACCAGCCATTACCACCACATGGCGTCTCTTAAAACCAGTACACTTAATCAACAATGCGTTGTGTTGGTAATGGGTCTATTGAATTAGCTTTGACTGGTTTACAGACGGCTGCTCTAACTGCAGTCTTTGTGCTGCGGGAGGAAAACCTCTCGTCTGATTGGTCTGCTGCTCGCTGACGAGAGAACGAGCGAGATAATTAACATGCTGATAGCTACCTCTCCCCATTACCGGCCTCTTGAACCTTGACTGTAACCTTAACGATAACCCATGTATCAGTCCTCTTTGGCAACGAGCCGCATGGAATGGAGACATTTTTAATAACATCGTCGTCCACCCATAAAACCTACTTTCCTCGTTCTTAACGCGACAGTTCTCTTCCAAAAAGTCCTTCATACTTTGAAGGTTAAGGCGTGTACAGACTCGGATCACTGACCTGATCATTGATTCTTTCGAAGTTTATTGAGAAACCATATCTCAATTGTTCACATTTCATTTTGGGAATCCGTGCAATACTGGATAGAAAATAGATCATCGCAAAAGCATTCAGAGCCTCTTCCATCACGAGGCCCTCTCCTGCTGGGATTAAGACATTAATATCAATACAAGGACACATTAATTTCAGGAAAGACACACACACACACACACACACACACACACACACACACACACAGTGGCTGAATATGACAAATCTGGAGGTGGAAGATTATTGACACTAATATAAACCCCGGGGGAAATCGACTCGCTTGCCCCCCCCCTCTCTCTCAGATCCATTTCACCTGTCATGTTGTCGAAGGCGAGTTCGGTCCATTATCCTCCTCCATCTGCAGCTTTTCCTCGTTGGGCATTTGAGCGGTCACATTACGCTGTCACACAATTAACCGCCGTAATGATGGCGAGTGTTGTGAGCATCGGAGCAGAACCAGAACTGTGATTGGACGATCTCCGCCTGATGAACGAGGGACAGACAATGATACACAGGCAATAGGGAAGTAACGAGGGGTTGTTAGTGTCATTAAATAGTCCTTATATCTGCCATGCTTTGAATATATGTCTTTGAAGTCCATTCTTTTCAAATAAAGGGTCTGAAATGAAGTGTGTATGGAGCACACCTTTCTTTCTCTTGTGGTAAAATGTAACAAGAGCCGCGTTCACACTGCGGTACTTTTCCCACAAAGGTTCATGAGAACTCTTTAGTTCTCATGAACTAAGTACAGATCGCGTTCACACCAGAAAAAGTCCCTGGGGGTGGATGAGGCAAATGAAGCCGCTGACGTCACTTCTTCTTCTTCTTCTGCTTTGGGTTTACTGGCAGGCCGCAAACCACTTCACGGCGTATACTGCCGCCCGGAGTCCCCGGCCGGAAGTCCCCGGAGTTGGGGAAGGCTTCAGTAGAAGCTGCTGGGACTCCCAGCAGCTTCTACTGAAGCCTTCCGAGTAAATCGCCAGATCGCCGACACCTTCCTCAATCTCCACCGCTCCCATGCTTTATTTTGTGTTGCCATAAATTAGTCTCTCTGCGTTTCTGCGCTGGGCTAATGCTAATGCTAATAATGCTAATGCGAGGATAATAAAATGGCGGCTTCACAAAAACTTGTTGGGAGTTTTACGGGGCGTGGTTTGCAATCCGCCAGCCAATCAGGAATATAGCTCTTTTCTCACAAAAGAGCCGCTAAAAAGTCCCTGCTCTCTAGCAGGGACTTTCGAGCGGGTAAAAAGGTTCGCATGAACTACTTTTAGTACCGGGCTCTTTTTGGTGTGAACGCGATCATGAACTAAGTTCGCATGAACCTTTGTGGGAAAAAGTACCGCAGGTGTTGGCTTTATCTCAACTGCTGTAATAATTAGTCTAATGGCCTCTGTCAGTCTGAGTCCTCTTTGATACGACTGTGTAATGACTTTGTACAAGAAGCAGTCTGTCGGCCCGGTGTCATCACGGAGCCGCTTCATCGGGCGCTGGATAATCAGTCAAATGAAGGAGATGGGTTATTTCCTCCGTCATGTCCTCACGTCTTCAAACCTCCTCTTTGTTTCGGACAGATCTACCTGCGGTTTCTCGACTATGAAATGGCCAACTCCAACGAGTGCAAGCGCAACTCGTGGCTGTGTACGACGGTGGCAGGTGAGACATTTCAACCTTTCAGTCAGATGAATCGTGCTCACTCAGTATCTCCGGATCAAGACTTAATCATGTCGTTAACGGAACATAATAACTGACAATTTAGTTTTTCGTTGAGTAAGAGTTAAATATTTAATTATGTCAAGACAAGACATTAATGGTTTTGACATCATGCAGTTCCCTCGTCCTGCTCAAACACACAGGAATACTTTGATGAGAAATCAAGAAATGTCATCTGTCTTTTTTTAGTGTTAACCCTTCTCTTGCGTTCCCATGCTTTTTTCGGTCAAAATTGGCCGGTGTGTGTTTGCAACAGTGATATCTCTGGAAACCCCAAGTGGTGATCACCAAGTGTATCTGTTCAGAGGCCTCGTGTGGAGGATAACATAAGGTATTGAGATAATTGGATGAAAAAGACAATATTTATTATTAAATTAAAAGTCCATTCTATTACGGAGCGGTGGTGGCGAAGTCGATAGGGACTTGCTTGGCAACTGGACGTCACCAGTTCAAGTCCCGGCAAGACCAAGTGCTACCGAGGTGTCCCTGAGCAAGGCACCGTTCCCTACACTGCTCCCCGGGCGCCGTTCAAAATGGCAGCCCACTGCTCCTAACACTAGGATACAGAGAAACAATTTCCCCACGAGGGATTAATAAAGTATATCAAATCAATTCGGTCACTTTTGACTCGAAACGCAAGAGAAGGGTTCATGTATAATCTTTTAAAGCAGTGTTGGGGAAGGGGGGCCTTTCATCTTAGATGTGACCAAAATATAACAGAGCCTTAAAATCAATGTTGTTGCTACTTCTTGACGTATCTCAGACTCTGAATTTTTTTTTTTTTTTTTAAAGGCTTTTTAGAAAGTATAACGCACGGGGGTTAAAGTTAAAAACACACTTATTGATTGACATCTCCCCCTGCCGTCTGCGTCGTATTGAACGTGAAGGCTATCAATCTTTTCATCAGTGAAGCAGGTGTTTGGATTCCAAATATCAAACTGTTCCGTTGGTTAAACAGCCAGAGAGCTATTTGAAAGGCGACACAAAGACTTATTTTAATTCAATATAGCGAGAAGATTGAATCATGATCAAAGAAAAACATAATTGATATTTTGAGATCATAATAATAGATTCAATTTGTATAGCGCCTTTCAAAGGACCCAAGGCCGCTTTACATGGTGTGAGCAAACAAGGAGGGCATGGAGGATACGGATACGGATCATTAAGTGCTCAAAAACGACTATGAGATCTAAATTGTTATCTGGGCCGCGAAGGCATTGCAAGCGGGCCGCCAAATAATTCTCGAAACATTATGATTTGTGTGGAACATTTAATTATTAAGGTTATTTTCATTTGAACCTCCTTGCCTTTCTCTTCTCTCGGTCCTCCTTAGCAACGGCCATTACAGTCCTTGACAACGGTCTGTTCTACTGGATTAACAACGCGTCACATGTTCTGAATCGACCAATCAGAACTGTATTCAGCCTCTGTATTGTTTATGGTTGAATGTGGGCCGCGAAATTAGTTTAGATTCTTAAGTGGGTCGTGTGTTAAAAACCGCTGAGTGAGGGAGGGGCTTGAGACATCAAAGAAATGCTTCACACTCACAAGGTTCATATTGAGATTGTCGATGGCTATTTCCTCTCCTTCTCTCAGTTCGGTGGAGGACCTGAAGAACAAGTTCTGCTCCACCGTGGCCAACGACATCATGCTGGTCTCCACGCTGGGAGTCATCCGCATGTGGGCGGACGAGGCCAGCCGCAAGAGCCGCTTCCGCATCCTGTTCACCACCTACCAAGAGCGTGAGATATCTGCACTCACACACACACCACACACACACCACACACACCACACACACACACACACCACACACACACGCTGTCATAAAGATGTTTACTGCAGCATGACCCCCCCATCTGAGGGAAACTGATTAGCCTTATTAATCAGACCGCCGCTCCATGACAGGAAGGCAGAGTAAAGTCTGGTGTTTAGTGGTCGCCGTTAAAGGCAGGAGGAGGTGGAATCACCACGTTTATGGCGACTTATATCCCGCGCTGTTAATAGGAAAGGTGCTGTCACAGGTTTCCATTTCGTTTTATGAGCGTTTAAACTGCAGCAAGCAGGAAACGGAGGTATGGGAGTTCCATTAGAGGGAATATGGCCTCCGGGTTAGTGTGGATGTGGATATGATGGCATTGGTGGATTTAGCTCAGCCAGCACGGTTCTGTGTGGACGCAGAGAGAGAGTGAGACAAAGGATGAACGTACACACACACAAACACACTTTCACACACACACCACACACACACCAATTTCACACACACAGTAACTCTTCCTCTTGCTGCTCACTGATGGCCGTGTGTAGTTTGACAGGGGGTGCAGAGGGCATCCTTTGTAATAGTGAAGTGAATGAAGAGGGTCTGAGGCTAAATGCCACACACACACACACACACACACACACACACTGCACTTCTGAATCTTTGAATCTTGAAGAGGAATCTCTCACAGCAAAGTGGATGAGGTCAAGATTAACAACAACAACAACAACAACAACAACAACAACAAGGGCTCCCAAAAATGTTTAGTAAACGTACAAACACACACACACTGCACTTCTGAATCTTTGAATCTTGAAGAGGAATCTCTCACAGCAAAGTGGGTGAGGTCAAGATTAACAACAACAACAACAACAACAACAACAAAGGGCTCCCAAAAATGTTTAGTATAACCACACACACACACACACACACACACACACTGCACTTCTGAATCTTTGAATCTTGAAGAGGAATCTCTCACAGCAAAGTGGATGAGGTCAAGATTAACAACAACAACAACAACAACAACAAAGGGCTCCCAAAAATGTTTAGTATAACACACACACACACACACACACACACACACACTGCACTTCTGAATCTTTGAATGTTGAAGAGGAATCTCTCACAGCAAAGTGGATGAGGTCAAGATTAACAACAACAACAACACAACAACAACAACAAAGGGCTCCCAAAAATGTTTAGTATAACGTACACACACACTGCACTTCTGAATCTTTGAATCTTGAAGAGGAATCTCTCACAGCAAAGTGGATGAGGTCAAGATTAACAACAACAACATCAACAACAAAGGGCTCCAAAAATGTTTAGTATAACATGATGAATGGTGCATTCAAGTGCTTCTCTGATGGCGTTTTTCCCAAATTCGGGAAGTCCGATTTTGGTGTTTATACGTCACATTGTGGAAACATATTTAGGTCGAGTTTTCCTAATCTGGATTGTCCAGACGACACATGATGAATACGATGAATCGTGCAAGTAAAACTAAATTCTCCCTGTGATTCTGATCCTTGCTTAAAGGAGAGTGTTTCCACAAGTTTCGAAATTGTCTAGAAGTGATACCGTAATCCTGTTGACAGACAAACATCCCTTGACACGGCATGTATGCACAGATGTTACGTCACGCTTCACGGTTGATTGGATTTACTTAAATGTCACAAACTGGTTCCCGATGTTGAAGAAAGGTCATTCATTTCTACAACATTATACCTCTACGTATATTGCGTATATGTTGTAGTGATTTGGTTTAATGACTATAACTGGGTTGTTTTTATTGTCCTCTTTGTGAGGCCAGGATGTGCTGTTGCCCGGGCAACGCCTCAGCCTAAGTCACTCAGGCATCACATCATTACATTACATTTAGCTGATGCTTTTGCCCAATGCAACTTACAATAAGTGGAATAAACCATGAAGAGTTTTGATTTGATTTATTTCGAAAATGTTTTAATAATAATGAAAAACAAGATAATTATGATGCTGTTCAAACTCAAGCAGCATCAAATTGATAAACAAAAATGATTGACTTACAAATTATATGTAAACAAATGATCTACCTAATGCATCCGAAAAGGGGTGGGAAGAAGTTTACACTTATTTAATCCCACCGCTTCTCCCAAAAACTACATTGAGAAGATTTAAACTCAGATCAACAAAAAACATGTCGGTTTATAGGCTTACAAACGTTGCAGCTCTGTGATGATTACAGTTTATACATTATTTAGATCCAAAGAGACTTTCACTAAGTGCGTTTCCACCCTGAGGTAGTCACTGAGGCTCCATCTCATATATTTACAGTAAAAGTGATGAGCTGCGGCGTTAAATGGGCTGAACTCTTTAAGTACTGCAGTCTCGTTTTCTTTTATTGAGTTGAATGGCGGAGATGCAGAGGAAGCATCCGTCTGCTTTGAAGCCGTGTAGACTTCCTGCCGTCCCGATATCAACGAGGAGCCCGTCTTTGTATTGAAGACACATCGATAAGACATTGGTACATTGATAGGAACCACAGTTACACATGTCCAACAGTTCAAAGCTACTAGTGTTCAGCTTAGTCTCTACTATTGGACATCAGTTGACAATCCATACATAGCTGAAAGAGAGTGGTGTGCAGACTAACAGGACAACACTAAAATACATCATAAATAAATAAAATAATAAAGAATAATAATCAAACAATTCTAAGACAACAATAAATATATAATAAAGAGGAAAGGGGGGGTCCATGAAGTAGACAAAACTGAGAGATATTTGAAGAAAGGTTTCGCCTCTTAACCCTTGTGTTAGGGTCGAAAGCTGATTGGTGATTGCAGTGACTCGGGGCACCTGGGTCTGGTGCCCTGCAGCGATTTAAAGCCTCTCTGCTCTCGCTCTGCTTCTCCCTGCAGGCACCCCGGGTTTTGTTGAGTATATTATGAGTTTCTTCAGTTGCTTTACTTTGTGCACTTCAACACTCTCACACACATCCATACAATCCTCACCCTGCATTTACACTACTGACACCACTGACGTCCACACCTCGTACTTTACTGGTTTTGAACTTAATTCAAAATTAACATATTTTGTTAAACGTGGACATGGTGTGTCTCCTCTTTGTTGTGGCCTTCTGAGCCAGGTCATAACACAGTCCAATACATTTATTTAAAGTGTCTGGCCCCAAAACACATTTTTAAGTAACGAATGGGATTAAATACACTCATTATATACAAGCGGATACAAGCGGTCGAGATGGGTTTTCTCCGCAGGGTGGCTGACGTCTCCCTTAGGGATAAGGTGAGAAGTTCGGTCATCCGGGAGGGACTCGGAGTTGAGCCGCTCCTCCTTCGCGTCGAGCCAGTTGAGGTGGTTCGGGCACCTAGTTAGGATGCTACCTGGGCGCCTCCGAGGTGTTCCAGGCACGTCCAGCTGGGAGGAGACCAAGGGGTAGACCTAGGACCAGGTGGAGGGACTATATCTCTTCGCTGGCCTGGGAGCGCCTTGGGACCCCCCAGTCAGAGCTGGTTGGATGAGGGGAAGGAAAGTTTGGGGCTCTGCTCGAACTGATACCCCCGAGACCCCACCACGGATAAGAGGAAAGATGGATGGATATGTTCCCTTTGGTGAAGACAGTGGATAATGATGTTATCTGACAATAATAGACTAATATTAGGATACAATTTCCCCCAAAAAAGCTTTTATAGCTTTATATTATTAACTAGCAACCTATGTGGTGTTATGGATCCATATAGATGCTAGATAAAGATAAGGCAGTCTAAAGTCAATGATGAATCTTGATGCACTGCTCGTCCTAGACCCGAACACCCAATTATACACTTTTATTTTCAAAGAGACCTTCAGGGTAATATGTCTCATATTGTCAAATCAGTTTCGTAGTGTTTATAAAGCTGTTGTGGAGGATATCATCAAGCCTTCGATTTAAACAACTAGTAGTTATTGTATAATCGTAACTTGAAAAGGAGACCCGAACACAACAAAAGAATATTTAATTTTAGCAAATGTTTTTGTTGAGCGTTTCCCCGGTCGCAGCGAGCGGTGCAGAGTCACTGCCTCCACACACTCTGCGGCAGAGCAACGTCTTTGAGATGTAAAACACACTAGACTCGAAGTAGTGGAGCCAGGCAGCTTAGATCTATACGCATCAGCGTTTTGTCACACGGTTTGGACAGATTGTTATAACTCTTTCACTGGGTTGCCCACATGATGTGTATTCTGTTGTTGATTTCATCATACTGTATAGAACAAGTGGACAAGCCATCACATTGGAAAGCTAGCAGGGCACAGGAAGGCGAGGAAAGTATTTCAATGACTCGACTGAGCGGACAAAATACCGACTGACATTAAGATTTTAAAGACAAATGCCGCCTAAAACAACCCTGTGCTGCCCGGCAACCACTCAGTTCAGTAAACCCATGATAGGCGTCTGTAATGAGCAGTGGACTTTGAAGTATGCTCCCATCAACATTTCCGATGGTTAAACAACATTTTAAAGCATTTTTAGGACCTCATAAGTATAATATCATCATATGTAATAATACTGTTTGTGTATTACTGTGCAGGTGGTCATTGTTCTCTGTAGAACTTCACGTTTTCCTGCATTGTTCGTGCTTAATGAACTCATAGCATTTCCACTTAGAGAAACTCACATTGTTAAAAGATTGTGATTATAATGAAACTTTATGAAATATAATACATTATGACTCTTGAAAGAAACAGTGAGTGCGCTGCAATTATATTCTATACGTCTTATTATAATTGACCTTTTAAGTGATTATAAAATACTGGTGGTGGTTGTTGTAAAGTGTTATGCGTATTGATTGGTTCTCATAACTATAAGGAGTAAGGTAAGGAGATAATACATCATTATTGCATTATTGGCACATAAAGTGTACTCAAAACATGTTTGAAAGTCATTGCTAATGAAAGGGTTGATGGGGAGAACTACAGAAGGACAGTATGAAGTTAACTTCCCTTCCCCAAGTGACAGCAACACGGTGTGTCCCTTCTGCAAGAGACTGTGTGTGTTGCAGCTTATATGCATCCACAATAAACTCTCCCTCGCTGCAGCTTTTCCGTTTGCTCACAGCTGCTGTTTCCCAGGGGGATGTTATCTGTGTGTGATTATTCTAGCGTCCAGGACAGAAGTTTAAAAAGGAGACTAAATGGAGTCTCTGAGAAGGTTCAAATTGGTACTTTAATTAATGAAAAGCGTGGTAATGTCACAAACAGGATATTGTCCGAACAGAAATACAGCTGTAGTCTCTGGCTCTGGTCAGCGGTGAAAAGAGACCGTCCCCTCAGGTCGTGCTGTTTCTATATCTCTGCTGGCTCCTCCCTGCGGCCGGCTCTCCACATTTCAATGTCCGTTGTTACGCATATCAGAGGATACACACATTGTACATTCAATATATATCTAAACACGCCTTTTCTCTTCCTTAACTCTTCTCTTTCATGACTTTTCATTTAACACATTCTAAACGCTGTAATCAATACTCCTAAAAATACAGGAATTACTTCACACAGCATTTGGTTTCCGGTCGTTCCGAATGTTGTCACATGCTACCCACAACTGTAAACAATAACCTAATCAAATAAACGGTACCTTATCCAACAATAATAATCTCGACGTCTATAGTTGTAGTGTTGAAATCAGTAGGTTTCGCTGTGCAACATCATATCATATCGCTGCTAAATTCACCTCTATAGTAAATGGTATATTAGCCTCATGCTAAATGCTAACCGGAGATGAAGGATTTTCAGAATAAAAGCTTAACAACTGGTTGTGCACAAGAACTTCTGGTTTTTCAGTATAAAACAGCATTTAAACTGACTGTATGTTTAAGGTGCACTATGCTCTCAAAACATTGATTTTAATTTCTAACAGGGACCAGCAGCTTTTAGGAGAGGAACACGTTCCCAAAGCTCCAGCACGTTCCCACCTGCAGATCTGTTTCCAGGCTCACACACACTCCTGCTCTGCACACCTCCAGCGTTAGATACCAGTGTGACGTAGAAAATGAAGCCTATCTTTACCCAAGAAGCAATTATGTCTTAGGTGATAAACGTGCCTGGGTGACATCCCGGCTGTCAGCATTGTTACGCCTCACCAGCAGAAATCTCCGGGGCTCAGAGGGAGATCTGCTCCGGCTTCACTGCACACATCACTTCTGGTTTGTCTCGCAAAGCTCCTCGTGCTGGATGCATGAGAGCGTTTGAGAACCACAGTATGCTAATGCTATGCTAACGTGTGGATCTCTGCTGGGTCTCGGGTCAGATCCTCTCCGAGCACTTTTCACCTCGGGTTACTTTGAGATTAAAAGGAGAAGCGTGGGGGGATCTGAATTCATTGTCAACTCTGTTTACATCTTGTCTGCTAGTTCGCCTCGGGGCAGAAGACCTCCAACGTAGCGCGAGGCGACGGTGGTTTTAAATAAGAGAGAAGAAGAAGTGGGCTTCGCTGCAGATCTGCACAAACACACCCCGGCGGAGTGACTCAGACTCTCGTTCAGGAGATAATTCATCCTCCCAGCAGCGACTAGGTGTGCGCAAACATATTACAGAGTAGGGGAATTAATTTAGCAGAAGATAAATGTGGATCTCAGTTTTCATATCGTCCGTTGGAGGAGAAGAAGAAGAGGAGGGCTCCCTCTGCTGGTTTGGACCACAAACAACATCATAAAGTGTATGAAAGAAAAAAGGCTGAGAGAGGAAGTGGAAGACTGAGAACTCACAGAGACTATGAGAGTCAGGAAGTGTTGGCAGACGGGTCGGGGTTCAGAGAGAGATGGAGGTTATCCACTCTAATTCAGCCGTGTATCACCGTGGTAACGCCGTCAGTCCCAGAGCTCTGCCAAACCTCTGCATGGCACAGATGGGTTCTGGGGGAAAGGTCTGATCCAAATGTATATCTCAACATCTGGCTCACTCTCTGAAGCCCTACATAACTGTTGCAGGGTATCCAAAACACATTTGCTTCTGTTCATGAGCGTAAAAGTGTAAATCGCTTAAGTTGCAGATGAGTAAGTATGGCATTATGTAAAGAAAAGTAAGTACATTTATGTAATTGTGTGTATTTGTTTTTTACTTCCAGCTCCATGTGATGCCGACGCCTTCTTCTGCCACAGCAACATGTGCATCAACAGCACGCTGGTGTGTAACGGCATGCAGAACTGCGTCTACCCGTGGGACGAGAACCAATGCAAAGGTGAGATGTTACGTTAGAGTCGTAACACACAGCGACAGTGGAGCAGAGAGGGGTGTTTCTCAATGTCGAGGAAGGATGCTCCAGAGCCACTATTTCAAGGATGCTACGTCATCGAGTGGACTGTTCCAATGTCCAGGCTCCTTGGAATTCTACCGAGGCCGGCGTGTTTAGACTCCGCGGTCTTAAAATCCCCACAATGCTTTGCGCGCGGACCAATTTCCAAATCTTTGGCGGAAATCGCGCTCCATTGAAGGCGGGGCCTCGCACACCCGTTAGCCTGTTCCACCATTCTTCGTTTTCCGAGGCTAGGAAGGACTCTTGCCTCGCTTCTGAAGGAAGTGACTCGGAGGGACTTGTCCTACCAAGGAAGCGTCCTCGACATTGAGAAACACCCAGGGTTTACACACTGCTGGACTTTTACTTTAATCCTTTACACACTTACAACAACAACGACAACAACAACAACAACAACAACAACAACAGCAACAACATGTAACTGAGCAGGTGGAGGCAGATTAAATATCCTCCACTTAATCAGGCATTTATTTGTATTAATTCTTTGTTGCTTTTATTCTTGTTTTTTTTTAAATACATTTAGGTTTTGTGTTATCAAAAGCCCTGATCTGATTTATTTGTATTTCATTTTTTATGCGATGAACATAATAATATTTGCCAACGTTTGGTTATTTCATTAAGATATTTGTTGTGTTAATAATAATAATGCATTTTATTTAAACGCCTTTCACGAAACCCAAGGACACCGTACAATGTGTTAAATATTATAGGTAAAAGCAATAGAATAGGTAAAAGCAATAGAACTTGAAATACAAAATGCTTAACTTAGCATTGATATAGTTATTTATAGTACATCATATACTTTAGAGGACGACATGTGTTGTGACAGCTGATCTGGTTGTTGGTCCAGGTCTTTGAAGCTGCTCTCCTTGCTCCCTGCCTCCAGGCTTCAAGTGCCTGTGTACTCTCTGACTTTGTGATACCATCAATTCCTTCATTTCCGCTGCACTTGGATCCCCTCTGCACTTTGAACGTTAAAGCCTCTGGATCCATACATCGATCCCCAGGGTCTGCTGCTGGCCGCTCCACCACTCGTCCTCTCACTGGGGATTTATTATTGCTGCTTCTTCCTTTGAATGCCACTAAATTAATTATCTGAGACGTGTGAAGACGCTGGGGAAGTTGCATTATATCGCCAATTAATTAATGTTCTGTTCCTCAACCTTTCATAACATCCATACTGTAGCACTAAAGCACCTCACACGTCCATAAATACGTCTCCGCTGTTCATTACGGCTAACTACCTCTACTACCGTGGTACAATTACCTTTAGCTTCTGTTAGGAAAGTCTCCCTGGTCCCCGGCTTGAGCTTCAACCTCAGGACCCGTGTGTCTGGGATCCTCTCCAGAAGGGAAGTCATCACATACAGAATATCAAGTAGTTCCTGAGCAGTGTCCTTCACATGCTGATATCAAGAGAGGGAGTCACACAGTCACAAGATGGAGGAATAGAAAGCAGTCTTCAATGTTTACTTCAGATTAGCCATGTATTGATTATCCTCTCAAGAATGGAAGTAGTCAAAAAAATAAAGAAATTTGTTAGTATTTTCCTCAAAATTCTGACTCTCTCAAACATCTAAAAAATCTTGACTTTTTCTAAAAAATCTCAAAAATCTGACTTTTTCTCAAAAATCTGACTTTTTCTCAAAAAACTTAAAATTTTGACTTTTTCTCAAAAATCGGAAAAATCTGACTTTTAATAATCCCTGGTCCCCGGCTCCAGCTTCATCTCAGGATCCATGTATCTGTGATCCTCTCCAGAGGGAAGGAGTCATCACATACAGAGACTAGTTCCTGAGCAGTGTCCTTCACATGCTGATATCAAGAGAGGGAGTCACACAGTCACAAGATGGAGGAACAGAAAGCAGTATTCAATGTTTACTTCAGATTAGCCATGTATTGATTATCCTCTCAAGAATGGAAGTAGTCAAAAAAAAAAAGAGAATTTGTTAGTATTTTCCTCAAAATTCTGACTCTCTCAGACATCTAAAAAATCTTGACTTTTTCTAAAAAATCTCAAAAATCTGACTTTTTCTCAAAAAACTTAACATTTTGACTTTTTCCAAAAATCGGAAAAATTCTGACTTTTAATAATCCCTGGTCCCCGGCTCCAGCTTCATCTCAGGATCCATGTGTCTGGGATCCTCTCCAGAAGGGAAGGAGTCATCACATACAGAGACTAGTTCCTGAGCAGTGTCCTTCACATGCTGATATCAAGAGAGGGAGTCACACAGTCACAAGATGGAGGAACAGAAAGCAGTATTCAATGTGTACTTCAGATTCACGTCAGAAATGAGCATGCTTGATGTCTCTCTCCATAGAGGCTGAACCATCATGTTCATCACATAGCTATCACCTGCCTCAAGCAGTCCTGATGCTCTTCCAGGTCATCACACATCCAGCTACAGTTGGGATACCTCTGTTAGCATGCTACTCTCATGCTGGAAGAGGACACTCAGTGTGTCCCCACCAGTTGCTCTGCAGTACACCTCCCTTCAGCCCCACAGTTACCCTTCCTCCCTGCATGTAATCAGATGCTGTATGCACAGTCCTCTTACTCTCTCTTAAGCAGAGCACATGACAAATTGCATCAATTAATTAAACCCTGCTCGCGCTCACTCACACTGAGAGAGTGCAGCATGAGGAGGCCGTGTTTCTCTCTCTCCGCACATTGACTACATGTGTCCTCATTAGTGATCCAATGTCAGGTGTTATCCCCTTCTTCTTTACCTTCTGATTGTATCCATTGAAGCGGCTGTGTGCATACAGCGTGTACATGCCGCACATCTCCCCACAGACTGCCTCTCTTCTCTCGTGACAAAAGACCGTGGCTTTGGCCCAAGGTGACCTTCTCTCCGTCTTCTGCATATGAGAGCCACAGACGCGTGTTCAAATGGTGTTTAACATGCGAGCTATCTATCTTTGAGTTGTTGCTAGGAAACCACCCTTTGCTCAGCCTCACCCTCTGTGGGACTGTTGCTCTCCGTTATCACATGGCATCGTTATGGCAGATTAACTCTCGAAGTTCTCGGTAGTATTTTTTAGATATTAGGTCTTCGATTTTGGACGGAGAACAAAAACTAAAATTAGCTTCACAGACTCGGTTTCAGAGAAAAGACAAGCGCACGTCACGGACTCTCCACACATCTCGAATTACGCAGACGTTAGGATGTTTGATTTGCATTAGCTGGAGCAAATATGCAATTATAAGAGTCTTTGCGTTGACTTTGTACGAAATTGCACCAAAAAGTTTGAACAATTTCTCTGGGTTTGGTTTGAAAGCTTCATTTACGTGGACAAATACCAGCTTCTAAATACTATCGTTGTGCTCGTTCTGAATATGTCTTTTTTTTTTTTTAAATCACTATCATTTAGTATGGCATGCAGGTCCTGCAAGACGGTTAAGATGAGACATTGAACTGGAACGGTTGGAAGTTAGGATGGGTTGTTTTGAAGTGGATCTCGCAGTAGATTCGAAGAGTTCTAGTTTCAAATCGAGGATGTGTGCCGTCTAGAAATGACCTGAAAAGTCCTTGGAGGAACTGCTTGGTTTGCTTTCTACTGTAGTCGTAGGGTAGGTAGCTCGACTTACGAACACGTTGTCAGCCAACATGGGCGCAGACACAATGTGTAATCCATCCCTTTAGTTTCCGAAGACCTAAACATAAGAAAGCACTTTGCAAACTCTGAGAATAAGTCTCTTATGGCGCGTTTCCACGGCAGCGGGGAGCTCGCTTTAAGCGCGCCGAGCCGTGCGGGGCCCGTCTTTGGTTGCGTTTCCACTTGGCCTAGTTTTGGCCCGAGGCTACTTTTCACCTTTTTTCTAGCCCGACTAAATCGTGGTTCTATCGAGGCCAACAACCGGGCGGAATATGCTAAACTAGTGACGACTGCTGATTGGTCAGAGAAAATCGTCACAATTCTCGCGCGACTTAATCCCTAGTGTCGCATATATTAAGGGACGCTTGCAGCATTTTTGTAAACCAAAAAAAAGACAAAGAAAAGCATACCGTGGTCGATTGACGAAGTTACTGAGCGACATGTCTAGTCTCGAGGTGTTTAGCCAATGGTGGACTAACGGGGATTAGAACTGGAGTTGTGTTTTCACATTGGGATGTATCAAGCATTTTCTCTGGGTTGGTTTGAACACTTCATTAACGTTTATTAAGTATGGATGAAGACCAGCTACTAAACAATGGTTTTAAGTTAGCCTTTAAAATCACAGTATCATTTGAATTGCAGGTCTTGTCTAGATGGTTACCCTCGATTTTCAAAACTCTGGCAAGACAGTTGAGATGAGACATTGATCTCCAATGTTCAACCCATCCCTTTAGTTAAGCTAAGGCTAGAAAAAGGTAAGCACTATCCCAGCTCTGAGAATATGTCTCTTACTGAGCTGCATTTCTAGTCTCGAGGTGTTTCGCTAACGGTCGACGAACTGGGAATAGAACTGCAGTTGTGTCTTCACATTGAGATGTATCGAGCTCTGTTGTGTCTTCCTCTGTACAGAGAAGAGGAAAGCCAACATCTTGGACAACCTGAACAACACCAACGGCACCATCATCGGCGTGACGTGCTGCATCGTCCTCCTGCTGCTCATCGTGTCCGTCATCGTGCAGATCAAGCAGCCGCGCAAGAAGTACATCCTGCGGCGCGAGGACTTCGACCCGACGATGTTCCAGGAGGTGTTCGAGCCGCCTCACTACGAGCTGTGCACGTTACGCAGCGCTAACGCCAACGCCTCCTCAGACTTAGTGGACCTGGCGGAGGACTTTGAGAACTACCACGCTCTGCGGCGCGCCTCGTCGAGATGCATCCACGATCATCACTGTGGCTCCTCCTCAAACCCTGGCTCCGCCCACTTATCCCAGCTGTCCCTCAGTGGGCGAGGAAGCCGCGGGAACTTGAGTCGCGACGCCGCCGCGCTGCTGACGGACCTCCCGCAGCAGAACATGGCGGTGCGCCCCCTGCTGCCGTCCTCTGGGAACAGACGCAGCATCCTGGTGATGAAGCACAGCTACTCGCAGGAAGCGGCGGATAACGGATGCGACATGGACGACGAAATGGAGGAAGTTCCCACCACCAGCCACCGGCTCTCCCGCCACGAAAAGGCAGTACAGCGGTCAGTATCCATAGATTTCTGATGAGGAGCAAGCAGTTAGCGATGGGGAAGTGTGTGTGGGATGCATTTATTTTGATTTTCCTTTTATTTTAGCTTCCTCATGTTTTTTAATAATATAATAGACTTCTTTTTGTTTGCATTAACCCTGTTTTTTCTCCCCCTTTCTATCATTAAACATATTTTGTTCACAAAGGGCTAAATTATGTCCCCTCTTGCATGCTCATCGCTGACCACGTCAAGCACCCCCTGCTAGTTTCAACCATGATTGAACTCTTATTGCCGAACTTTACTTTGAAATGTGTCGATACAGACCTCGTGGTAAACGATATTAATGATATAATCAGTCCAGTTTTGACTGTTGATGCAAGGGCTTAATATTAAGATTAATAACATGCACAAATATGCAAACAATACTTATATAACGCTCAACACTTTGGCATGAGGAAGATTTTCTATGAAGTAAAACTTTGCTCTTACAGCTTAGAAAGGTAAATGCTTAGGAGGTGTGCATACCTGGAGGACACACGTTCCTGCATGCACTTCCTATGCACTCTTTCCAGTGTCCTCGACTGTGTATTCTCTGTGTTCTGCATGCCAGGCTCCCAGAGACTAGCAACGCACCATTGAAGTGTATTTCTGTTCTGTCGCACAATGTGCATTCTGACCTCTCTGTGCAAAACGAGATATTAAAGAAAGAGCCGTGACATTGCAGGTTCTGCCTCATTGGCTCTTTGAGCAAACATGAATCAGAGTACAACACAACTAGGGTCTAAGAGACAATCTCAAGGTAAGCACCCTGTCAACGGACACCTCTAAATGTTGTTGTGTAGTCATCATCTGCCCAGTCAGTAATTATACTTTCTGTACTTTCCTTTTCTGTGATTTTTGCGCGGGTTGTTTTCTTGCTCTTTTATTTGTTCATTTTCACCAAGATGGTTTTCTTGCTTGCGGCCATCTTGCCCTCCTTGTACGTTTTTGTTTTTTTTGTGATGCTCCAGTTTGCCGCATGTCTCCAGAAGACATACGTGGTATCACTCAGTGGGTTTTCATCAGCATGGACTTTTTTCAATCATCTGTAGTTGAAGCCGAACAATATGTCGACCTCTGCACTTCTC
This sequence comes from Chaenocephalus aceratus, assembly GCA_023974075.1. Taxonomy (NCBI): domain Eukaryota; kingdom Metazoa; phylum Chordata; class Actinopteri; order Perciformes; family Channichthyidae; genus Chaenocephalus; species Chaenocephalus aceratus. Next base: position 187,595 of record JAMFTG010000132.1, on the reverse strand, counting down.
TACCTGCAGAACATCTTGGAAAGAAGCTTTTTAAATCCACATGGAAGCACACGTTTATAAAGCAGACACCTTGCTGCGGAAGAGGATTAGGACTCATTGTGAAAAATGTGAAAAAGTCTAAATTGCTATATAGTAAAAGTTACAGGACGTTCATCAAAAGTTCCTATACATGTGTCAGTTTACCTAGGCCACTTTAAACCTCAAATACAAACTGAAATGAATTAATAAATATATTCCGTCTTTATTATCTGAACTCTGACTTTAACTCAGAACTCAAATACATTTTTAAAATATTGTTATTTAAAGAAAACTAACTTTTTTCTCAGATTTCTGAAAACTCAAAGTGTTGACATGTGTCCCTAATCCTCTTCCGTACCATCCCACATGTGTTCAGCCATTACATCAGTGGGATGTTTGTGCACACACGAAAGAAAGCGAATGGAGATTATTTAAAAACCTTTTTAAAGTCTGGAAGTATTTACTGATGAAACTTTATGCCGAGTTCCTCTGTAGCTGTGCATGATTTCTGTCACTGTAGTATTTTGTGTTTTGGTTTATTGTGAAGCATACAGTAGTATCTCTGCCTGTGGGTAACACTTCCTGTGGATGCTCCATCACGTGCTTTCACGAAGAAGTAAGATCACAATACATTTAATATGCAAATATACAATACATATATATATACATTTAATATGCAAATATACAATACATATATACATTTAATATACAAATATCAGCATAACAGAGTGCATATTTACAAAATGTATGCAGCTTCAAGCGTGCACACAATGGATCGTTCACAGGAAGTGTTACCGGTACTTTTGTCTTTTGTGTGTGTGTGTGTGTGTGTGTGTGTGTGTGTGTGTGTGTGTGTGTGTGTGTGTGTGTGGTGTGTGTGTGTGTGTGTGTGTGTGTGTGTGTGTGTGTGTGTGTGTGTGTGTGTGTGTGTGTGTGTGTGTGTGTGTGTGTGTGTGTGTGTGTGTGTGTGTGTGTGTGTGTGTGTGTGTGTGTGTGTGTGTGTGTGTGTGTGTGTGTGTGTGTGTGTGTGTGTGTGTGTGTGTGTGTGTGTTCTACATTATGTCGCATTGTCTCCATCATGTAGACTTCTTGAGCATAGTGCGATCCTGGATCAGTACGAACGGGCGTCACTGACATATGAGAAAGCGGAGCGGGGATTTACACCTGCATGTGATGATGATGATGATGATGATGATGATGATGATGAAGGGACACTTTGACGAGAGGAGATTGAATATGTAATCATGTGATGAACACAAAGGACTAGATGAACACTCACCGGGCTCTAAATCCAGATTGATTTTGTCTCTCTGGAAAGAAATGGACCTTTTAGAATAAACATGATTATTAAACTTTAGATGTGTCATTATCATAGAGCGCTGACTGAATTAATGTAATAAAGTATATTAAAGTTACTTAAAGCATGTGTTTTCAAATGACTAGCAGACATATTATGATTTTTAAAGATAAATATAGCTGTTTTTAAAATCGAGGATGATTTTTTTTATTGGCATTAGTTACTAACCTAATCAAAATGAAAGCTAAAATAATTTTGATAACCCTTCAAGGTGTGTGCATGCTTCGTCTATAGCCATTAACATTAATAAACTAACGTTCAGATATAAAAAAAACATTCACTAACACACAAAGCAGTGGAAGAAAAAGCGTCTCTGCATCGCATGTTGAGAGTTGCACCATTTTCATTTTAACACCTTTTCAAAAAACCTTTTGCACTTTTAGAATACTTGTTTTTTTTAATTACTTAAAGTCTGGTGGTCTTCCAGCCTTCTTCTACTGTAGGCGCCTCTTTGTATGGAAACAGACTTTTATACTATAGGGCGAGTTGACCGTTTTTACATTTACTCTAAATATCTTCAGGGCTGGTTTTACTGATGCTTTGTAAAATAAATAACAATAAAGCTTCACCTTTGTTTTATTGGCTTTTCCGTGTGTCCTCAAACTGTCAGCAACACACACACATGTTCTTTACTTGTTGCTTTATTATCTTTAGAGGATTAGTTTCATAGAACAGGACGATAAAAAAGAGTCCAAATAGTGGCCGGTATGTGACGGACAAGTTAATCGACTTTTGGTGTTTGCCCTCATGAGATTAACCCCACACACTCTGCAGAAAGGACGGATCAGCCTCACACACTCCCTCAAAAACATCTTGCAATACACAGAAAGAGAGATTAGCTTTGACTTAAACAACACACACACACACACACACATACCATGTATACATCACTTTCAGGGGACATTACATTGACAAACATGCATTTCCTGGAGACTTATCCTAACCTGAACCATAACCAACACATGCCTTACCCTTACCCTTAACCCTAACCAAGTCTTCACCCTAAAATTAATGATTCCCCTCCAATGTGTCCCCATAAGGGAGGCGAGTCCCCACACGTGACTGTGTAAACAGATGTAGGTCCCCACAAGGATAGTAATGCTAGGCCCACACACACACACACCTTGTTCCCACTCTGTCAGTGTCCGAGTTGTTTTCTTACTGTCAGTGTTTATGGTATTTACCATCTATGTGTGCATTTCTTTTTCTGAATTCAATGTCATGTATTATTTACATCCATGCTCGGCCATCTTCTTTTCCACTTTTGCAGAGACTTGAATAAAATGTTTCTTTTCTATGCACATTGCCCATCTGTGTGTTGTCTTTCTGTTTCGCCGCCATATATATTTAGAAAGCAACCCTCTTCTTAACTGTTATCCTGAACACACACACACACACGTCACAAAGTAATCTTCCAGCGTATAGACAGAGGCCGACAGCTCAGTAATTAGTCTGCACCAATTCGATCAGAGCAGCAGGAGATGGGAAAGGGCCAGGAGGACAGACTCAAAGTAATAGTGTTTTCATTTCTCTGCAGATACTTCAGACAGATGCATCCTTCCTCTGCATCTTGCCAGCTTTGACAGCATTCGGAGATAACCTTTTCTCTCCCGTGCATCTCGAGTGAACCGAGCGACTTTACCAATGTAGAGTGTTGTGATGAGAAAAATGTAAAAGTAAAAAAAAAAAAAAAAAAAAGTTTGTGATGTACGCAAGTGTGTGTTCTTTGCTTTGGGACAGCAGAGGTGCATTCCCCCGACGAGCAGCGGGTACATCTGACACGGGACTGAACGCGTGGTTTAAAGAGTACCTTTAATGTAAAGCGGTTCAAAACAGAATCAGGTTTTTTAATCATGTTATGACATTGCAGCTGCTGATTTCACTTTGAGTTCCTGTCCTGATGTCACCTCTTCGCAGTAGAGTATCAGGTTGTTTTTATATCTAAACAAGAGACGCCTTTTTGGGAAGACGAAGACACCGAATGTCTGAAACAAAGTGATGTTAAACCTCGTAAAGCGTGATTCTACTGACCGTCCACGACTGTTTATTTACCCCCCTCTCTCTCTTTGGTCCCACTTCACTTCATTGTGTGTTTTTTTAACCCCTTTACATTTGATTTGATAACAGAAAATGCTGGATAAAATGTTTTCAATAAACTGATGTTTACTGATCGTTTGGTGATGATTGATTTTGTCAGTATCATACAATGGCTATTACCACTTGCCCCGAATGGCCGTTATATATTACGTCAAATCGATGCAAACAGCTGACTTGAGAAACTGATATTTTCAAATGAAGACATGAGGATGTTTAATTTAATGTATATAAGAAGAAAACGTAAAAAACAGATTTTTAACAGTACTTTTAAGGAATTATTAAGTGATTACACGTTAAATAGTCTTAATATATTCTTTAAATTCACATAGAAATCCAGTTCAATTAGGAGTACTTTCTGTTATGTTGCATATATTCATGTAAAATGTACCTTATATTAACAATGAGGTTCACGATAAATGTACTGTTACATTTCTGATTACAAATGTATAACCATTTTAGATCAATTTTGATATTATTAAATAGCTGAACTGAATATACAATAGTAAACATATATGTTGAGGTATATTTAAATATCTAGAAACTTGTTCAAATATATTTGTTGGGCAAAAATGTTGATTAGATCTTACTGGTAAAAACTCCCATGAGTCCTTGAAATTGTGCGTGACGTCAACAGTATGCGCCTCTGAATCATAAACACAATTTGACACAGATAGCACAGCATGTCAAATAATTAGTGTGTTAGGCTGTGCATACACGACTAACAATAATAATTAACTTTATATTATTTAATCCTGTGCTTGGTGTGTGTGCGCGTGCAGCTTTAGCTAGTTGTCCGTGCTAAAGTGCACACACTCTCTCACAGAGGACACACTAATCATGGCGTACACGCAGATATTGAGAGCTCTCCACCGGACAGCGACACACAAATACACACAGGTGAGTTTTCTCGTGCACACACACCATGGATGTATAATAAGAGACACACTCCGGAGCGCGTGCACGGTGTCCGGTCTGACCCTCCAGAGCCGAGGCTCCCCGGTGTGTCCTGCCCGTGCTGAGCTGCTTCCTCCGGGCACAGCGGGGAGTCTGTCTCCGCTCTGCAGCCCGGAACCAGAGCAGCAGCTCCGGGGACAGAGACCGGTCTGTGTCCCGGTATCCGAGTGGGAGCCCGGAGCCCTCCGCCGCTCAGAAAGGTTAGCGAGACACTGAAGAAGTTTAACTAAACACAGAGGAGTGTGGACCTCTGTTGGGACCTTAATTGCACGACACAATTACTGGACATAGAATACACACTGTTTTCACACACACATTTAAATATGACTAATATTATGACCCAATATGTATATATGTTAATTTTGATTAATTTCTCATTTTTTAATTGTGATCTTTAATTGTATTACTGAATCTGTGCTGTCCTGTTTTTCAATCTCACCCTGTTGCTGTTAAACTACTGAATGTCCCCACGGGGATGAATAAAGGTCCATCTTATCTTATCTTATGATAAAACATGTTCAAACAGGTATTGCATTCATGTGCATATGACATGTTAGTCTTGTCCTTCTGTCTTAATGCAGTGGTTCTCAAACCTTTTCTGTCAGGCCCCCCCTTTGGAGAAAAAAAAAAGTCGGGCCCCCCCAACACAAGTCAGGCTCAGTGGCGGCGCCAGAGATTTCTTTCGGGGGTACTGTGGGGTAGCTTGACGTTTCATAGAGGGTGCTCAAACATTTAGGGTTTCCCATCAAGGTACCGGGCGCTACAGTGGAACTTTCTACTGCAACAATCCCCACGCACACACACAGTGTACCCGCGACTGTTACAACGAAGGCTCGATAATCAGCTCACGGCATGTAGGTGTAAGCAGGGGTAAGGTGCTATTTTTATAGGTGGTGTGTGGACCTCACATAGGGGGTCCGGGGCATGCTCCCCCGGGAAGATTTTTAAATATTGAAGTTAAAAGCATCAATCTGGTGCACTTTGAGAGAAACATGAAGAGATGGATACATCTCTCAACACCCATATGAAACAGAACTGGAAACAGATTTACTTTTTCTTTATGGATATTTTACAAATCACCCTTTTAAACTTTATTCTTGTTTTACTGTCATATAGTATTTCATACCTGTTTTTCATTTATTCTCTTATTTTTTTATAACTATAATGATCATATAAACGTGTGCCTCGGAAATAATTGTTTACATTAATGGTGACCAAACCGTTTGAGACCCAGTGAGATAACACTGAGAGTCCTTTAGCTCACTGAGTCTCTCAGTCTGACAGGAGAGGACTCTCCTCCACTTGGTTGTTCAAAAAACTCCTTATATCCGTTAGCGTAGCTCGCTAGCACCAGAAGCTAACAACAACGATCTCCGGTACCGGTGCGCTCTCTCGCTCTCTCTCCCTCTCCTCTCCTCTCTCTCTCTCTCTCTCTCTCTCTCTCTCTCTCTCTCTCTCTCTCTCTCTCTCTCTCTCTCTCTCTCTCTCTCTCTCTCTCTCTCTCTCTCTCTCTCTCGCACACAAAATGGCTCATTCCACACACACACACACACACACACACACAGACAGAGCCGAGCTTTAATGAAACACAGAGACCCAGACGTAATAGTACTGCATCATATTATTTTCAAATTATGATTTTTTTTTTTTTATAACAATGTGTCCTCCTGGTCTCTCACGCCCCCCCCCCTGGCATGTCTCTGCATGCCCCCCACTTTGAGAACCACTGTCTTAATGCATCTTATGATAAAACATGTTCAAACAGGTATTGCATTCATGTGCATATGACATGTTAGTCTTGTCCTTCTGTCTTAATGTGTCCACACTGTGCCCTTTGCTGTAACATTGTACATGTCCCCACTGTGGGACAATTACAGGATGTCTGATTTTTAAATCTTAATAAAAAACATATTCAAGGTAAGACGACAAGTAGCCGCATGAAATACTATAACATTGACAGTGTTGTAACACTCTCAAGTAGCACGGTAGACAAAAAAGGGGACGTAAAAACATTATTTATTCGTTATTGTATTAATTAAAGCAAGCACGTGTTAGATTGTACCCAGTATATGTGTGTGTAGTGCTTTCACAAGTACCAAAGTCATAGTAAGAGTCTACATGAACTGATTGTGAAATATACGTTGCAGTGATAGCGGCCGGCAGAGACTTCACCTACCTGATCGTCGTTCTCATCGGGCTGGGAGTGACGGGTAACTACAAGAAGACTTCAGGCAGACTTATCATCTGAAGGTAAATAATTGATAAGAGCTTTACGATGTGTTCTTTGGTTCCAGGTGGGCTGCTGTATGTGGTTTTCCAGGAGCTGTTTTCCACCTCGAGTCCAAACAAAGTGTACGGGAAAGCCTTCAACATAATCCGGTTAGACCCCGGGGTAAGAGGATACAACTGCATCTCTCATCTTTACAGTTTATGCAACATCTCCTGAAATGGTACAATACATTTTGTTTCTAGATAGTTCTACTTGTTTGGTGAATCTAACGTCTGTATATAGAGACGCATATCCATCCGGTCCCAAAGTCTGAACATGCCTGGTTTTTCAGGCCAAAAAGCACAAATATCCACTTATCTCCATATTTGAGAGGCTGGAAACAGCATGTTCTGCATGAAACGTACAACGTTACATGGAAATACTTTTGACATTGAATCAATTATCATAATATTTAATCAAATGAATTCGTCTTCTGTCGATTTACACATTAATTGAACAAGCCATCACAGCTCTCGTTGCACGTAGATAAAAACATGTGTGACATTAATTGGAATTGATGTTGTGTTGTATGTTACCCTCCTCTACGTTGATTTCTGGGCACATCTTAAAGAAGTCATCTATTAAAAAGCAAAGTTTAAAATAGTTTCTGTGTATTGAAATTGAAGGTTGTTGGTGCTTTTGGGGAGATAGGGATGCATATCCTAGTTTCTCTCTACGTGCCTTGCTTTTTCAGTCCAAAACATCCACTTTAATGTGATGTAAACAGCTTGATATCTCCATATTCGAGAGGCTGAATGAGCATTTTCTGCATGAAACGTACAAACTTAAATACTTTGACATTTATCATCAACGGTCAAAATATTTGAATTATTATTCTGTCGATCTTCAAATGGATTCAACAAGTCATCACAGCTATAGTTGTACTTTATTTGCAATGTATGTTGTATTGTATGTTACCTCCTCTACTTTGATTTCCGTGCATATCTTAAAGAAGTCATCTGTTGAAAAGCAAAGTTTAAAAACATGTATGTGTATTGAAATTGTAGGTTGTTGGTGCTTTTGGGGAGCCGGTCAAGTGTTACGGAGAGACGACGCGCCGAGGAGGAGGCAGCAAGTCAGGTAGGAGTTTTATTCTTATTTCGAGTGAATACATTTTTCATTTGTACACATTTCTTTGTACAGTTTAAAATAGATTGTGTTGTTTATAGGTAGGCATCTGTGTGGTGGTACTGCTGAGGTGTTACAGTGTGTTTTAACCTTGCTTGTGTTTCCACCTCAGTCATCATGAGTTCCTGAAGGACGGAGTGAAGCATATGAGACTGAAGTTTTACGTTGAAGGATCGGAGCCAGGACGCAAAGGGACGGTGCACACAGAGTCAAGAGAGGTTTGTTTTATTCATTTCTAAAGATGCACCATTTCATTACACAGATTTCCTCCAAATTGAGATACTGTTGTTTTTTCACAGAATCCCAAAACTGGAAAATATGAGTTTCGTTACATAATTGTGGAAATGGACACCTACCCGAGACGAACCATCATCGTGGAGGATAACCGATAAGAAAGGAATAAAGATATGAGTGTCACTTCACTGAAAAAGTATTGTGGGAACATTTGTTTGAGTTATTGGATAAATAGCTTAAGATTAAGTCTAAATGTTATTGACTATTAAAAGGTGTCGTGTTCAAAATCAACAGTTTTGGTTGATTTTAACTTTGCCACATCACTGAAGCATTTGGGAAGCACAGTCTCTTTCACAGGAAATTATCATGGACTCTTATGTGTTATTGTTTTGTAAATAATACACGTTGTTTTTCAACCTGTAATTAAAGATGCTTTTTGATTGTAATAAAAACTGTTTGTCTATGTTATGCACAGGAACAGACATACAAAGAAAAAAAGGTATCAGTGCTTTTATTTCGGGACAAAATGATGGATGGAGCTTTGATTCTTCAGCTTTATTGAATTGTGTGTATTTTAAATGGCATTTGAAGTTATTTTAATACAATATTTACCTTTTTTATTCAATTTACGTTGTTATTTTAGTCTTTGTTTAATACATAACTATGTGGCTGTCTCTTTAAATGGTAGACTGCGATACACAATAATGACCACTAGATGGAGGCAACGGGGCGAGAGAGAGGAACAACCTGATATAACCCTTTAAAGTAGTCTATAATTCATATATCATTGATTCTAAATTATAAACAACCATTATATATGAGTTGGAATAACTTCAAAAGGTATTTGATGATATAAGGACTACATTAATGAAATAGTCTTGATTTTGTCCCATTTTACCATTTTGAAAAGATTATATGCTACCTTCACGAACACTCGGAAACATCGCTATCTTTGATGAAATGCCAAATAATTATCAACAGTCGAAAAGGCTGCCACTGATATTTCCTTTGTGGGGAGGACATTAGGTCCTATGAATATTTTTAACATTTAAACAGTTACTTTGGCCCACTTTTATACATATTTTGTATTATTTCATGTCATTAACATGGACTGATTCTGATGGTTACAAAATCGGTGTCATTAGGAGCTGCATTTTCCGGGTATTGGTGAAGGCAACACTTGTTATGCACACCCACAGACTGTATACACACACCGCCCACTTACCAAACCAACGGTTGCGATGCGCTAGTTGAAACGGTTGAAACTCTTCATGAATAACGCGATTATAAGTTATTTATTCAATGTTAAATTAACGAGTAGTTTGCCAGGTAACTAGTTAGTAACCTTGTGTGTTACCCCAAGAAGATATGTGGATAAAGTGGTTCATTATCACTGTTTGTTTTAATCGCGGAGTGGATACATAGGCTGTTGTTGTTATTGTGGCCTGCTAACTAGCATAGCTAACCTAGCATAGCTAACCTAGCATTAGCTTCAGCTGGTTCCTCTTTGCGTCTCAGAAACGAAGAGGGAGAAATGGCACACCTTCACAGCTAACTCTCAAGAGCTGTCTCTGTAAAGTAAGTATAACATCTTCTGTCTGCTTTTAGCTAAGTTAAGTAGCTAAGTGAACGAATAAGCTGCTTAACTTAACATCTGTTTTAAGTTACCGAATAGTGCTTTAGCTGAGACGATCTGAGCGTGGAGTTTACTTCAAGCCTTTTATTGTAATTGATTACATTTAAGCAAGTTAGTGAATACTGTCTCTTGTTGTTACTGTTTTCAGGACACGTTGTGGTGTTGGCTAGGGATCAGAAAGGTGTCCCCAGCTATGAGAGCCTCTCACCACTGACTGACATCTCAGAGAAATGGAGCTGTACTGGTACATGTGAGTATCAACGATATATAATTCACCAGTCTGTGGTTAAACTCTAGCAATCCACTGATGAGCCTTTTCTGTGTATGTTTTACCTTCATGTTAACAAAATATCACAGTATCAGTGTGTTATTATATATATATACAAAATAACTGTTTCCAATGGTTTTCCTGTTGAGTTTTTAACTGGTTCTAATAGTTATAATTGGATAAAATATTTTAAAACTGATGTGTAAAGTATGTCTCATCATCACCCCCCTCTCCTCTTTCGTCTCCAGAGTTGTCATTGTATTCATCATTATCAAGATATGCTTCTACGTGTGCTGGTATCGATCGAGACAGAGGCAGCTGGCGGCGTACCTGAACAACCCACGCAACGCTCAGATAGTCATCGTCGGAGGAAGGGCCTACCTCCATCAGATGTATGAGAGACAGAGTGTAAGTTCAGACCCCCCCCCACACACACACACACACACACACACATACGTCCTACATTTGAAACATGCAATCTATGTGCCTTAGCGCCTCGAGGATGTGTCATTATTAAGGCACAAGGCTAACTAAAAGACTTTTTTGTAACAAAGATGATGTATTCATAGCGACTGAGAGACTCAAGAATGGTCACTGAGCAAAAAGTGTGCGTTACATAGCGGCAACAATGTGGCATCCTCGTGTTTTCGCCATCCAGATCGTTTTGTTGTATCTGCAGTGTAGGGGTGGGTGTCTGAGTTCAACACGGGCGGACACATTTCACTTTAAAGGAATGTGTACCCATCAAAAGACCATTAATATGTCATAACTCACCCCATGTAACCTTGAATGCTTGATGAAATGCTGCTTGGTGAACAAGGAATCCACTAACAGAGAAGTCTTCATGAATTGAATTAAATAGGCGCAGCGTTTATCAACAGGAAAACTATAGAAAAACATCAGCGCGGTGCAAAGAAATGTACAAGCAGAAGCATATCGGCTCATTTCAAGTTGAAAAGGTACGATTTCTTTTTTCACACAACATTATATGCAAACAAGGCAAGTTTATTTATATAGCACTTTTCAACGCAAGACAATTCAAAGTGCTTTACAAAAAAAAAACATTAAGCATTAAAAAAGAAAAGCTAATAAAATAAACATTAAGGAAAAATACATGGATAAAAGTTACAGAGCAGTTTAAGATATGAATAGTTCAATTAAAAGCAGCGACAAAAAGAAAAGTCTTCAGCCTGGATTTAAAAGTAGTCAGAGTTGCAGCGGACCTGCAGGTTTCTGGGAGTTGGTTCCAGATATTTATATATATATAATATATAAGCATATCGGCTAATTTCAAGTTGAAAAGGTAGGATTTCTTTTTTCACACAACATTATATGCAAACAAGAATCTATTTTAATGTCCTTACAATGTAAAAAGTACATTCTCTAGTTCCCCTTTCTCCACTCGAGCTTCATTTGGCCACAGAAAGGGTTCGCATCACAAAGGGAAGTCCGTGCCGACTCTCAGGACTTTTCCACCCGACTGGATTTCGCTGCAGTCAGAGAAAGTCAAACAGGGTCACGGTTGTGTTACATTTTTGCGGAGGAGCTGCTATCTCTCACTCTGAAGAGAGAGAGAGGGCTTTTGGTTTCAGTCACTTTCACATTGAGTGCAAAGAGGAGACGTTTCACTTTCAGTGACATACGAAGCGAGTGCAGATGAGTAAATGGGTCGTTCTGGTTTACATCTTCAAACGTTCGGTTTGTTTGACCCTTTCACAACAACGGCCGCAGCTTTGACAGTTGGAAAGTGTTGCTCAACTTCTTTTTTTTAAACAAGTTTGTGAAATGTCAACCCAGCGTGTGAGGTTTCCTTTGTGCAAATATGATCAGTGCAGACGGCAAGGCCGGAGAGGACTGGTTCGCAGAGCACCGTGGGCCTCTTCCAAGGTCTTGTTGCTCCCTGAATCTGAAACAGTCTAAATGTCATCCACCGATAAGCGCCATTTATCTTGGTCTCTTATTATATTTAATTAGCTTGACATTGCGGTTAGTCTATGGATATTTTGAGCTGCTGTTCAAGAGTCAGTTGGTCCCTGGTAAGAGTTGTTGGTTTCTTACTTTTGCTGCCACGTGCTTTTTATTCATATTTTGATACCAGCTACAAATCACAGGCTTATCGTTTATTGTTCCCCTCGAGCACCGGTTAGATGTGTTATCAAGCATGACATTAAGGACTAGCTTAGATAGCTGTGGGCCGTCTAAGCTCATTTACAGACGGCCCTGAGCCCAATGGAGATTGCCCTGAAAAATGCGTGCGGACGAAATGACGCACGCAGGGTTTGGGGGGCCTCCCCTAGAACATCTAGGTGGTTGCAGGTCTTAGATGCTGCCTGGTTCTCTAGATTGAATTATAAGATGAACCACCACAATATTATATTGCCCTGCATAGCTATAAGAAACACTTAAGTTGTTGGTCAAGACGCTTTCCATCTGATGAAGGCATTTGCCTTCATCAGATGGAAACAAGTAGAAAACATTACATTCAGTTGTAACTGCCAAAACAAACGTTATTTACACTATTATGGCCCCTGTTAAAAATTTGTTTTGTAATGTTACTGTAAGTTGGTCGAACGAATGCCTCCTCATCCGGAAGCTGACCGAGCAGCAGTCGAGAGGAGCCGAGCGCATCCGCGAAGCACACGTCAGAGTTCCCGTTAGCCAGCAAATCTAAATCTCTTCGGTCAAAATAATTTCCTTTAGAGCAATACCGCTTCAGTTGCGCCACTTATGTGACAGACAAGAAGAGTATGTGACAGACAAGAATAGTCAACTCTAATGTCTAACACTTAATGTGGAGAAAGAGATGTCCTGGATGGGTTGATTGCGTTGATCTGTTGGTAATGCCTCGGGGCTCCGGTGGGCATGTAAACAAATGCATAATGCTGCGCTATACTTTGTGGCCTCACCCGGTTGCATAGCGACACTTATTGTGTAGTTGTCTTTTACTAAGCAGGTAGTCCTATCATTAGCTAGAACTAGCTGGATCTGATCGATATGGACATAAACGCGAGTGAAGTCTAATCTGACGGGAGAGAGAGATCAGCTGCTGCTGACGAGTCGACACGCAGCTCTGCACGATCACCTGCAGCGGTGAGCTGACAAAACACTTCAGGTTAGAATATCACACACAGCTATTTTAATTACCTCTCAAACTACCTGAACTAGTTATAGATATGTTTGGTTTTACTGTCGGCTCACTGATTACTGCATGAGACTGGCATAATAGATTGCCCAACCAGCAGGCGAGGCTTCATTGCCCGAGCTAAACACTAGATGGCCCCGGGCCATCGGGCAGTCCTTAATGTCGAGCCCCGTCATGTTTCAGTGATATGTCTAGAATATAATGCCTTGCTCAACATCCTGTGGGTTTAGACAGCCATCATGATCCTGCCCCCCCCCCCCCCCCCCCCCCGAGCCTTTCTGCTTTACTGACTCTGAAACACCTGGAAGCAATCTCCATTATTCATACCCTTCACAAATATGCTCCGTGAATCATCAAACGGGTGACTGAGGCGTTTCTAGGTCATTTCTAACTCTCCTCCCACGTAGTCCACTTCTAGTAACTACTCCTGCACAAGTTGCAGCACATCCATCAAGTCATATTTCTAAGGCATGGTTTAAAGGTCACCTATCATTCTATTTTTAGGCAATAGCATAGGTTTCAGATAATATAAAAAACATGTCTAGGAAGTGTTTTGCTCAAAACACCAAACAGATCATTCTAGCCACGCCTCATATCCCTCTATTCACTTCCTGTTTCAAAAGTGCTGATTTGGGGTATAATTGATAAAAAGAGGAGGGGTCTGAGCTCATGCGGGACCCGGCAGCTACCGTCTAAACTAAATGCTGCCGTGATGAAACGCCATATCATAGATTATCAAGGATTCTCTCTGAAACAGTCTGGAGCTCAAAGGCTTTCTCTCTTGCCGGTTTACCACAAGGTGAGTTCCTTTCTACTTCCCTGCTTCTTCACACACATGCTCTCCAGTGCAGGTTAGCTCTGAGTGTTAGCGATGCTAATGTAAACACCGACCATATTACGTCCAAAACAGTCGGGCATTGTTTCTGATAGCAACGTTTCTGATTGGCCCGTGGGTCCACATTTCAGATATTACGTCATATCGGACGCAAATCTGTATCAGCTCCGTTGTTCCTCCTCCGTTTTTAGAGATTTGGGTACGGAGGAAAAGAGAGAGGGTTTATTTCCTGACGCTGCGTGAGTTCCTCGACGCACCGGGAACACATCTCGATGTATACAAGACATCAGAAAGTGCATTTTGCATGATAGGTCCCCTTTAAATGGAAAGATGAATCCGGTTTGTTCTTGCTGCCGCCCCGGCTTCTGAGATGTCTATCATGGTTGTTAAATCTAAGAGGCAGAGGCTGGGGTATTTTTAGCATTGTTTGGAATATTTGTGCAACAGGAAATGCCCCATTTCAAACACCACCACACTCGTTATAAAGCCTGCATTTCTCAGATTCTTATAAGAAGTCACATTCGGTTTAGAGGTTTAGGGCAAAGGGCATGTTCAGAGGGAGATCGTCTGAATATAGATTTGAGAAGCGCTTTGTGTCCCGCTGCTCCACTCATAAATCAGACATAAATGTTCCCAAAAATGTATTAATTAAAATAACATGTAAAGTGCAGATAAACATTATATGTTGTGTTTGAGGGTCATTCCCAAGCTCGATTATGCCGTGTGGGTGTTGAAGCTATTTTTAGGTTTGAACCATTTGTTGCACAGATGTGGTGGTGCTACGTTTACACATATCTGACCTCTGGAGAGTTCATAATACAAGTAGAATGTCCCACTACTTTCCTTTTGCACACACACATTTTAATCTTCAGGGTTCGTACGGTGCTTGAAATCCTTGAAAATGCTTGAAATGTGACGTGGTGTTTTCAAGGTTGGGAAAGTGCTTGAATTTTGGGAATGGTGCTTGAAATTGAGATAAAGTGCTTGAAATGTAAATGCTTTACTTTTACAATAAATTGCTGTCTGACTGAATAGTTCGCTTTTTAGATTAAAAGAAAAGAATTGCTTCGCTTCTACATAAAACAGCTCCGCTGCGGCCTTCCCGCGCTATGCGCGCGACCTGCAAGTGTTTGTGTTACGTGACCTGGGCATTCTGATGAGAGATAGATGACTGTGGCCAGGAAGCTGCCGTTTCAACGAGCGTTGGCTAGCAGAAGACAAATACAATATAAGACAAGGGTCAAGCCCACGAGTAGCCTCCTGCAAAGTGTGCAACATAACGATGCGAGAGTCTGCGCTGACGAGCCACATGAAAGGTACGCCGGAGAAGAGCATTTTAGGTTAGGCTAACGTTGCATGTTACGTTTGTTTAAGCTAACGTTAGCGAGCTGAATAGCGAACTCGATTGAGGGATAATAATAATTGCAGGGGACAATCATTTCAGAGGAGCGTACCTATGGTATGGGCGATTTTGAAAGCAATGTATTTCTACTGTATGTTTTCGTGCCTAAACCAAATGTGACTTGCTCTATCGAAATCAGTCACATTGACCCGAAGACACGCTTTCGTTTGTATTACTGGTCTGGGGGGAGCTCGCGAGTGTGTTTGTGTATTTTTGCGTTTGTGTACCGGGGAAACCCTCACAAGAAACACCGGCTGTTGTTATGCTTGCTGTGATGTTACATTAATCCGTTCTCTGCTTGTAATTATGCCGAAGCTTCAAAGACTTTGTTTATTTGAAAACAGATGAAAACAAACTGTCTTTTATATAAAATTGAAGTATTATAGTAAAACTACATTTTGCTTTAATCCCATGTAATTGTAGAATGAAACACAGTCGTCCTTTGAAGATGTCTAAGTCAGGTGTCTTGAGTAGTCAACATTACCTACAAATCATTTTCCACATTTGTAAATATTATTTTCCACTTGTTACCATTGTGAGGCTATTTTTAGCAGCTCTGCGTGATTTTGTGGCTACAATTCAGACGAATACGCTACCAGAGGTGGAGAAGTATTCAGATATTGTACTTGAGTAAAAGTACAAGTACTCAGATATTGTTTGAGTAAAAGTAGAAGTACTCAGATATTGTACTTGAGTAAAAGTAGAAGTACTCATGTCTTGTGCTTGAGTAAAAGTAGAAGTACTCAGATCTTATACTTGAGTAAAAGTAGAAGTACTCAGATCTTGTACTTGAGTAAAAGTAGAAGTACTCAGATATTGTACTTAGTAAAAGTAGAAGTACTCAGATATTTTACTTAGTAAAAGTAGAAGTACCAGAGTGTAGGAATACTCTGTTTCAGTAAAAGTCCTGCATTCAAAATGTTCCTCAAGTGAAAGTAGAAAAAGTATTCTCATCTAAATATAGTGAAAGTAGCGACAGTAAAAGTAGTCGTTGTGCAGATTGGTCCATTTCAGAATAATATATCTGATATGTTTTATAATGATTGATCATGAAAGTGTTCTCAAAGCTGGTGGAGGTGCAGCTAGTCTGAAGTACTTTGTAGACTGCAGGGTAGCTGGTGGAGGTGCAGCTAGTCTGAAGTACTTTGTAGACTGCAGGGTAGCTGGTGGAGGTGCAGCTAGTCTGAAGTACTTTGTAGACTGCAGGGTAGCTGGTGGATTTACTCCAGGTGGAACTAAAGTCTGATTCAACACTTGGTTATATTTCACACCATTCATCCAGATCTGTGAAGTAACTAAAGGTATTAAATACATGTAGTGGAGTAGAAGTACACCATGTACCTCTGAACTGTAGTGGAGTAAAAGTACACCATGTACCTCTGACTTGTGTTCACTGCCAACCTAAAAGTACCTCAACAATAATCAATAATGTATTGAGAAGTTATTTGGCTGAATGTTTTATATTGGCTCAGCCAGGTTATATGGGAGGAAATATTAAACTTAGTTTTCTTTTCTTTAATTTTTCATCCTCGTGTAGAATGCTATCACGAAACACACATTTGTGTTTATAGCATAAAGAACATCTGATTTAATGTGAGGTAGGGAAATAATCATTTGAGTATCATGTGTATATAAATATGTAATTTACAACAGCTGTAAGCTGCTTGAAAAGCTGGAAAATGCACCTTGAAAATGCTTGAAAAGTGCTTGAATTTGACTTTGGAAAAGGTGTAAGAACCCTGAATCTTTTTTTACTTCCCCTACTTCTTCCTCTCCTCTAGTCTCTCCTCCTCTCCTCTAGTCTCTCCTCCTCTCTCTAGTCTCTCCTCCTCTCCTCTAGTCTCTCCTCCTCTCCTAGTCTCTCCTCCTCTCCTCTAGTCTCTCCTCCTCTCCTCTAGTCTCTCCTCCTCTCCTCTAGTCTCTCCCTCCCCTAGTCTCTCCTCCTCTCCTAGTCTCTCCTCCCTCCTCCTCTAGTCTCTCCTCCTCTCTTAGTCTCTCCTCCTCTCCTAGTCTCTCCTCCTCTCCTAGTCTCTCCTCCTCTCCTCTAGTCTCCTCCTCCTCTCCTAGTCCTCCTCCTCTCTCCTAGTCTCTCCTTCTCTCCCTAGTCTCTCCTCCTCTCCTCTAGTCTCTCCTCCTCTCCTCTAGTCTCTCTTCCTCTCCTCTAGTCTCTCCTCCTCTCCTCTAGTCTCTCTTCCTCTCCTCTAGCTCTCCTCCTCTCCTCTAGTCTCTCCTCCTCCTCCTCTCTAGTCTCTCCTCCTCTCCTCTAGTCTCTTCCTCTCCTCTAGTCCTCCTCCTCGCCTCTATCGTCCTCTCCTCCTCTCTAGTCTCTCTTCCTCTCCTCTAGTCTCTCCTCCCTCCTCTAGTCTCTCCTCCTCTCCTAGTCTCTCCTCCTCTCCTCTAGTCTCTCCTCCTCTCCTAGTCTCTCCTAGTCTCTCCTCCTCTCCTCTAGTCTCTCCTCCTCCCCTAGTCTCTCCTCTCTCCTAGTCTCCCTCCCTCTCCTCTAGTCTCTTCTCTTCCTCCCCTAGTCTCTCCTCCTCTCCTAGTCTCTCCTCCTCTCCTCTAGTCTCTCCTCTCCCTCTAGTCCTCTCCTCCCTCTCTAGTCCTCTCTTCCCTCCTCTAGTCTCTCCTCCTCTCCTCTAGTCTCTCCTCCTCTCCTAGTCTCTCCTCCTCTCCTCTAGTCTCCTTCCTCTCCTTCTAGTCTCTCTCCCCTCTCCGCTCTCCTCCTCTCCTCTAGTCTCTCCTCCTCTCCTCTAGTCTCTCTTCCTCTCCTCTAGTCTCTCTTCCTCCTCTAGTCTCTCCTCCTCTCCTAGTCTCTCTCTCTAGTCTCTCCTCCTCTCCGCTCTCCTCATCTCCTCTAGTCTCTCCTCCCTCCTAGTCTCTCCTCCTCTCCTCTAGTCTCTCTCCTCCTCGCCTCTCTCCCTCCCTCTAGTCTCTCCTCCTCTCCTAGTCTCTCCTCTAGTCCTCTCCTCCCTCCTCTAGTCTCTCCTCCTCTCCTCTAGTCTCCTCCTCCTCTCCTAGTCCTCTCCTCCCTCCTCGTCTCTCCTAGTCTCTCCTCCTCTCCCTAGTCTCTCTCCTCTCCTCTAGTCTCTCTCCTCTCCTCTAGTCTCTCCCCTCCTCTCCTAGTCTCTCCTCCTCTCCTAGTCTCTCCTCCTCTCCTCTCTCCTCCCTCCTCTCTCCTCCTCTCCTCTAGTCTCTCCTCCTCTCCTCTAGTCTCTCTCCTCCTCTCCTCTAGTCTCTCTTCCTCTCCTAGTCTCTCCTCTCTCTAGTCTGTCCTCCTCTCCTCTAGTCTCTCCTCCTCTCCTAGTCTCTCCTCCCCTCTCCTCTAGTCTCTCCTCCTCTCCTCTAGTCTCTCCTCCTCTCCTCTAGTCTCTCCTCCTCTCCTAGCCCTCCTCCTCTCCTCTAGTCTCTCCTCGCTCTCCTAGTCTCTCTCCTCTCCCTAGTCCTCTCCTCCTCTCCTCTAGTCTCTCCTCCTCTCCTAGTCTCTCCTCCTCTCCTCTAGTCCTCCTCCTCTCCTCTAGTCTCTCCTCCCTCTCCTCTCTCCTCCTCTCCTCTCTCCTCCTCTCCTCTAGTCTCTCCTCCTCTCCTCTAGTCTCTCCTCCTCTCCTCTAGTCTCTCCTCTAGTCTCTCTTCCTCTCCTAGTCTCTCCCCTCTCCTCCTAGTCTCTCCTCCTCTCCTCTAGTCTCTCCTCCTCTCCTCTAGTCTCTCCTCCTCTCCTCTAGTCTCTCCTCCTCTCCTAGTCTGTCCTCCTCTCCTCTAGTCTCTCCTCCTCCTCCTCTAGTCTCTCCTCCTCTCCTGTCTCTCCTCCTCCCTAGTCTCTCCTCCTCCTCCTCCCTAGTCTCTATCTCTCCTCTCCTCTAGTCTCTCCTCCTCTCTCTCCTCCTCTCCTAGTCTCTCCTCCTCCTCCCTAGTCCTCTCCTCCTCCTCTCCTCTAGTCTCCCTCCTCTCCTCTAGTCTCTCCTCCTCCTCTAGTCTCTCCTCCTCTCCTAGTCTCTCCTCCTCTCCTCTAGTCTCTCCTCCTCTCCTCTAGTCTCTCCTCCTCCTCTCCTAGTCCTCCTCTCCTCTCCTCTAGTCTCTCCTCCTCTCCTCTGTCTCCGGTGTATAATGTTCCGTTAAGGTTGTAATAGAATGTGCAGCAGGGTCCCTGTGGTCGTCCATAACCCGGCACACTGAGCGTCTTCTGGAAAACGCCAAGACGACTCGAGTCCTGGGCTAAATTAATCAAAAACATGGGGGAGGTGTGGGCTGGAGAGAGAGGGAGGAGATGCATGTAGAGGGTGAGGGAGAGTGAGAGAGAGAGAGAGGGAGAGAGAGGGAGGGAGAGTGAGAGAGAGAGACTTTAGACATAGTGGTGACTCATGTAGGGTGTGTGTCTCGTAGTTATCTCGACCTCGGTGTGTGGTGTGCTGCGGCTCGCTTCATAACTCTATGTACTCACTTTATCTCTGGGACTTGTCATTGTCAACGGTCGCTCCTCTCTACAAACAACCACTTCAACCGCAGGGCTCGCACTTAAGGACGTCCCGTGTCGGGGAGGATAAAAAATATTTTGGGACGAGAGTTAAAATAAAAATTCCCTGCTAACTCTACTACAAACGGCGATGAAAATGAAACCGACTGCACGTTTTGTGTAGCACACAGTTATTAAACCTCCTTGTCAACCATAAACACCATGATAAACACACGCACAAAACATTTAGAAAGACCGCGAAATACACACATGTAGCTACAGCTGTGCCCGCGAATTCCTGCCCGGTCTAGCTATGCTGAGTGTGTGTATTTCGCGGTTGAGTGATGAACAATGGCATCCCGTGGAGGAATTCTGAAATGTTTTACCGTTACATCACAAAAACGCAGAACCAGACCCTGGAGCGCCGGCCTCTTTACTTACTTACTCCTCTTCATCCCCTATGGGTAATGAGGCTGAGAAGAGAACCCTCCATCGTATTTAGTCCTCAAATATGCGCCTCTCCCCGTGTAGGGATGGGTACCGAGCCCGGTGTTTAACGGGCCCCGGGCCGGAATTATAAAGACAGTGGTACATTAAGCCCCGACGTTATCGGACTTTTTATCGGTACTGGAGACATTTAAAAAATATATATATGTATTATTGCTACATACAAGGTCTCCTGACTGACAGGCTGTCATCCTGTTAGCGGGTACTCTGGGTTCTGTCTTCAGGACAGAGTTGGATTGTTTTTTAATTGGATGGGACTTGATTGGAGTCAATATTAGAGTACTTTTCTCATTTGTTTAAATATATTTGGCCTTTGTTTCTGTGATTGAATGATTTACTCAAATAAAAAGGTTGATGAATTATCATCTAATGATGTGTAGATGTTTTAATTATGTTAAAGGTCACTTTGAATGATTTTAACTAATGATAATGTAGAAAAACTAACATTTTTATTCGGGACGGTCCACATTAATTTCGGGACGGCTTAGATTGTATTTCGGGAACGGCTTTCGGGAGGATGGGGAAAAAGTTAGTCGAGAGCCCTGCCAGCACAGCTACTACATTTTAATTATATAATATATTTCTTCTTCTTCTTCTACGGTTTCTATATCTGTCGTATACTCAGTGATTGATGACGATGGATTCTTGCACTACTTGCTCTTATTTTTTTACTCAAATGTATTTGACTGTTTATTTTAGTCATAAATTCAAAGAAAATGTGAAACCAGACTTGGCAAGGAACTCATTCTGACTCTCGAGCTTCTTCGCTGGGGAAAGAGGGAATACACACTCACATCTGTGCGGTTACACTCCACGCCGCCATGCAGAGAACGCTATCCTGGATGCCATCATTTCCAGTCCTCCCTTATTTAAAGGGATGGTATTCAAATATACATGTTGTTATTGATGTATCTTGAATGACTTTTTTCTGTGTGTCTGTTTATCGTGTAATGAAACTCTCCCTGTGCCCCCCCCCCCGCAGCAGACCTCTGTGTGGCCCAGTTGGTATGGAGCTCAGGATGATCTGTCCACAGAGGAGCCCTCCGCCGCCGCCCTGCCTCCAGATGCTTCCTTCTCTCAGCTCGACATGCCCCCTCCATATGAGGCCGTCTCTGGAGGTAACACACACACACACACACACACACACACACACACACCACAAGGGATCATGATTAATCACCATTCGAACTATGTCCAAAATATGCCATTTATTTATGTATATTGTTGGGAATGGAAAGATAAATGAAAGAAGGCGGATATATCCATTTAACATACAGTATCTATGTTTATTATAACATGTTTCTGCATGTCAAAATGAAAGACAACCCACACACCTATCAATCATCAAACCGTGGGGTCTTAATTCATTACGTGTTGATTTCTATCAACGGGGGAGTACTTCAGGAAAGTCGACAGAGGGGGGGGGGGGGGGCTAGTGGAGTACTTCGTGACCACAGAGTGTGAACGTTGTGATCAGCTGTTTTAGCGCAGTTCTCCAGTGAAGGGGGGAGTCTCCCTCCGCAGCCGGTTAGCGTAGTTTTGGCACAGTTCCGTTGTACAGACCGACGTTAACAGCAGCCCTGTCTGTGCACACGGAGACCGACTCTGTCGTCCGGTGATCTAACCGCCTTCTGGAAAAGCTTCACAAGTACGTCGGTACGCAAATGCGCTTTGTGACACAAGTGACGGTACGCATTTCTGATTACGCACATAACCGCGTACCAGTTATGTGTTACCTGTACTACAGCAAAAGTATTCTCCGTCGGGACTTCCTGCAACAACACCACGCCGTTCTCTTGATTCTGATTGGCCAGAAGACATTATCAAAGATGTTCTCTTGAGAAGACGATCACTACGTGACAGCAGTTTTCAAAACCGTTTCTGGTCTTCGGTATTTCCAGACAAGTGGCGACTGAAATCAATCTTACTAACTGCTGTCTGTGCCGTTGACTCCGCGAGTTGGCAGACTTTATTTTGCTTACTTTAACATCATGTCTCATGGTGGGGCTAAGCCATTTCTTGGTATGGGTGTAGCCTACCCCAGCCACACCCTGGCGCTGCCACTGGTGGCACGTATGGGGCGGGCCATTCTGAACATGCGTTAAATATTTTAATGCAATTAATTCAAAAAATTAATTACCGCCGTTAACGCGATAATTTTGACAGCATTAGAATATTTGTATTGTAATTTTAATTTTTGTAATGGGAGGGGTGCCTAAGTTGATTACATATTAATAAATTAAATGTATTCGACAGTGCCCTTTTAAATGTGTAACGTTACCAGGGGTTAAATTGTGCCGGGGCTGTTTGTTGATTTCCACACACTTTGATATTTCGCAAGTGTGCCGAGCAATGCTGATTCAAAATAGCAATTTTAAGGTTGGATATTTTTAAACCTTTTCGTGTGTATTAATAATTGTATATATACCCTCGTTCCTCCACAGAGAGCCCCCCCCCCCCCACATATCAAATCCCAACTTAGCCCCTGAACTCTAACGGAGAGTCCGACACAACAAACGAAAATGTATTCATTATTTAAAATGTTTTTTTGTTGCTTTCAAATTCCCATCCCTCCCACACACACACACACACACACACACACACACACACACGTCTGCCTGCATGTGGATCAAAAGTCAAGCTTCATTCTGATTTCTGCCCCTCATACGTCTTCATTGTTGACTTCCTGTAAGCCACAGCGATAACGGGAAAGTCCTCCTTGTTTTATTTCTGAATGTCCCTGCGTCGGTGTGTTTACATACTTCCACTCGCTGTAAGCAGAGGTCGCTGAGAGGCCAGCAGTGTCGATGTGTGTTTCTGAAAAGGAGAAGATAGCTGAGCATTTGTTTCAACATGCAATCTCTACTGGAACAGAAACTCTGTGGCTTCACTGGAACCACACAGAAGGAGAAATGCTGGTTTACACCTCAAACTAATCTTACATGTTCTACGGAATCCGTCTCAACTCAAGCCGCCAGCCTGTAAACCACTATTCTAATATAATGCTGCATCAGAACCTGGAGTCTCCAGAGCTATTCAAGAGTCGAGCACTTAAATAAACACACAGACACACGCACACACACAGATACGCACAGGTACAAACAGGCGCACACAGATGTACACAGAGAGCTTTGTTTGCTTTAAAAGTACACAGTGTGTCAGTAACTTGATCACAATGAGTCAAACGGCTTTGAGGTGTTCAGACATGCTTCAAGGTGTTCAGACGCGCTTCGAGGTGTTCAGACACGCTTCGAGGTGTTCAGACGCTTCGAGGTGTTCAGACGCGCTTCGAGGTGTTCAGACGCTTCGAGGTGTTCAGACACGCTTCGAGGTGTTCAGACGCTTCGAGGTGTTCAGACACGCTTCGAGGTGTTCAGACGCGCTTCGAGGTGTTCAGACACGCTTCGAGGTGTTCAGACGCTTCGAGGTGTGTTCAGACGCTTCGAGGTGTTCAGGCGTGCTTCGAGGTGTTCAGACACGCTTCGAGGTGTTCAGACACGCTTCGAGGTGTTCAGACGCGCTTCGAGGTGTTCAGACGCTTCGAGGTGTTCAGACGCTTCGAGGTGTTCAGACGCGCTTCGAGGTGTTCAGGCGTGCTTCGAGGTGTTCAGACACGCTTCGAGGTGTTCAGACACGCTTCGAGGTGTTCAGACGCGCTTCGAGGTGTTCAGACGCGCTTCGAGGTGTTCAGACACGCTTCGAGGTGTTCAGACGCGCTTCGAGGTGTTCAGACGCGCTTCGAGGTGTTCAGACGCGCTTCGAGGTGCTTAAGGAGCAACCCGTTCTTTACCATTTGAGCTTCTTCACTCCATGCTCTTCCACATGCTGTGGCGTTATGAAAGATGGGCGCCGTGAGACGGATCAGCTGTTTCTCCTCTTCTGCAAATTGCCTCTAATTTGATCTGCCGGCCTCGTTGTGTCTGACGGCAGGATGCGGTGATGGAGCAGTGGCTCTCAGCCTAATTGTATCTCATGCAGCCTCGTGTTCTGATGACCTTCCTCCGATCAGATCCACCACGTGACTCCGGGCTTCCTGTCCTGTATACGTAGTTGACCTTTGTTACTGCTTGCATGTATAATAATAACATTTTTAATTCTATGGCCATTTGTAGCAACAGATATCTTTCAAAATATGGTACTCGATTGTCTTTACAGAAATGTGAGATTGATAAACAGTGCTTTTGTAAATAATAATAATAATACTTTTCCACAATTAAGAGCTTGTCCTGCATTCATTTCACAACACATATTTCAGAATAAAAGCCAACATCAAGGGTTTTATTTTGAAACTGGAAGTGTTGAGTTCCTTCCTGTGACGGATTCACCGCGTAACGACGTTGGAGCTGTGGTCATGCTGACAGCGTCACGTCTGGAGGCCAAAACCCCAAAAGGTAGTCGTGTAACCTTCACCGCAAAAGTTATTGTTCTTGGCCACATGTAGAGCTTGGGCCTCGGGAGCAGTGCCAGACTCGCAGAACACAATCCACCGGACGTTTCGGATGCTTTTCAACGTTTCCAGCAAAACAAAATACGAAAACAATATTTAACATAAACAGCAGATCCTAATAATCTGTATTTGACTGAGCATAAGGTTGCGTCTGCGTGTCGATGACGGTGTTGCTGCTGCCTGCTGCTCTGCCGTCACACACCGCGCCTCCAACTTAAAGCCCCGCCCCCTTCACCTGAGCAAAGCACACCTCCAACTTAAAGCCCCGCCCCCTTCACCTGAGCAAAGCACACCTCCAACTTAAAGCCCCGCCCCCTTCACCTGAGCAAAGCACACCTCTCACTGAAACAGAAACATGCATTAATAAAGGTTCCAAATAAATCAAAAACAAAATTAACTTAAATGCGGCTCGTACAACGTCGCTGTACCGTCAACAGATCATTTTCACCGTCTGTCCTTGCCTTAAAGAAGTAAGAGAGTTTGAATCTCTGAGGGCAGGGGTGTCAAACTCAAGGCCCGGGGGCCAAATGCGGCCAGCGACTTCATTTTATGTGGCCCCACAAGAGCTTGCAAAAAATACAATATGTTTATTAGACGGTTACATGCTACTTTACAGAAGCATGTTGCCCATGAACTACATGTCCCACAATGCATCTCAAATATGCCTTTTTTCTCAGAATTAGATTTTTTTTTTAAAGTGACTTTTTATTTCAAAATGTTATTTCTTTTTAAATCATTGTGACATTCTCCCTGAAGAGACTTGCAATTATTTGCCCTAGACTTCTTCTTTCAGACGTAGTTAATTATGAAGTTACCCTATCCGATAATAATCCAATGCAGAGGCAATAATGTAATATAATCATTATTTTATATATTAAATATTTATATATGTATTTTTATATAGTCTTAAAGTTACAACCGGCCCTTTGAGTGCAACCATAATGCTGATGTGGCCCGTGATGAAATTGAGTTTGACCCCCCTGCCTTAGGGAGACACAGCCGACTCGCAGCCTGAGCCGCTCACGTGGTCGGTGTTAGATAATAACTTTGAAGGAGGAGAAACACTTCAAACTTGAATTCATTTTTGAGGAGTCAGGAGTCCACAGCTCTCGGTCAGCTCCCTCTAACATGCCTGTCTCCGTTCCTCCTCACCGTCACTGGGTGTCTTAACGTTTCCCCGGGTAAAGCTCCGGTGTCTCACCTGTGTAACATTTGCACTTGTGTCACACACACTTTCCACTTGGTGAAGCAGCTAAGGGAAAAGTTCGGAGTGATGGTTTTGATGCAGAAGTGTTATCTCTGAAAAACTAGATTGTCGGAGAGACTGTAACCTTTTTAATAACGTGATGTGTTTTTGACCTGATGCTTTCAGACCGCAGATCATCTCCTTGACCCGTTTCCTTCTTCTTCCCTTCCAGAGGACGACCTGAAGCCCCCTCCCTACAGCGAGTGTGCTCACCACGACGAGGCGGACGCTCCCCCCCATCACACTGTCGTCATCTCCGAGGGAGACACCATTAGCATAAATGAAGCCCCGCCCCCTTACACACTGTGCCCCCCTGCTGTCAGTCAGCCGGACGTCCCTGTCCACAACGAGTCCGAGCGCCGCCCCAATTAAACCCCCCGAAACCCTCCTCTACGCCAGTTTGCCTTTTCCACGCACTGCCTTCCTCCATTCGACCATCTGCCAGCCTGCCGCTCGTCACCTGAGCAGATCTCTGGGTGTGTGTGTGTGTGTGTGTGTGAGCTGGGTTATTTTTCTACTTGTCTGACGAGATAACGGGGGACATGAGAAGCCTGCGTGCCTCCCAGCGAGGACAAGGACCTCTTGTGACCCGCTGTGGTTCCGTCGCTTTGCCTGCGGTGCTCGCTTCGAAAATTCTAAAAAAGTTCAACTTTTGAAG
Organism: Chaenocephalus aceratus; assembly: GCA_023974075.1. Taxonomy (NCBI): domain Eukaryota; kingdom Metazoa; phylum Chordata; class Actinopteri; order Perciformes; family Channichthyidae; genus Chaenocephalus; species Chaenocephalus aceratus. The sequence goes on along the minus strand of JAMFTG010000132.1, from coordinate 160,950 downwards.
CTTCGACGGAAGCGCCAGCCGATCCAATCATATGCCAGTACAAGCTCGAGCCGACCAATCCGCGTGCTCGTGTGTCCGGGTCGCGCTTCAGACACGCCTAACTCTAAACCTGTGTTCGAGGAAACTAGTTTTAGTTCCTGTGATGCATAATCTGTCGGACATCGCTTCGTCTTTTTGGGAAGCTGCAGGCATTTGTTCTGAAAACTAAAAGATGTTTTATTAACATTAAACAACTCATAGCGCCGAATAAGACTTCACCTCGCTGTGAATACGAAATAATTTGAACAGTTTTATCTCGAAACAACTCATCGAGGAACTGCTTGATAGCGAATGCACTAATTGTCTTAAATAATGACCTCATTAGCATAAGTGGTTATGTTCAATATATCATGGTGATTATTCTGGGACGTAGTGGCCATTACGTCTGTGAGGGGAAGCGAGCGAGGACACGCGGAACATCTATGAGCTTCCCCCCCGATCACCTCGGCTGCTCCGAATGGGAGATTCTGAGCAAACGTGTATTTCGTCTTTCCAGATCGTTGGGGATCGGACAAAAGGTTGCTTTCCCTCGACGCATGAAAACATATTCCCGTGGCTGTGAAAGAATCCCATCCGTTGTGATGCTGAGCTGAAGGCTTGATTTGAGAGGAATACTCGGAGCTGTTTTGTTTAAAACACTTCTGGAGCCTAAGGTTGAAAATACGACACATCTCAGTTATTCATTTCTTCATTTCTGTTTTCTATTTGAACCAAAAGCTGTCTTTTAGCGACGGCCCTGTAACGTCCCTTCTTCCACAGGCTGGCAGTGGACTTTGTGTTTGCGCTCGTGTTGCTTTTGGAAAGCTTGTTACTTTGCCTTCTGTCCTTTTCGTTTCCCTGCATCGCAGATAATCCAGTACCGTATAATCCGTGTATGAATTCTGAACGTTAGAAGAAACATGAATGCCGTGTCGATGTGTTTTGGGGAAAAGTATATAAAAGGGGATTTTTGTGACGAATTTAAATGGTGTCTTTTGTGATGACAAATCTCGGGGCATCGGTCGCTGATGCCTTGAAAAGCTTTCCTGTGGTTTTCTGAATGTAGATTTTGAACTGCGTCGACAGCATGGTTGCGATTAGATCATGAATAATTACAGGCTGCTCTGTAATGTCCGTCCTGTGTGTTCACTTCACGTTCATTCCCACGGTGGAGACATATCAAATCCACTCAGCTGTGTGAGGAACGGGAACTGATCTGTGTTTTGATTTGGGGAGAGGTCCTTCTTCTGTATTAAACTGTTGTTATATAATACTGCCGAGTTGTTCACTTGATTGTGTCGACCTTGAGTTCAAAGTCACTTCCTAACATCCTGATGGACGTATTCACCTGATTTCACACATAAGATAAGGCCGTCATTTCATATGACACTAAATTACTTATAATATAACTTATTTTAACATTGACTTTGTGTTGTCACGAGCATAAAACAAGATAATAGGGGTGTAACGGTACACGGGTACGGGCCCTTCGGTTCGGTACACGTGTGTTCAAATTTCAGTTCATCGAAAAGCTGCACCTTAATGTTCATTTGATTATATTTTGTATTTGAGTGAATATTCATAGTTTTAATAATAAAAAAACCCAAAACTAATAGTTTATGTTTTGTGAGTACTTGTACAGTAAAGTTCAAATACAGATTATTTCAGTTCATCGAAATGCTGCACCTTAATGTTTATTTTATTATATTTTGTATTTATTTGAGTGAATACATTATTCACAGTTTAATAATAATAAAAAATATATATGTTTTGTTTTGTGAAAAAAATTCTGCTACCGAAAACGTACCGAACCGTGACCAAAAAACCGAGGTACGTACCAAACCGAAATGTTTGTGAACCGTTACACCCCTACAAGATAACCTTGATGACTGTTCTTAACATTTTAAAGTAACCGTAAACCCTAAAAAACGGGCAGCTGTGTTTGCCAGAATTTCACTGACAGATCTTTTGTAACCATTTCTACTATTATGGTGAAAGTAAATGTATAGCTCTGTTTGTAGTTTTTATTCACAATATAAATGCAAACTTATACCATGGAAAGACACGCTGTCTTGCTATAAAATCAATATGAAATGACCGTAAAAGTTCCTTCAAAAGCCTTTTTTTGTTGGAAATTCCCTCTTTCTTTTTTTTTTTATCGCACTCTGATTGCCCGATGAATCCTACGGAAAATATTCATTTTGATTTGTGTTTTACTCTATCAAACTGTCCTGTAGATTTAGTCACGCATCTCGTACAGATAGGGGACTCGGAGGTTGATTTAAAAGCAAATTAAAAACCTACCATTTTAATTTGGGTTAACTTTCAATTCTCACTTGTATCATTGTCCATGTTTTACTGTATTTGTGTCTGTTTTGCTTTTATTTAAAAAAAATGTTTTAACGTTATCAGTGTAGATGTTGTATCTCTGTATTAATTTTAATATTGTTATGTTTTCTGGAAGTCACTTTGGGCTGCTTTGTACATGAAAGGTGCTATACAAATAAAGTGTATTATTATTGCAATGCTCAAAAACCTGACATGCACATGCGAGTATTGTTTAAAGATGAATGTGTAATGCTGCGTTGCACCAGATATGATTCCCTCCCGCAGTGTGCAGCAACCTGTTGCCGAGGAGACACGGCTCCTGCTTCAGTATTGATTCATGTCTTTTATAACTCTTCTTGTGACAGGAATGGCATCGACATTTGCTCCAAAGTTTTATTCTTGAGATGGAAAAAATAATTGGGCTTGATCGAGATCAATCGCAGCCCTCAGGAAAGTATAGCAGCGGAGTGGAACTCAAGGACATTCATTTTTCATATCTTAGTCTCTCAGCTGCTGCATACAAATAACAATGTGTGCACACTTGATTATACAACTTATTTTGGGAGCCGAAATATAGTTTGTAGTCAAATCTGCTAACATTTAACCGTAAAAACAAACCGCAGAAGAATTAAAAAAATACGTGGAGCTCGCGGGATTGTGCTAGAAGACGCTTTCAAATTATTAAAATATAATTAGGACTTAAAATGCATTTGCATGCTTTATCTAATATTTAAGCGGGTAATCCACCAGGATCCAGCCTGCATTCACTCATGTCTTCATGTGTGTGAGTGTTAAATACAGTTGGATAAACACTGTGTGTCACTCCTGCGCTGAGTAATTGATGCTTTCAGGGGAAATATTAGCATTTTTGGAAACGGGCAGCAATCCATCATTGAAACTACCTTCCTAATCATTACATCCCCGGTATAAACATCTGCATAATGGACACAACACGGTACACTCCGCTCAAGGATATTCTGCGAACCCATGCGGAGATTATTGAGGTCTTCAAGGCCGTTCGAGCAACACGGAGACGTCTCAATTACCCTCTGTCGTCCATCAAAGCTGTATCGCTCCGCCAGGCCTCGCATATAGTCGCTGCAGCGTTTATAGGCATGCAGTGGTAGCGGGAAAATAGTCCACAGTTCACACCTTTTATAAATCCAGCTTGAAAAGCACATTCCAGGCTTGGGTGAGAGTGGATAAGATGTCAAAAAAATATGCCTGGAATTGATTTCCCCCTCAGTCGTTTCAGGAGGGGATAGCCGTCAGAAGGTGTGAGTTTCCATTTTCACCCGGACACACATTCATATTGCAGACAGACACTTTAATGCAAGTCATTTAATTCCTAACAGACTCTCCCTGTCTACACATCACTTCTTCTAGTGTGTTTATGGTTCATTGTGTGTAACTAAAGTCTGCGATGTGCATTTAAAGTTTGTAAAACAGTAAGGAATTAAAGCACGCTTTAGCAGCTTCTCTGGCAAGTGGCCATCTGTTTCACACCATATTTAAAGATGCAGTGGTTTGGTTAAGAAGTCAAATAGGTTTGTTCTTTTGTCAGTTTGTGTGATCTGTTTTCCTACCAAGTGTCCAAACACCAGCACGTGATTAAGGATGAGAAACCCTGGGGAGTCATGTCTGTGTTTAGGCCTGTACTGGATGTAAACTGCAGACTACCGGTTTCTCTGGAACACAAGCGCTGGTTTAAACCATTGGTGTCAGTGTTTCCTCCCCTACCTTTGTCTTGGAGGGGCGCTGCCAACGGAGCCCCCCTCCCCCCGCCAACGGAGCCCCCCCTCCCCCGCCAACGGAGCCCCGCGCCCCGCCCCGCCAACGGAGCCCCGCGCCCCGCCCCCTGAAATTCAAGGTGTTTAAAAAAAAAGAAAAGAAAAAATAATTTTTTTTAAATAATTTTTGTTATATATATATATATATATATACCAAATTGCAACCAATCTATATCTACTGTGCACTTTTCACATTGAACCTGTGCTCTTTTATTAATAAACTAAATGTTTCATTTGAGTTGAGTTTAGTGTTTTTGACCCCAAGAAACTCTGATGCAGTAATCAATAACAATAATCCACAGCTCTGCTCCAGAGGATCTAAAAAAATATCCCCCCCACCCCCCCGCTCAGGCAGCACCCCCCCCCCGCAGCCCCCCCAAAGCAATAAACCAGGGGGGAAACACTGGTGTCTGTTTGCTTCTCATATGACAAAGTGGAGTAATGAAAAAAGCATTGGACACGTACTCTTAGGTACTTTGTGTCACATAACTTGCTCTCCTTTGTATCTACTTCATCATCAAGTACAAATCATGTCAGAAGATATTGTAAAGTTGTCCATCACATCTCAAATCAAGTTAATGTCTTCAGATAATACAGTTATTCACTTTGATATGATATTAAAAAGAGAAAAGCAGTAAGTCTATGTTTGAGCTCCAACAAGCCGTGTAGGACAGAGAGAGGCTTGTTTGAGACGAGAGTAGGCTCGCCTCGAAAGTAGACGAGAATAGCCGATCGCAGCCGGGGGAGGGTGTCAAAAAGCTCGCCTGAAGTCGAACAGCTCGGAGTCGTCTTCGTCTTCTTCTTCTTCTCTCGGTTTTTTGGTGGATTGCGCACAACAAGTTAGCAAGGGTACTGAGACAACGAAATGCAGTTTAGCTTCTAACCAGGTGCAACAAGCAGTGAAGTGGAAAGTAATGTTCACAATCTACAGAATACAATATAGAATGAATTGAATGATGAATAAACAGTAGGGGTATGAATACACTAGATATCAGCCTGTGAGCAGTATGAACAGTGTGTATGAATATGCTAAGATATATAAAGTATGAAAACAGTAAGCAGTGCAAGTATAGTTTAAAATATATAGATATTAATTTCATGATGATAAACATTGTGGAACAATGATGAAAAATGTGAATGGATGTAAAACGTAAACTGACACAAAACAACAACAAACTTTAGCCGAGCCAATCGGAGAGCTTCATCAGCAGCACGGGGTAAAACCCACCAATGAGCGCTCAGCTCGAGATTACCAGCGAGTCCTTTCCCATCAAGCATTTCGCTTCCGCAGCTCGTGGAGAGGAACTGCGCCGCCTCGCCGCGCCTCGCTCTCAAGGCTGCGGGCGTCTTTGTCCCGCGAGATTTCAACGTCTCATGTGGGCGAGCCTCCAGAGCAAGTCGGACAAAATGACTACCCATCATGCAACGCACTAGCAAGACGTTGATCGCAACTGCGCAGGTCTCGCTTGTCTCAAACAAGCCACACACAGAGATGCTGTTTGGAACATTGCACAATATATATCTCTTCCACTACTAGACCTCAACAATGGAATTATGATCCGTAGAAATGGCCATGACTTGGAACCTTTAAGAATTATTCGATTACCAAATAGTTATTATTTTTATCAACCGATCGCTGAGTCGACTATTCAGAGATAAGAGAAGGGCCGAGTCCGAAAGAGACTGAGAGCATGTTTTCCCTTCAGTCAAAACAGTGTGCGGTTGTCTTCACACACACACACACACACACACACACACACACACACACACACACACACACACACACACACACAACACACACACACACACACACACACACACACACACACACACACACACACACACACACACACACACACACACACACACACACACACACACACACACACACACACACACACACACACACACACACACACACACACACACACACACACACACACACACACATGTTTTTACATCTGCTGCCTCCCAGCTTCATCACCATCAGGTGTCAGCAGCATGATGAGCACCTCATCACGTCTCCTCCTCCTCCTCCTCCTCCTCCTCCTCCTCCTCCTCCTCCTCAATGATGCGATCTAGAGTACAGGCTGTGTGATGACAGATAAGTGAGGATGTCTCAATGTCAGGAGGAAGGAGTACTATTATTATTATACGTAATATATCATGTTATAGGCCATACGAAGTACTGTACTACTAAGCAGTATCTAAAATACACACAATACACACTGAGTACTTTGACTTTACTTACAGTGCATATTGCTGATCCTTTTATCGTGCTTCTAGTTAAATAATGTGTATTCAGAACTTTAACTTGACATTTAGTTTACAGTCTGAGTACTTTTTTAATTTTGTGAGATGCAGACAGGTGTGTGTTTGAGTTTAAAGATATGGGTATTTAATATTAAATATGTATTTTACCTGCTGGATATAATCATTCCTAATGTCTCTGGATATTATTCCGGTCGCACCACATCGCGGGCGGTGCAGTATGTGGGATGTTCTGCATACATCTGTCACCCAGCGAAGTGCTGTGTGACGTATATCCACCAGAGGCGTGTCTGAAAGATGGAAATGAGAAAACTCAGCTGAGAGTCGGTGCAGAAACAGTTTGGAGATGTTTTTAATTATCTTATCTGGAGTCGGTGGTCCATGTTGCGTTTGCCCTTCAGCGTATTTGGTTTGACGTGACGTGCATAGGCTAGTTTTGGAAAGTACAACGAGTCGAAAGAAAGTATCATCTGCTTGGAAACAACGTCTCCCCTGGCTGTGCAGTCTGTAGAGACACTTCAGAGGAGCAGATTGAGTGTTCTGAGAGCTGTCGATACGTAGAGATATGTGTTTGTGCAGAAGCCTGTGACCTCCGACCTCTGACCTTCTGTGGATCCCTGCTGTCCAACACAACAGATCCAGAGTCTGTTGGTGAAGAGACGCCTCCTGTCTGGAGCCAGTTGTTCCCGTTTATCAGTTTAGCAGACATTTACATTTTAATTGAATCCCGATGTGCGGCCAAACTAAAGTCGCTGAGTAACTGGAGCTCCTTTCAGAAAAGAGCCGTCACCGAACTGAAGTGTGAGCGCATGGAGGATGACAGGCAGGCAGAGCCACTCACATCCAGTATGCACGATCTACTGCCTGTGCCAACACTGGGATTACGTGTGTGTGTGTGTGTGTGTGTGTGTGTGTGTGTGTGTGTGTGTGTGTGTGTGTGTGTGTGTGTGTGTGTGTGTGTGTGTGTGTGTGTGTGTGTGTGTGTGTGTGTGTGTGTGTGTGGTAATTAGGATGGACGCGCCCCCCCTCCGCTCTCTTTGAAGCGGCGTGTTGGCCAGCTCTGCTGATGTTGGAGATTCTGTGTAATAAGATGAGAGATAAAGGATCTGATTCGTCAGCACCTGTCCGTGTTCGCTCCACCTTTTGCATCCATTTTGAATATGTGATCAGACAGGACGATGTTGCAACACCTCGCGTTGTTTGCATTATTAGAACTTGTGTATTAATAGAGATCCGGCGAGTTTAATTCTGAGTTTTGAGGCGTGAAGATGAGGAGAACAAGTTTTGAATATGCATTTAGAGAATAAAGTCGAACGTTCAGTGGTAAAGCCAGCCACGACAAAAATACATCTCAGGAGGAATATATACTGTTTACACATTTAAGCATTTTCCTCTGAGTGTGCTCATCTTTAGCTTTGTGTGGTTTCTCTTTCTGAACAGACGCTGTTTATCGATGTTCTTCAAAGTCTTAAAGCTCCCAAGTCACGGCCTTTCTACTGATCATAGTTCCATTGTTGAGGTAGAATAGATTTACATTGTTCAATTGGTTTCTCAAACAGCATCTCTGTGTAGTCTGTGTACTCACTCTCTGTCCTACACGGCTTGTTGGAGCTCCTCCCCCCTGTGAGAGCCCACTGTGCTCTGATTGGTCAGCTCGTGGTGTCGTGTTGGCGGGACGTTGGGGGGCTCGCTGCTCCGCCCTTTGAGGCTCGAGGAGCGGACAGTGTGAGCTGGGTTACTGGTGTGGTTTCCTGGTTGCTGCGTGGGGTCTGCGAGACATCGACATCAGCTCACCCCCCCCCCCCCCCAGCGTGTCACAGTTTCGCCGCTGAGAGAGTGTGTGTGTGTGAGGAGCTCCACGGATTGGTCCGTCTGGGTGTGGGCACGTCTCTGTACCCAGGAAGAGAAACAGAAATCCTCAACGAGGCGTTCAGGGGCAGCAGACAGGTCTTCTCTGAGTCAGAGTCTTACTCGCTGCAGGGTGCACTTTGAGGGTGTGAGACTCTGCAGACCGTCACATGCAGAAACACCTTCCTGACACAAGGGGACGGGTGATAACCGGAACAGCCTGACACGGGACCTTTAATACTTATTACCACATCGTGGTTTGATCGATTCTCAACTTAAACTTCTGTTGAACAACTTGTTTCTTTAATGAGGCTTTTGTGTTTCATCTCCAATTACAGATACACTTGTTAGTGGTGTCCTTTCTCTGTCCTCTGTCTCTGGAGGTCTAAAACTAACTGATTGGCTATCTGGAATAAAGCTGCAGAAACACTGTCGGCCCTCGTCCTCTAAGACTGAGTGTTCTGTGTGAAACATCTGCTCATCCGATCCCCTCATTAGACCGTCACCAGAGCGCTTCTCCAGGTATTGTTCGCTGTGTTTTTACTTCACAAAGAACCAGGAAAGGCGCCGTAATCCGTCTGTCTCATTTGCATCAGCGTGGACCGAAGCCCAGTCCGTGAAAAATACATTTAAATGCTAATTTCTATTGTTGTTACTATATTATGTCCTGACTTCAGACCCCTGCAGCTCCCAGCCAAGAGGTTCGCATCGTAACAAGACGGCGATTAACTTCTGCGTTTTCACCCTGATGGAGCAAAGGGAAAGTCGAGAGCACACGGCCAGTCATTAGGATTCAGACTAGTTACATCTGTGTGACCTTCAGTGTCTGAGCTTCAACCCAACACATCGACGCTCTGCTATCTCTCACCTCCTGCATAGAGAAATGAAAATAAAGTTGTGCTAATGGAGGCGACATTGTGACTTATGCGACACTGAAAAAGTGATATAAGAGAAAATCAGATACGAGTTAATTAACTGATAATGTCTCTTCTCTCCCCGATAGAAGTCGATGAATAGAAATGAAAGGCTTGGAGTCAAAGAGAAAGATGGACTTTTTGAAAGACGGCAGATAATATTATTCCTCCTCATTAAGTTTCACGTTGGGGCGGCATGAATGCTGAGTAATCTTCATTTTGCACTAGTATGAATTTCATCACGTCTGTTGCTATGGAGGAAACCAGCACACCTGTCACAGCTCCGCCTCTGATCTCTTCGTGATGACTTCTCTCCTAATCTCCTTCAGTCACGCCCTTAAGAGCGGAGAGCGAAACATACAAAGAAAACATGTCCTGTTTCTGCGGAAGTATTTCGAACAAGATGAACTCTCCAGCCAGGCAGGTCGAGGTGTATCTCCTCTCTCCTCCTCTCACACAGATGCGAAACAATGCCCTTTATTCCATTCCACTGTAAATCCAATGTCACGCTTCACGCCCTGCACACGAGCAGCAGGACGAGGGGATGAACGGGGCGGCGTGGGGAAATGTTGACACGATCCCAAAGGCCACAGCAGGGGGTCATCGGTTTTTTAGATTCTGAGCAATTAACCAACACACTAATGAGGGCGCATGCAGCCGGTGGTGCATTACGAGACGATTGGCCCCTGGGCACAGACATGGACACTTTATGGTTGTTTTAACCTTTTGTTGTTGTTGATTTGTGGTTATGTTGTGATGTTTTTTTAATTGCTTTTCCCATTTTCATAGAGCGTCTTTTCAGCTACGTGTTTTAGTCGCCTGGACTCTGTATAGTCATGTTATGTGTATTTGTGGTAGGGATGCCAGCGATTATTCGAATATTCGCTACAGTCTCCATAATCGAATATTATTTTTAAAAATCGTTTTTTTTTTTTTATTATTTATGTTTTTTTTTCGGTCGAATAATCGATTATTATTCGCCAGGGCTGCCGAATAATCAATTTTGATCATGGTCAGTTTCTGGCAACCCTAATTTGTGGTCGTGTTCGGTCTTTTCTTTGTCGTCTTTCTGAGTGACGTGTTGCAGTTGAAGGCGAAGACCCTTTGGGCCCCTGGTTGCCTTCTAATCCATCCTTACATGAAGTTATTATGTTAGCACTTGTGTCTCACTTTCTCGTTGAAGTCACGCTTTTTGATTCCTTTAGTTATATTCCAACCTAAGGGAACACTTGGGAAATCAGTGCTCTTCCTGAGGGAAAGCTTTCGTACACAATTAAGAAATAATTAGTATTTGGCTGCTTCAAATGTCGACTTGCTCAGATAACGCCAGCTTTGTTGTCCCCACAGAGGGCAATAGAGCACATCCTGCCTCGTAAGAAGGCCTGAGAATGAATGACTATCCCAGACATCGGATGAACGCTGAATTAATAATGGATTAGGAGGAGATAAATATTTAATTCTTTAAATCTGTTGCAAACAGCTTGTAATATATCTCCTGGAAGATTCACAGAGCAATATGAGACCTTTGAAAAGCCCGGAGCGATGCATGCCTCTGACACTCGGAGAGCAGAGCCGTGTTTACAAAACGTCTCACATGTGGGACACCCCGTGTTAGTGACGCGTGCGGAGGAAGCAGATTATGACTGATTCCCGTATAAACTGCTAATGATCTTATGTTGAATATTGTAACATAAAAGTACTGCAAACATCATCCAACATGTTTACTGACTGACGCACCTAACTCGCCTCAGGGCTAAACTCATTTTAAATCAATCAAAATGTCTCTTCTCTGATTAATTACATTTCATATTTACAGATATTTGAAGTTATGTTTTAATTATTCAGGAAGTCTTAGTCGGCCGAGATCTCAACAGAAATCAGGATGTTTTTACTTGAAATAGCTCAACATGGAGTGGAATCTTTCTGGTACAGATGCTAGCGCTCCAACACATTGTACGTGATAGGCTAAGGGGCGGGACATCTGTAAGCCGGTTGACCAATCACAACAGAGCTGGCCAGCTAACCAATCAGAGCAGACTGGGCTCTGGTTTCAGAGAGGCTGTACGTATGAGAAAAATAAAGAGCTTTTTGAACATTGAATCATGGAGACATGTCCCAGTAACACTACTGATATACACCTGAGAGGACTCTTTAAAGTAGAGACACTACATACTGATATACACCTGAACATCAGCAGGAGAGGACTCTTTAAAGTAGAGGCACTACATACTGATATACACCTGAGCATCAGCAGGAGAGGACTCTTTAAAGTAGAGACACTACATACTGATATACACCTGAGCATCAGCAGGAGAGGACTCTTTAAAGTAGAGATACATACTGATATACACCTGAACATCAGCAGGAGAGGACTCTTTAAAGTGGAGGCACTACATACTGATATACACCTGAGCATCAGCAGGAGAGGACTCTTTAAAGTAGAGACACTACATACTGATATACACCTGAACATCAGCAGGAGAGGACTCTTTAAAGTAGAGACACTACATACTGATATACACCTGAACATCAGCAGGAGAGGACTCTTTAAAGTAGAGACCCTACATACTGATATACACCTGATCATCAGCAGGAGAGGACTCTTTAAAGTAGAGACACTACATACTGATATACATCTGAACATCAGCAGGAGAGGACTCTTTAAAGTAGAGACACTACAAACTGATATACACCTGATCATCAGCAGGAGAGGACTCTTTAAAGTAGAGACACTACATACTGATATACATCTGAACATCAGCAGGAGAGGACTCTTTAAAGTAGAGACCCTACATACTGATATACACCTGATCATCAGCAGGAGAGGACTCTTTAAAGTAGAGACACTACATACTGATATACACCTGGACATCAGCAGGAGAGGACTCTTTAAAGTAGAGACACTACATACTAATATACACCTGAACATCAGCAGGAGAGGACTCTTTAAAGTAGAGACACTACATACTGATATACATCTGAACATCAGCAGGAGAGGACTCTTTAAAGTAGAGATACATACTGATATACACCTGGACATCAGCAGGAGAGGACTCTTTAAAGTAGAGACACTACATACTGATATACATCTGAACATCAGCAGGAGAGGACTCTTTAAAGTAGAGACCCTACATACTGATATACACCTGATCATCAGCAGGAGAGGACTCTTTAAAGTAGAGACACTACATACTGATATACACCTGGACATCAGCAGGAGAGGACTCTTTAAAGTAGAGACACTACATACTAATATACACCTGAACATCAGCAGGAGAGGACTCTTTAAAGTAGAGACACTACATACTGATATACATCTGAACATCAGCAGGAGAGGACTCTTTAAAGTAGAGATACATACTGATATACACCTGGACATCAGCAGGAGAGGACTCTTTAAAGTAGAGACACTACATACTGATATACACCTGAACATCAGCAGGAGAGGACTCTTTAAAGTAGAGACATTACATACTGATATACACCTGAACATCAGCAGGAGAGGACTCTTTAAAGTAGAGACACTACATACTGATATACACCTGAACATCAGCAGGAGAGGACTCTTTAAAGTAGAGACACTACATGCTGATATACACCTGAACATCAGCAGGAGAGGACTCTTTAATGACGTGTCCTCATTATTCAGTAGTGTACTTTGTAGCACAGTCACATCCCTCTGTTCAACAGTTGCCTTAAAAATCTTCTGGCTTTTGATGATGCTTTTTCAATTTAGTGCGAAGCATGCAGTCTGGCCGATGCCGGGAAGCCATTACAAACCGTCTCTCCTTTGAATTCTTGCTTTTAGAGGCACTTTACTTCACATGAGGCGTCTCTATATAGTTTGTGTAGCGTCCCCTGACTGAAGTGTTCACACATTTGCTTTCATCTTGTCCAAAGGCATCCCTCAAAGATGGGAACAGACAGGTGAAAGTGACTCCTGCGGGGGTGGGGGGGGGGGGGGGGGGGGCTTGTTCAAAGCAAAGAGAGTTACTTCCCTTTTTTTGCAGTGGCCTGAAATGTCCCGGAAACAAGCAGGTGCTCCCATCTTATAAAGCCATTTTGACCTGTCGTAACGTGTGCAGACAGCGAGACTCGGCCTGTCGTAACGTGTGCAGACAGCGAGACTCGGCCTCTCGTATCAGCAGGCACAGCAGGTCTTAAGACAACTTCAGAGAGGAGTGTGTCTAAATATACTCCCAGGTCAATCATCGCAACATACACTTCTGCTTTAATACATCTCGGACTCTCTTCCTGCACACTCTGGTCCAGACTGATAACCTGAAACTGGAAAGCTGCCGGTAATTGAAATTAATAAACTTGTCCACGTGAGGCAAAAACAATTACCCAGGCACCTCCTTGCTTGTCAACAAAGGAATGGGCAGCTTATTATGTCCTTGCCGTTAGCCCCCGCGGAGATGATGGATGTCTGTATTTCTACCGGTGGCTTCTTTCTAATGAGTTCCTGCGCCATACTGTAGGCTCATTATATAAAAACAGGGTGCATTACTGAGAATAATAAGAAATGATAATATCCCGGTAATGAGAATGATTATTATCCGTTAGTGCACGTTGCGGTTGCTGTCGTCGGCCTCGGTGATAATTTGTGCTTCCTTTTAATGGGGCGCATGAAAGTTAGGGGGATATTAAAATCCGCGGTGTAATATACAAAACCAGTGAGGTGCTGCTTTCACCGAGAGAACACATATTTTAATGTAAGTTAAACATTCGGTTCAATATATTCAGTCTGTGTGCCTACCTGCGAAAGCCCCTCAGATTTTTTGATTCCGTCTGCATACACAGATCCGGCTTTCTGGAACTCGAGATAGAAACGCAGCGAAGTGTGAAGACCAATCTAGATTTCCTCTGAGTGTGCACACCTGCGCAGAGTGCATCGCGCAAATGCCTCCTCTCTGTTTGTGTCCGCACGTGAGAGTGACGAAGACAAGTGCACAGAGACTTTCATGCTCATTTAATGTATCTGTGTGAAGGCCTCTCTGTCTTCGAGGACACTCTCGTGCGTTGAGAGTGAAGACAGCTCTGTGTGGCGCGAGGCCAGCGGAGTCGCCCTGAAACACAAGATGGCGTTGAAAGAAACAAATTGCTTCTGCTGAGTTAGACATTGTAGGATTTATTCCTGCTTCCTGACTGAGACAGTTTCTGGCGGACAATCCCTCCGTGTCCCCCGCGACCATGAGAAGCAGTTTATTTGTGTGCATAATCTGGGATGTAAAACCTCCTCTGACTATGAAGTGGCCGCAGAAAGATGCAGATAAAGCTATATTTTTAGCTCGTAGCATTGCCATAGTGATGCACGATCCTTTGTAAAAATAGCTCGTGTTTTCTTCGGACAAAGTCAAGCTTTATAAATGAAATGTGAGTTATTTAATTGAGTGGTTATTCCCCTTTTAACTGAGGGTCTGCCTTGTGAAGATTACAATGCACAGGAGATGCTGGAAGTGTTCTGTGGATTATACACGCCTTGAGTACTCGCATAAGTGGCTTTATGTTTCTCTCCATTTAGCCATGGCTAGCTTTTGCCTTCTGTATCTTCTCTTAAATTGCTTTTGGCTTCTCGAAATGACCGACTGGGAATAAAATATCTTCTTAACGCAGAGGAGAATCGGCGCTGTCGTTGCTGAGTGTTGAACTGAACACCATGCCCGGCAGTCACATACATAATTGTCCTCCACAGCCTCACCCTCCACTCCTTTTTGACATTAATTAATCTGAAGCAATCTCCAAACTGCCCATGGGGCCAAGACCTCACGCCTCCAAACCTTCAATTCCCATGATTGAATTTCCCAGAGTTCATCTCCCCAGTCCTTAACATCGCCACTTCGCTAATGGTGATCCGGACACAAAAAAAGGAAGACACTTAAAAAAAGAGAAGAAGATAAAACTCTCACCATCAGCCATATTCTTTTTGCTATCCATCATGGGCCGTGGAGGGGAGGACAAAGACAAACAGCCAGCCAGAACCTGGGAAGAAAGCGAGAAAGATGACCGCCATGGACTCTGCTGCTGCATTTTATTATCTCATGCAGTCCATCCATTCACTCCGGACGGACCGGGCCCCGAACACACTCCATCACCCCTACAGCGCGTTTTAGTGCTTATGTGAATCGTGACCCATGAGAATAAAATGAAGTAAGGAAGAATAAACTTACTTAATGGTGTTATAAGTGAGAACAGGGGTGTAAGATACACTCAGGGAAGTCTTCTTGCGGCTCTGAGGCTTTACTTTAAATTAGATGCTACAAGGCATGCTAACACGAGATGCATGTTTAACCCATAGACTGTATATATAAAGGTTTAACCACGCCCGGTGCCGTGGGAGGGCCAGGGAGAGCCAGGCCCTCCCATTTGACATTCCTGCCCTCCCCCAATAAACACGATTTTTATTATTTATAAAAATTAAAAAAATATGTTTTTTAATTTTTTTTATTATAAATAAACTGAACTTTTATGCTACGATGTATGTGATGTCAGATGGTAACTAAAACAAAATATCGCAGGCTACGTCAAATAAATGCATGTGTCTGTTGTGATTCGTCCACATTTAGACCAATCACAGCGTCACACTGTGCCGCCTATTCTGGATGTGTTTATTGTGCATTCTGTAGACTCCCATGTATGTTTGAATTACAAAATGGACATCAGAAATTGGCTTAAAAGGTCTCAGGATGCACGCTTTAATGTCACAAGCTTGACCTCGGCAAACCCCGGGGCTGAGCTAGCGGGCCCAAGCCTTGACTCATCAAGGCGGCCGCCACCGACGCTGTCCTCCGAGGCACAGCTCCGTGTGCCCCTACCATCAGCACCTGCGTTGCCACACCCTGCACCACACCCTGTACCTGCACCACACCCTGCACCACACCCTGCACCACACCCTGTACCACACCCTGCACCACACCCTGCACCACACCCTGCACCACACCCTGCACCACACCCTGTACCACACCCTGCACCACACCCTGCACCACACCCTGCACCACACCCTGTACCACACGCTGCACCACACCCTGCACCACACGCTGCACCACACCCGCCATCCTCCTCCTGCTCCGTGCCGGTGCCTCCACCACAGACGCTACCTTGCAGCACATCAACGGGTGCTATTGGGCCAGCAACCGCTCAAAGACCAACAGCCCCAGATGATCTTGGGGTTAATGAACCCAACCAGGTGAACTGGATCGTTTTCCAGGGAGATTGTTTTCAGGAAAGAAGCGCACTTGTGCCGCTGCCTGGTACACAACAGACCGGCTTGAAGATTCGTTCAAAGATTCGTCCTTTTGTTTCCCCTGTCTTCATCTGATGCAGCTTTTACTGTCAAAGGTTTTTGCGACTGGAAACACGCATTACAGACTGACAAAGGACTGCTAAGGCATGCCGCATCAAAAGAACACAGTTCATGAGAGAGAGAGAGAGAGAGAGAGAGAGAGAGAGAGAGAGAGAGAGAGAGAGAGAGAGAGAGAGAGAGAGAGAGAGACGTTATTACGTGTCAGCTGTCGTTGATATTATAGCTTTTTCAGCTGTCAACCAACTCCCGCTCAGAGGTGACTCGATTCACTCCGCAGCATGTCAGAGTCAGGCAGTGGGCTCTTCCTGTCGCTGTCTGAGTATACGCTGCTGCACAAAGATGCAGAGTTGGCCAAAATGATGGACAGCATTCCCCACACAGCAACACACAGCAACACACAGCAACGCACAGCAACACACAGCAACACACACCTCTCACGACATGCCATAATAGAGCTAACAGCAGTTCATCGTCTCCGTCTCTATATTTCTCTCCCAGTGCAGCGATGAGGAAGCTGCCATCCTGAACCATGTGCCTGCTCGTGATTTACCGGTGTGTGTGCTGCCACGCACACAATGTTACAAAGTGGTTTCTATGTTGCCCTTTATTTGTGTATGTATTTGCGATAGGTGTGCGTCTTTGCTCGATGCCGTTGGCCTCGCTGTTTGATATGTTGTGCCGCAGGCCCGCAGCACGTGGCGGTGTTGTGTGCCCTCCCATGAACATCATATGCCCTCCCTTCAGATGTGTTCTGGCGCCGGGTCTGCTTCATCTTCAGGTCTGTGTTAACAGGTATTTTATATTTGCTGGTATTTGGTCATATTTTCTCCCAGTATAATACACAACAACTAATGTAGTGATGGTTACAAGTTGTTATCATCCATGCTGACAGGAGCAGGAATGTGTTTTCCAAATGTCACAGCAATCCATCCAATAGTTTGTGAGATATTTTTACATCACATGTCACTTGTTAGACGCTTTTATCCAAAGCGACTTACATACTCAACACAGTGGGCAATCTCCACTGGAGCACTTTGGGGTGAAGTGTCTCAGGGACACAACGACATGCTGACTGCAGTGGGGTTTGAACCTGTGACACCCTGAACCGAACACCAACACACAATCCACTGAGCCACACGCCTACCTCCCTATTTCACTAAAAAACAAAATGTCCCTCTTGCTGGAGGCGATATGTGACGAATGGAGGGAACCAGTGCTGCTGTGCCCGTTGGAAGTATGCTTGTTCAGAACTGGCCGTGGTTTTGTTGCTTGCTACTTTCTCAAGAACATCCAAACCAATGTACCTTCCAACAATGCTCCCTCCTGGGTCCTCAGACTGCAATCTGCCTCAAGTAGAAAACACTAAGAAACATTGGTGAAATGCACTCAGCAGATGCATTCGCTTTTGAAGGGTCTGATCAGCCACTTGCTTTGAAATAACCGATGTACGGCAAAACATTCATAGTTTGAGTTGCACTGCGAGTTAACCGGCATCTAGCATCGAAAGTGAACTGCATTCAATCTGCCTGTAAAGGACGACAGTCTCGCCTTACGCCTGCGTCACACAGCGATGACCGCTGGTTTAGTGAACATTGAGTGTCCAAAGCGCCCTAAGTTCGACCCAGCTCTCCTCTTGACTCCCTGACACCCGCAACGTGTGAAGTCGATCAGATAGACGTTTTCTGAGATATGCAAATGCAAACCAGCGTACCTAGCAATGACTTAAGGATAACAATCACACATGTTGATTTGTATCCTTAAGTCATTGCGAGGTAAGCTGCCCTTATATATCTCCAGACTTCTGTCCTTTTATACTTGCTTTTTTAATACCAGACGAGCAGCCAATGGGATGCTTTTAAATGTTCCTTTGATGCAGTCAGAGCTTGGTAAAGCTGCATTCTCCCACTATGGAATACGCTGCAAGTAAAACTTTGTCTCGAGGCACTTCCTACTGTACATGCTTTTAAAGCTATGCTACGATTAGCCCTTCATGAAACATGTAGCTGTGTGACCTGATGCTATTGCTGATGCGATTATGCTTCTTGCCACTGCACAAATGGCCTTCTGTATTTATATTTGAATTGTATGTTTTTTTGTTTAATGCCCTTGTTTTATGTTGAAACTTGTTGTGTGCCGTGTTGGTCAGGACTCCCTGGAAGAAGAGATCTTGTATCTCAATGGGACATTCCTGGATAAATAAAGGATAAATAAAAATAAAACCCACATACAGTCGAACAGAGATTCCTTGCTTTATAGTTTGGTGAATATCTGAACTAAACTATCCAGTAAGGGTTGCGATATTTCCCTGGATAAATCAGGACATCATTGGGATTCGTCCACCCTCTGGGCCCCATGAACATCGGTGCCAAATTCAAACAATATTTATTGAGATATTCATTCTGGACCAAAGTAGAGGGCCGGCCATTAAACCGAGCCCCGGGGCCATGCCGGTAGCAGGCCTAAAAGTGAAGTGTCAAAGAATCAATACATCAGACACTTGACCGCCTAATAATCTGGCTGAGCCTGTCACCTGCTGAGCCGCTGCAGACACTTCCCCTGACTCTGTGACAGTAACGGCATCATCGCCCAATCCTTCCTCCTGCCGAGCGAGGCAATAAGAAGAGACTTCGTGGAGTTCTGGCTCCACGCGGCCCGCTGCAGCTGCAGGGCCAGGAAGGCTGAGTAAGCCTGAGGGATCACACGAGGGACGCACCGTTGAGTCTGCAGAGCTCAGAGTGAGGGATGACTGCAGTCCTCACAGCTGGCCGGCTCTCACTCTCACCCTCGTTATCTTTTCATCCTCGACCTCCGTGTCCCCCTCGCTCCTTTGGTATCCCTCTCTCACTCACCTGTACTCTCACCTCTGTAGCACAATCATGCAGATGTGAACACTTCAGAGGGGCGCCTGTATCTCAGCCCCCGCATGTGAACAGTCAGGGGTCAGGGGGCGTGTGTGTGTTGCTGCTTGGAGAGGTGTTAGTTGACCTGTTGCTCGAGGACTGGAGAGAATATAAATCAGCTGTTTGAGAGAGGCTCGGCTCCCAGACGAGGGCTTGCTGCTAACGTCTCCCTCTCCTGCATCGCTGTATACACATTGCATCCCTTCACTGGTTTCCAGTTGCTGCTTGAATTCACTTCAAGACACTGGGACTGGCCCGCCGTGCCGTGAAGGAATCAGGCTCTACATCCGGGACATTTGAAAGCAATACTTCCAGCATCTGCCAATCAGCTCGCTTCATCTTCAGCTTTTGTGCTTTAAGTCACTTTGGATAAATGTGGTAGCTAATTGAAATGTAATGTTACACGAATAGGCTTCACAGACATGTCGGGAAACTATTCTCAAGTGAATGTTTCTATTCTGGCTTTTCTTCCTTTGGACTACAGATAAAAGTTGTCCTTCAGTTTTCTTTCTCTTTGACTTTACTTTGGTCACCGCATTTAGTCGACTACAAAAGATATAAGTCTTCAAAGGACTGAGAGATGAAACACACACACACACACACACACACACACACACACACACACACACACACACACACACACACACACACACACACACACACACACACACACACACACACACACACACACACACACACACACACACACACACACACACACACACACACACACACACACACACACACACACACACACACACACACACACACACAACACACACACACACACACACACACACACACACACACACACACACACACACACACACACACACACACACACACACACACACACACGCTATCGAGATCTTATGTGACCAGGTGAAATATAGGAGGCTCAATCTGAGACTTCAATTTTTGTGTGGTTGCCTGGCAACACCGGTTTGTTTGCTTGACATCAAAACAGGAATGTTGAGCAACAATGGTGGACACACACACACACACACACACACACACACACACACACACACACACACACACTCACACACATACCATGTATACATCACTTCAGGGGACATTACATTGACTTACATGCATTTCCTGGAGACTTATCCTAACCTTAACCATAACCAACACATGCCTAACTCTTAACCTTACCCTTACCCGTACCCTTAACCTAACCAAGTCTTCACCCTAAAATTAATGCTCCCCCTTATGGGGACCTCCAATTTGTCCCCATAAGGGAAGCCAGTCCCCACACGTGACTATGTAAACAGATGTAGGTCCCCACAAGTATAGTAATGCTAGACCACACACACACACACACACACACACACACACACACACACACACACACGCACACACACACACACCAGCAGAGGCAGTGTCAGCTTGATTAGTCTTGTCAGGCATCCCATCAGTGTGTGATTTTACACTTCAGGTGAAGGGTAAAGTTTTTACTTTCTCGTATCTGTCAAATCTACTTTGGAAATACATATCACCATTCTCCGTTGACTACTTCCATTAAGGGATTGCTTTCGGTGCTCATGTCCAGGACTGGGATGTGAACATTGGATAAAGCCACATTCAAAACCCTTGTTTTATTGTATTGACATCTTACAGTCAAATAATTGTACTGAGGGAATGTTGGATATCTCTCTATTGGATGACTTTAAAAAACAAACTGCCAACAGCCATGGAAAGAAAGATCGATGTTTTAGTAATAAAATGTAGAATAAATCAGGCTATGAATGATAAATGAACCTTTGTACAAACCTTCAGATGATAGACTGGAATGAAAATGTATAGTTTGGTGAAGGAAAGTCCGACTGAAGTGGAGATGTTGAAAGGAGGAGTGCCTCTGTATAAAACATTGTACATCAGAACAGAGTGTGCACTTGTTCCAGTAAGTTGTGGAGGTCACCTCACTCTCGGCGGGTGAAAAACTACATTTGATGATGTTCGAACTAACGTTAGGTAACCCGGTTTATTGCTCTATCAAGCGCTGTCGGAGCCCTCGGAGCGCCGCGCCTTCATCCAATCTGTTGTGATATTTTAAGAAGGCTCCCTCTGCAGCCGGAGAACAGAAAGGTTACCCACGCATTTCCCAGAGTTGCGGGGAGGCCACTTGAAATGTAAATCTCAGCTTTGTGGGTAGATACATTTTTATGAAAATGACCTGATTTGAATATAGATGAGGATTCCTGCTGAATGGAGAGGCGTATTAACAGGCCGTTGTTGTCAGTCAAAAGGACAGACACACACTTGCTGTCAGAGCCTTAGAGCTGTGTACCACACTCCTCATTCACCAGAGGATAAATAGGTAATTGAACGGGGGGGGGGGGGGGGGGATGTCACATTTACAACAACACGCTGCTGTCGCTCTGCATCTCCCCTCTGCTCACACTATTCACATCGACATATTTACTTTCTAAAAGGAGCAATTTTCTGTTCTGGGAGAATCGCCCTCTCTGCTCTCATCTCTGATAAAGACGTGTTTTGGGCCCCGCATAGCGAGACGCTTTATCCACACACAGGACATGCTCTGCTGCTGAACTTAAAATAACACTTTAGAGGACTGAAAGGGGTTTTTAAATGTCAAGAGTTTTACTGTTTGTCATACATGAGTTTTACTTCCTGTTTAACATTGAAATGCCCGAGGAGTGGGTGCTTTTCTGAGGCTGATGTTGACCTCTGACCTCCCTGGGAAAGAGAAACCACAGGGGGTTAAACTCTTATAAACAACAGGAAACGTTGAAAGCATAAAAACAGACATTTCAAAAGGATATAATAAAAAATCTCAATAAAGAGCTCTAATAGAATATGACAAGTAAATAGAAGAGTAAAAGTTGCAGTGCGATCCATCCATCCATCCATCCATCCATCCATCCATCCATCCATCCATCCATCCATCCATCCGTGGTCGGGTCTCGGGGGTAGCAGTTCCAGCAGAGAGCCCCAAACGTTCCTTTCCCCACATCAACCAGCTCTGACTGGGGGTCCCAAGGCGCTCCCAGGCCAGAAGAGAGATATAATCCCTCCACCTGGTCCTAGGTCTACCCCTCGGTCTCCTCCCAGCTGGACGTGCCTGGAACACCTCCCTAGGGAGGCGCCCAGGTGGCATCCTAACTAGGTGCCCGAACCACCTCAACTGGCTCCTTTCGACGCGAAGGAGGAGCGGCTCAACTCCGAGTCCCTCCCTGATGACCGAACTTCTCACTTATCCCTGAGGGAGACGCCAGCCACCCTGCGGAGAAAACCCATCTCGGCCGCTTGTATCTGCGATCTGGTTCTTTCGGTCATGACCCATCCTTCATGACCGTAGGTGAGGGTAGGAACAGAAATGGCCCGGAACACAGAGAGCTTTGCCTTCTGGCTCAGCTCCCTTTTCGTCACACGGTGCGGTAAAGCGACTGCAGTACCGCTCCCGCTGCTCCGACTCTCCGGCCCATCTCACGCTCCATTGTTCCCTCACTCGAGAACAAGACCCCGAGATACTTGAACTCCTTCACTTGGGGTAAGGACTCATTCCCTACTTGGAGTGGACAGTCCATCGGTTTCCTGCTGAGAACCATGGCCTCAGATTTGGAGGTGCTGATCCTCATCCCAGCCGCTTCACACTCGGTTGCGAACCGATCCAGTGAGTGCTGAAGGTCGCAGACCGATGAAGCCATCAGAACCACATCATCTGCAAAAAGCAGTGGTGCAATCCTTAGTCCACCGAACTGCAGACCCCCCCCCCCCACGACTACGCCTCCAAATCCGATCCATGTATATTACAAACAGGATTGGTGACAAAGCGCAGCCCTGGCGGAGGCCAACCCTCACCGGAAATGGGTCCGACTTACTGCCGAGGACCCGGACACAGCTCTCGCTTTGGGAGGACAGAGATTGGATGGCCCTGAGTTGAGACCCCCTCACCCCATACTCCCGCAGCACCTCCCACAGTAACTCCCTGGGAACTCGGTCATACGCCTTCTCCAAGTCTACAAAACACATGTAGACCGGATACGCGTACTCCCAGGCCCCCTCCAGGATCCTTGCGAGAGTAAAAAGCTGATCCGTCGTTCCACGACCAGGACGGAATCCGCATTGTTCCTCCTCAATCTGAGGTTCGACAGTCGGCCTGACCCTCCTTTCGAGCACCTTGGAGTAAACTTTCCCGGGAGGCTGAGTAGTGTGATGCCTCTGTGATTGGCACACACCCTCTGATCCCCCTTTTTGAAAAGGGGAACCACCACCCCGGTCTGCCACTCCTTCGGTACTGTTTCACTTCCACGCAACGTTGATGAGACGACCATGACAGTCCCTCAACACCCAGAGCGATGTAGGAGATTAAAACGTTTTGGTTTTTTTAAAGGCAGCGACAAACAAAAGTTTCAGCCTTGATTTAAGAAGTGAGCGTTGCAGTAGACCTGCTTCTCCAGACATATGGAGCTACTTCTCAGATGGTTCATCATTTAGCAAAAGATCAGCACTAATGCAAATTGAATCTACTCAAGTTAGATTTTGAAAGTATTTCTATTTTGTGCAACTTGATATGTCTGCTCCACAGCCTCAGCTGCTTTGCACATATAATAAACGTATGAAATATAATACATTACTTTCGATTAAACTATCCAGCCGTTATAAAGTCATTACAGTCGCTCCTCTCTTACTGCAAAAGTGAAATGAATGCATCAGTAATTATAATCTGGTAATGAACTATTCTGAAATGGACCATTGAGCATAATGAGAGCCGTTACCGGTACTTGATACGTGTGCTTTTATTGAAGCAACATTAGGAATGCCATGCAGTGTGTAAGAGCCATTTAGGCACATGTATTTATGGTAATTAATTATGTTTTTGTGAGCCAATTGAATATTCTTTAATTTAACTTAAATGTGCTACGAATTATTATTATACTGTTTTGTAACGTGTCATCTTGCTTATGGACAGCTCTAGTTTATGTGTTGTTATTATTTATACAAAGCGATAGTCGGGGCGTGCTCAGGTGACGCTGCCTGCATGACGCAGCAGGAAGTCTCGAGAGGCAGTTGGAAAAAGTTTTTGACCGCACACATCCGTATGACCAGAGGATCTTGTTTGTTTATTTGTTTATTTGTTTAAATACCGTGCACATGTTGCACGTGGGCAGCGGGCCGCCAGCTGATCCATTGAACCTCTCAATAAAGCACCAGAATGGAACGAGCAAGGTATCTGATTTGTTGAATATACGCGAGTCAATACTCGAGCTCGCCTCCTCGACTAAGTGGCCTTTGAACATGGATTTCTTTGGACAATCGGCCACTACACAGTGCAAACCTGAGATCTACTTTCTTCTTGGTGTCAGTTGGATATTGGACATTATATTTAGGTAAACAAATAGTTAAAACTGACTCACAGTAGTTTATTCCTGAGCTCCACATGCATGACTTTAATTTGTAACAGAGGAATTTAATAATGTAGTATTATACTTTTACTTACTTAAGTAATATATTTGAGTACTTCTTCCACCGATGACCAAAGATAGAATTGCGAAACCAATGATGTGGCAGACATGAAGCCAGAGCAAATCTGAGATCTACCTCCTTGGTGCCAGCGTGGATTTGGGCATCATACTAAGGTACAGACGCGTAAATAGTTTCAAACTGTCCAGGTCTCAGCCCACGTGTGGCTCTGACTGGTGGTCTCGGCAGTGTATTCCTGAGCTCCACCTGCAGGGCAGCTGTGCCACGTTTCTGTGGAGAGGACGCGCACTGCTCCGCCTGCACCGTGCGTGGTATCTGCGCAGCTGTGAGAGAGAGAGAGAAGCGAGGACACATCCACTGGCTTTCTCTCCCTTTTAGCGCACAAGCTCTCCCTGTTTCAGGTGAAGGACAGTTCTGTTCTGCGCTGTCGCTTCTTTGGCACCCGTGTCGGCTTCTGCCCCCTCCCCTAAAGAGCGGAGGCACATTGTCTGTGGCGCAGCGCGACAGTGCGGTGTCCGGTTACAACCCGTGCGCCGCGGAACCACCGGGACACAGCGCTGCTCTGGGGAAGCAGAAATAGCACCGAGGAGTCCGGAGGGAGCAGAGGGTTCTGCGCAGAGGAGAGAAGGACTTTAACAGATTTCTGGAAAGACACGGAGGATATATCATCTTCATCTTTTCTTTCCCAGCTCTCAGCGGGACAACACGCGCAGCTTCGTTCCCTATAGATGACCGGGAGTTGGGCATCTAACTTGGTGAGTGGATTTATTATGGATTGTGAATAATATTCAGATGTAACTCGGGCTTCTGCATCCATTTCCAAAGCCGAGGTGCTCTCCTGGCAATAAACCCATGAGTCTTACAGCGTGTCAATGTATTCTCTCTATCTAACAGTGAAACCACAAGTTAGGAAAAGTTAAAATATGTCTCACAGGATCCATACACTATTGCACAAATGGAAAATCTGAGAATATCAATGATCAGTGTTGGAAGTTTTGCATGTTGCTGTGCCATGTCTGACCACTTGGTGGTGCTGGCAGAGTGCAGCCATCTCCCCTTCAGCATTTATTTCTAGACTACAAATTATTTTTTAATATCTTTTGAAAACGGATAGGGGTCTGGTGTTTTAATCAATAGTCTCTTTAGCATACGTCGCATGCATTGACTGCGGCACATACACGAGTTGGCATGGAACATACGACTGCTTCTGGTTATGAAAAGAAACCTGAAAAGAAAATTGGGAAATTGGTGTTGAGATTTGTGAACCACAGCAGGGCTTCTGCTTTGACCTTTGGCTGCGTCTGAAGCTTCTTGTTCTGCTGTCACTGATTTGAAGGAGATGCTGTTGCGTGTGTGTGTGCCCTTTCATGAGACGTGCAGATTGTGTAGACTTTAACACAAATCTCTTTGTTGAGTTTCAGACCTTCAACTGAAACACCTCCAACCCCAGCCTCTCCACACAAAGGAGGCAGAGCTGAGTCCTTGTAGGTTTTTGTAGAACTATTTAAAAAAAAAAGTGATTTCAGAAGTAGCAGACATTTATTTGAACTTGTCTTACATTCCAGCTGAACCCGGGACTTTCTCTTTTACAAAAGTCGAATCGTCAGAGCGTCACTTTGTGTGTGAAGAAGATTAGTCACAGCCGATGGTGAAGCTGTGTTTGTGCTGGAGGAGATAATATATGTGGTTCATGTTCCCCTCAGTACCCCGCGGCTCTGTCCTCGGCTCCCCCTGGGCCCAGACTGCTAATCTCCATCCTTGATCGTGCTGATTGGCTGATTGGCGATTAACCACTTAGTCACTCATTCGGCATTTGTTTTCTTTTAAGCACGAGGCAAACACCTAATTAGGGAACATGTAGGCAGGGATGTTGTGTCCAGAACAAGCTTGTCCCTTTCATCGAGAGTCATCGCTGGTTGTTTTGGTCGTGCTTGTTTTTCCCGGGGCTTGAAAGCTGCACCGCGAGCTTCCTCTGATCTCCTGGCCCCAGTCAGACCCACGAGGACGATGAGGCTCGTCCGTCCTGTCGCCCTGTGCCGAGCGATGGAGGAACAGGGACCCTCATCCAGATGGTGGAATTACTCTGGACTGCAGGGTAGACGTCGGATGCTGAAATCCCCCCGGACAAGACGGGGAAAACAGATTAAATACAAGAAAGAAATACAAGAAAGGGAGGGAGGGAGGGAGGAAATGCTCAATCAAGGAATCATGCGGCGGGATGCAGCTGAGAAACAACACGACAGTTGCACCGATTGGTCGATTAATCCGTTTTCTGCCACTGTTTTAGTTTACGTTGTTTTTTAAGCTAAATAAACTCCAAACATCTCGTTGGAGTTTATCGATGTGAGACTTAATCCTGTTTAAATCTGTGTAAACTAAAGGTACAGTTCTGCGGCTGGTCGGTCCTTTGAAGACATTGCCTTTAGACATCTGTAGACTTAGTAGATTATGTTGTTTCATTGAAAAACTGCACTGGCAACTACTTTGAGTCTGAAAGGCTGAAAACAAGAAACTGGACCTCAGATGTGAATATTAGTTTCCTTGATGTTGTGTTAAAGTAAATTAAACCTCTTGGTGTGTTGGACTGTCTCTTGCATGCACCGAGAGGTTTCAAAGTGTCACCTTGGGCTTTGGGGAAACTGTCCACTTTAATGACCGCAATTACTGCGCTAATTGAGAAAATAATTGGTAGGTGGATAAATATAGTGCACATACATTCTAAACGACGTTATCACTGTTGCTCTCGCCCCATAAAGTCGTATCAGTGATGAGCAGCAGTGAAACGATACCAGCCGCACATTCCAGCGTATCGTGAAAAGCACACGATTAGCCTGATTGATATGTGCGCTGTGTGGGGAATTTGACACAGCACACCAGCACAAACACGGCAATTAGTCCCAGCCGGAGGGGGGGGGGGTCGGGGGTCCCTGATGAAAATGACCCGGTGGTCTCGGCGGGATGTCTGTGTTGCCAAGGCGACCGATTGAATGACAAGCCCATTGTGGTCGACCTTTGTGATTGTGCGTCTCCTCGGGGGTCGGGCGCTGTGAGGGGGAAAGTGAAAGGCATTATCGTGCACGTGTCGAGCAAACAGCCGTCACCCGGTGCTCTTTGAGGCCCGTTGGTCACTGATGTGTCCGACAGCAGCCAGGTGGAGCTACGGGAGAGTGTGTCCGTGCACAAAGCGGCAGGTTGAATGGTTACATGCAGAGGTGTAAAGTAGGTAGTACATTTTGAGAGATTCTACTTTACTTTGATTTCCTTAATTATCCTTTTTTTACATTGTACTTCTACTCTTCTACAGTTCAGAGGTACATGGTGTACTTCTACTTCTCTACAGTTCAGTGGTACATGGTGTACTTCTACTCCACTACATGTATTTAATCCCTTTAGTTACTTCACAGATCTGGATGAATGATGTGAAATATAACCAAGTGTTGAATCAGACTGTAGTTCCACCTGGAGTAAATCCACCAGCTACCCTGCAGTCTACAAAGTACTTCAGACTAGCTGCACCTTCACCAGCTACCCTGCAGTCTACAAAGTACTTCAGACTAGCTGCACCTCCACCAGCTACCCTGCAGTCTACAAAGTACTTCAGACTAGCTGCACCTTCACCAGCTACCCTGCAGTCTACAAAGTACTTCAGACTAGCTGCACCTCCACCAGCTACCCTGCAGTCTACAAAGTACTTCAGACTAGCTGCTCCTTCACCAGCTACCCTGCAGTCTACAAAGTACTTCAGACTAGCTGCACCTTCACCAGCTACCCTGCAGTCTACAAAGTACTTCAGACTAGCTGCACCTTCACCAGCTACCCTGCAGTCTACAAAGTACTTCAGACTAGCTGCACCTTCACCAGCTTTGAGAACACTTTCATGATCAATCATTATAAAACACATCATATATATTATTCTGAAATGGACCAATCAGCACAACGACTACTTTTACTGTCTTTCACTATATTTTGATGAGAATACTTTTCTACTTTTACTTGAGGAACATTTTGAATGCAGGACTTTTACTGTAACAGAGTATTCCTACACTCTGGTACTTCTACTTTTAGTAGTACAAGATCTGAATACTTCTACTTTTACTCAAGTACAAGATCTGAGTACTTCTAGTTTCACTCAAGTACAAGATCTGAGTACTTCCACTTTTACTCAAGTACAAGATCTGAGTACTTCTAGTTTTACTGAAGTACAAGACCTGAGTACTTCTACTTTTACTCAAGTACAAGACCTGAGTACTTCTAGTTTTACTCAAGTACAAGATCTGAGTACTTCTCCTTTTACTCAAGTACAAGATCTGAGTACTTCTACTTTTACTCAAGTACAAGATCTGAGTACTTCTACTTTTACTCAAGTACAAGATCTGAGTACTTCTACTTTTACTCAAGTATAAGATCTGGTACTTCTACTTTTATTCAAGTACAAGATCTGAGTACTTCTAGTTTTACTAAAGAACAAGATCTGAGTACTTCTAATTTTACTCAAGAACAAGATCTGAGTATTTCTACTTTTACTCAAGTACAAGATCTGAGTACTTCTACTTTACTCAAGTACAAGATCTGAGTACTTCTACTTTACTCAAGTACAATATCTGAGTACTTCTCCTTTTACTCAAGTACAAGATCTGAGTACTTCTACTTTACTCAAGTACAATATCTGAGTACTTCTACTTTTACTCAAGAACAAGATCTGGTACTTCTAGTTTTACTCAAGAACAAGATCTGAGTACTTCTACTTTTACTCAAGAACAAGATCTGAGTACTTCTACTTTTACTCAAGTACAAGATCTGAGTACTTCTCCTTTTACTCAAGTACAAGATCTGGTACTTCTAGTTTTACTCAAGAACAAGATCTGAGTACTTCTACTTTTACTCAAGAACAAGATCTGGTACTTCTAGTTTTACTCAAGTACAATATCTGAGTACTTCTACTTTTACTCAAGTATATATCTGAGTACTTCTACTTTTACTCAAGTATAGATCTGAGTACTGCCCACCTCTGTCCGTGCACACACTGCCAGCCTCACAGTTGATTGGTTTGCACAGATTGTCCTCAGTGGATGATTTACTGGCTGTGAGTAAACGTGGAGACGCAAACAATAGCTGGAGAGGTTTGCTGTTCTTCCCGCGGTGCTTTGTCCTGTCAACACCACAGCTATTTATACTTTACCATTATCTCCTTGTTCTGCAGCCTCTTCTCATTTCTCCCGGGAATCATCCCGAACGTGACGGGACGCAAATTCATCTTTTGTGTGATTTCGTGTGATACATCTTTGACCCTTGCGTAACAGAGGAAGTTTCCAGGGTGTTCGTAAACAACTCTTTTCTTTTTCCACCAGTTGCTATGGATACCCCGAGGTGCCCTGCAGGGGTTTGAGTGCCCTGTCAGTCACAGATAATGTTGGCATAATGAAAGTGTATCATCCAGGGCACTCGAAAGGTCAAAGGGTCGCGGCGGTTGCCATGGAGTTTGCGAGGAAGCTATTAAGTGGGGTGCACAATGCAACTCGACATAGCAGTCGCTGTTTATCCGCACACAAGTCTGCAGCTCGGATAAACATCTCTCTGTCGAGGTCAGCTCTGGAATATGATCCTGTGAGGCTGCACAGCTGGACACCAGGCTGCTAACGTGAAAACAGGACACACGCAAACATAATGAGGACATGTTTGTGGTGGAAATGAAGTGATCAAAAGTGGGAACACAGCCGTTCTCTGATGGGACAGCTTCTCGTAAAGCACACTGGGGAGGCCGTTATAACTTCACACTGCATGCTAAGCAGCAGAAGCAGCGCAGGGGCAGCTGTGGAAATCATTCGAGTTCACGGTGTAGCACAGGCGGCGTGATGTGCAGCATTATTTCTGCTGCTTGGATCCAAAAGTGGATGTCTGTGGTTTGAGTAAAACATCCAGTTTCATGTCCGCACGTCAAAGGGAATTAAAGCAGCCGTCACTCGCCTGCGTCGTTACGCGACATTAGCGCGCGCGGTCCCAACCTCAGAAAGCAGAGCAAGGGAATCTGTCTCTTTCACCAGCCGTACAGGAAGAAGACTCTATGTGGGTCACGATTAAGTAATCCCCAAAGCCTCTTCCTCTCTGGGGATCAAGCCAAGAGGATGTTTGAAAAGGTTACACAGAGATGGATGCAGGCTTCTGTGACAACGGGAGAAGCGATTATTGTGAACTTAAGTTTGTTGTAGGCGAGGGGAGGGGGAGGAGACGAGGTGTCATGAGTCGGGGGGAACCAGGTGAAAAGAGAGATGTTTAGGGACGAAGGAGTGAGGAGGCTCGGCTGGGTTTTGTTTATTGACTGAATGAGCGCCACAGGGCCGTTTCAGGGGAGATGACTCGTGACTTGTCACACAGAGAAACACACGGTCCTTCCCCTCTGCGCCCAGCTGTGCTTCCCTGCAAGATGAATGACTGTGAAGCATTCTGAGAGGATCATTTGATCGTGGCACTCAGCTCGTATATGTCTCCTTTAGAGGAGATGCTTGTTCCTCTTAGAGCAGACCTGGACTGCGAGACTTTGACACTCGTCGCTATGTTTTACCAGCATCCTATTCGCTTCCTGTTTGTTTACTTGTGAGATGTTGTACTTGCTGTACGTTTTAATATCTGCAGGAGGTAATGTTGTCTCTCGCTGACTTGAGTTTCCCCCGAGGACACACATCGCAGCCTCTTATCTTTACAGAGCAAATCATCATACGATAAGCAGCTGTTTTGATGTGATGTGTTTATCAGAGCTCCATCTGAAGCGCGCGCCGCCGCCGCAGAAGCTGTAATGTCATCAATGAGAGGAGATACAAGCAGAACATGCTTTAATCTTCTGCAAATGAAAACATTTATCTCTACTTTGAAATCATTGCGACGGGCTAATCAGAGCAATATCCTCGAAAAATAAATATTCAAGATGCAAGAGGATGCTTCCATGGTGAATGAACCGAGCGCGCCATTTTCCTTTTATCCGACCGTATATGAAAGTTTGCGATAACATCTGAAAATATAATTATTTGTAGTTTTGGCCTGGCAAGAAAAACGGGAGTGGAAGAGAGATGAGAGGAGAGATATAAAGCGGACATAGAGGTGAGCAGATAAGAACTTTCTGACACAAAGAGGACCTGCGCTGCTTTATGGATGGAGGGGGAAGAAAGAGGAAGTATGTAGAGATGGATGGATGTGAGGGCTGACGAGCAGACAGGCAGAGCTTGTTCCAGGGAAATGGTTAGGAACACACCGACGAGTTTCTCTGGAGAGGCGGCTGTCTCGTCGCTCCCAAGATGCATCTGTCTGCTGGATCCATCTGTCAGAGCCATCCTTTGAGAGGGGCGGACAGACGCAGGGCGGGAAAGAGACTCAGGCAGAAAGAGAAGGGGGAACTGACAGTAAGGCAAAATGGAGGTACACTAAGGGGGCATGTCTCCCCCACTTTTTATTTTGACACTAACATCTCTCTCCAGTACACTGTCAGCACTCTAAAAGTCAAATGTTGTTACCACTAATGTCAACACGCTCTCCTGAGTCGCTTTCAATTCCTGCCTTGCAGTCAAAGCAATATGTGGGCTTTCGTTGCCCCGGGTTTCACCTCTCAGGCTGCAAACATCGCTGGAAAAACACTGTATTTCATTTCAGTTTTCTCCATCA
Source organism: Chaenocephalus aceratus (assembly GCA_023974075.1). NCBI lineage: Eukaryota > Metazoa > Chordata > Actinopteri > Perciformes > Channichthyidae > Chaenocephalus > Chaenocephalus aceratus. The sequence continues at coordinate 128,477 of JAMFTG010000132.1, read as the reverse complement.
ATACTAATTTATAATTCTTACATTCTTTTTACATTCTGCTGAGCTTATTTGACAGCTCGTCACTACATACACTCAGATGCATTAAAAAGCATACAATGAGCTTTGTGGTTCGCGATCTTTTTGCATCTCGCTAAAAAGTTTAGGGTTGTTTGCAGTTTGAGGCCTTTTTCCTCAAAACTTTACAGATGTCTTTATTAGATAGTCGATAGCTTTGTGTCACTTTCCTCTTTTCTAAAAACATATGATCTCATCACCCTTCAGATGTATCTTTTAGAGACGCACACATATACAGGATATATCCACCATGCATGCATCGTGCATAGTGTATTTAGGATTTTCTGTTTTGTTTGGCTGTATTTTTAATTGCTGTATTTGTACTTGTCGTTAAGTAAAGGATGTAAGAGCTTCTTGTGCCTCTTCCTTATTGCAGGAGGTGGCTGGACCTCTACTCTACTCTTCCCCTTATTGCATATTTTTCAAGTTAAAGTCTCTAACAAGGTACTTAAATGTTATTTTTGGTAGGTGCTGCATTAAAAATGCAGCAATTTACATATTAAGTAATTGGGAGACCTTTGACTTGAACCAAAGCTGCGCCCTTGAAAGAAAAGTTAGAAAACACAATTGCGTGGTTTCTCCTTCACACACACCTGCTGTACTGTTTCCAACACGGCACACACTCCAGACAGGAGACCCGTGAGCCGTGAACTTTACTGCTGGTGGTGTGTGTGTGTGTGTGTGTGTGTGTGTGTGTGTGTGTGTGTGTGTGTGTGTGTGTGTGTGTGTGTGTGTGTGTGTGTGTGTGTGTGTGTGTGTGTGTGTGTGTGTGTGTGTGTGTGTGTGTGTGTGTGTGTGTGTGTGTGTGTGTGTGTGTGTGTGTGTGTGTGTGTGTGTGTGTGTGTGTGTGTGTGTGTGTGTGTGTGTGTGTGTGTGTGTGTGTGTGTGTGTGTGTGTGTGTGTGTGTGTGTGTGTGTGTGTAGTCTACCCCTGCTCGTAGACACAAAGCTGCCTCAGTTCTGGAGGTGCGGATGTGTGGTCTGATCCAGCAGTGGATAACACGCCGCTTGTTATTCCTGCTGAATAACGTCTCCTAGCCCTCAGGAAGAATGCGCCCTCAGTCAGAACCCTGCCTGGCCCTCTGCCAGCGGTCAAACCCTTATTTAGCAGATTACACTCGTACAGAACGCTAAGCTGACTCTGCTCAGCTCGTTACTTATGTGACTTTCAAGGGATATTTTGTTATGGAACATTAGGTCTGTGAAAGTCTAGCCAGGTACTAAGCCTCAGTGATGCTGGAGTTACTCTGGAGGTCCATACAGTGTTGCTCGTGTTGCTGTTCATGAAACATCAGTCTTTCTCAGCTCTGGCTCGATTGTGTTCCCTCAAAACAAGAGTGGAGCTTCCTCTCCCGCCCTGTTGGGACTGAAGAGGATTGTTTTAAGATTCTCTGGGATGAGGTTTGTGTTTTCCCCTCCTCTGTCTGCGAGAAGGCTCAACACCAAAGCGCCTGAAGAAACACACGCCCTTTGCAGTTGCGTTGCCTGAACAGGAGAGATGAACTTTAAAGGTGCAGCATTGTAATGAAGACGGAGATAGAGGTGGAGAGATAGAAAAAGCACCAACTTCAGATGACATAAGCCAATCAAATGTCTTAATCAGTGGTCAGGGGGACTGCTACACTAACTAGTATGTTTAAAATGCTTTCTAGTCACTTGGTAGTTATGTGTGACGTTGTAGCAATAAAGACGTCTTAGGCTGGGAGAGTCAAACAAACCTTTTCCCAGGAGGCTGGAGTGTGTGCCCGGTGTGAAACCAAAAGTCAACGTTGACTTATTTAAACAGACATAGTTTACGTAAGCAACGTCACGTGACATACAGTATCTCAGTTACGCCAGGTTACGTAATAACCCCGTAACCCTGACGGGATATTTCCCCACTTATAACCAGATAGTTTGACACCAAACCCTTAGGTAACTCCACCCTTTAAAGAAGTTGCATATGCACCTTGATAACATGCATCTAATGTCCTGATAACATTCAACATGAGTTTGCTGAAAGATGATATAATACACGAACCCCCAATAACAAGCAAACCAGAGCGAGTCAAAGCAGTAACTAGAACATCTCTGGGTACAAAGAAGAGGAGCTCTCAGGTGCTTGTGTCGGGCCTCCGGGGGTTAACGAGAGGAAAGGATCCGGTTTCACTTTCTCAGAGATGTGACTGACCCCATGTGTTGACCTTAAGCTCACCACACATGAGCTGTTCCTTCTGGCTGTGCTTTCAGGGAGAAACACGTGGAGGTGTGCAAAGAAAGAAGGGACGAGAGCAGGGGTGTCAAACTCAATTTCATCACGGGCCAAATCAGCATTATGGTTGCACTCAAAGAGCCGGTTGTAACTTTAAGACTATATCAAAATACATATATAAATATTTAATATATAAAATAATGTATTGTATTACATTATTGCCTCTGCATTGGATTATTATCGGATAGGGTACGTCTGAAAGCAGAAGTCTAGGGCAAATAATTGCAAGTCTCTTCACTGAGAATGTCACAATGATTTAAAAAGAAATTACATTTTGAAATAAAAAGTAACTTTCAAAAAAAAAAATCTAATTCTGAGAACAAAGGCATATTTTGAAGAAATGAGATGCATTGTGGGACATGTAGTTCATGGGCAACATGCTTCTGTAAAGTAGCACGTAACCGTATAATAAACATATTATATTTTTTGCAAGCTCTTGCGGGGCCACATAAAATGAAGTCGCGGGCCGCATTTGGCCCCCGGGCCTTGAGTTTGACACCCCTGGACTAGAGACTTAAAGATGAAAAGACAACTGTCTGGTTTTCCTTAAAGAAGATACGCCGAGATGTGCTCAGACAAATCAGTATGAAATATATGTTATTGCTGGAAACGTTTCTGTTGTTTTGGATTCAAGCTGTTGCAGAGCTCAGCGAGGGAGGACTCCTACGCAGAGCATGAATCTCCTCCGGACTTGCCCTACCACAACACTTTGTTGCAGCGCTCTTGTTGTCATTAAAAATAGACCTCTGCCCCTGTGAAGCGAGGCCCCGCAGCATCCTGATCTATTTTGTGCTCCGTGCCGTTCCCCAAAGGCTCTGTGGGTGGAGAAGTACTCCTTTCTCTGCAGCAGCTAAGGGCAGGGTCGTCGTCTTTTTATTGACTTTGGAAAAGCACACAAAGGGGAGTTATATCTCACACTGAGAGGAGGAAACTGTTGCTCGAGAGCGTCAAGTAGCCGATGCTCAGGCGGTAATTGTGCGTGGAAAGATGGATTCTCTTGTTTAGTGCTGAAAGAACTGCTGATCTGCAAACTTTTCTGCATCAATTTGAAAGAAAATGGAGATGTTTTTCACCGCAGCCCTATTTCAGCTCGACTCACCTCTTCACTGCGCTGAGTACCATAATATAATACAACACTTCAGTCGTCCCCAGAGGGATATAATCGCCCCCCCCCCCTTCGTCTGATATGTGAAGGTCAGAGTGCAGGGATGTACTGGGACTGGAGGACAGTAAATGTTTCGTTTTACGGCCGGTGTTGTGCGTTAACGGGCTCAAACTCCAGCGGTTTCTGTTTCCTGGATCAATTTCAGTCCCACAGGCGACGGCAGGTCCCTCTGACACCCATCATTGTCCTCAGCGGAGCTTAACTCCCACTCTGTCTTCCCCTCTACCCCCCGCCGGGCCCCATGTATAATAACAAACAATTTATCATGGCAAATGTGTTTCTTCTCGGTAAAGGCGTACATAGGAATGTTTGGAAACAGGGCTTTCACAAATGTGGTTATGAAGATGAGAAGGCAGAAATGCATTTGAAGCTGGACCACACATATCTGTATTCAAACGGTTCATATGGTGGAGGATTACACTCGTACGTTAACATTAACCAGTCATGTTAGCAGGCTGCAGTCTTTGTCCACAACTGCAGTGTGTAGATGTGCTTATATGCCGGCACTACAAATCCCATTAAAGAAAAGCGTGCAAACTCCAGCTAGTCAAAAACTGGCGCGATACAACTGAGTGTTTCGGTGCCTTTAAAACACGGTTTGGTTGTCGATGAAACACTAAGACGCATTGCAAAAGCCAGATTTACTAAAGTGTTTACAGGTTTTTTATTGTAATTGCACCCATTGTGTGATGTCCAGGGTTCAGCACTTCTCGAGGCAACACATCCTCACTCCCAGGTCGGCCTATGTTGACGTTATGTCAAGTCCCCTGCCGGCTTTTTCCAACGCAAGGGGGGGGGCCTTAGCGTCCATTTTCAACGCAAGGGGGGGGGCCTTAGCGTCCATTTTCAACGCAAGGGGGGGGGCCTTAGCGTCCATTTTCAGCTTTCCGGAATGTCCATGTGCTTCTATGGACGCTCATGGAAGCACGGCATTCGTTTGTGTCGACTGCCCTTAAAGGCAATGTGAGCGTCCATTCTCATTGGATAGCGGAGAATTGTACACCCGGAAGTAAATATTCCCCTTACTGACGATTGATTTTACAGTGATATCTGCACTACTCATCGACTAAAAAACACCAGATGATCCTTGTTAATTACACAACATTGATTGGTTTAAATTGTGTGCAATGCTTTTGTATTTTTCCCCTTCGATTCGGAGAAACAAATATTTTTTCGGAGTAAAGGATGGCAGAAGACACTACACTACCCAGAATCCCCAGCTATCATTTCTCCCTGCAGAAAAAGAAAACATGGCCGAACTTCGTTTTATTCTGGGTGTAAAATGCCTATTTTAAAGTTAGTTTGGCCATTAAAATGCGTTTTGATGTCATTTGATGCGAGAAATATGAGTTGTTATTTCAGATTATGTGTGCAGTGGATGTACATGATCTTTAGTTTGCTAGTTATTACGAAGAAATTGCGTCCAACGTTTTCATTGTTACCAAGGTGGTTGCTAGGGACGCTGCTATCGATATTATTTCTGTTATGTTGTGTAACTGTTTAATGGTGTTATCTTTATTGCTACCCCCCTTCCCCGTCAATGTATAGTGTTGGTCCACAGCGCAAACATATTAGTTTAACAAAATCCGCATCTAAAGATACGTTATTTCCCCCTGTGCAATTCCAGTCTCACATCTCACAGCACATCGTCATTAACAAATACCGGAAACAGACCGAAAACATTTTTTAAAAATAAAGTAATACCTTATTCCGAGTGCTCTTGCTTTTCTCTTTGAAAGTCATCACATAACGGCATTGTAATACACGGTTCGGCTGCATTAAATATTACATATCTGCCGTAGTTCTGTATTTATAGCCCTGATGAGAAGACAAACATGAGGAACTGAAAACGTGACGTGGATCATAAATATATCAGCCATTAAACAACATCTTACATTTCTTTTCACACAATACGTCTCCTTGCCGTATCAACACTAATTCGGCTCACTTTTATATTTGATCCAATTGGTAGATAGGCTGTATTTACACCATAAAGGTGCACAGATGATATAAAGAGACACCTGGTGGTTAAAGCATGTTATTGAATTTCATTATTTTTATTATTAGATATTAATAGGATCCCTATAAAGTATATTCATTACTCGTTATTCTCTACTAATAGTTAATTAAAGACTGTATATAATGACTATTTTGCACATCCCGTTCAAGATTTCAAAATGTTCTAAGGTTTATTGACATATCATATATAGGCCTACACAACTATGGTGTAGTTCTGCACTGAATGAAAAACTTGGGTCGCAGGTTCCTCAACAGTGCATTACAAGACATCTATCAATATGTGTGCATACCTCCAGCAATGTTAACTATGTTGAAGCACTTATTTTAACTGATATTATACATAATGTATTATACTCTTATGATGTATGCAGATATTTCATCTCCGGCCTTGTCAGGTATTGAACAATCAATAAATAAAGAACACAGAATTGTTAAATATAAAACACAGAATTTGTGTGATTATACTAAATGATTTTCAAATAAACACCACTGCATATTTAACTGTTACACATGCACATTACAACGCAAATGTTCCAACTTGGGATCAATAAAGTATATCTTATCTTAAGCTGATCGATGGCTACTGCCATATTTGCAAAATGTGCCTCTGAACCTTGACAAGTGCATGTTTCAGGCTTATCAATTAATGTAATGTAATGTAATGTTATCAATTAACAACAGGAGGGGTCACAAACATAAGTCCAGCTGTTAAATAAAGCTCTTCTGACCTTAGCTGGCGTGTGGGTATATATATTAATACTGCCCATTATGGGCACCAGCAATTTTCACCCATTTATTAATTATATGTTTTAAATGTGAGTGTTTCCTGTCCCCTAAACCTCCAGGGATGTACACAGTTTAATACTGGCAACTTCTTATTATGGGAAATACGAAAACGTCTTTTAAAACTACAACTCCCAGTAGAGACGTGCCATAGAGAACATGTTGCGAAACAGAATAGCCAGCATGTGTAGTTCTGGGGACGGGGTGGGGGAGGGGGGGGACGCGGTGGACCCGTTCAAATCCAGTTTTGAACAGTCTGCCGTGGTTCCATCCCATTTCAAGTGCTGTTCGAGGCTCGGTAACCCTCGGAGCACACTCTCCAATCACAGAGCTTGAGGACTATCACGGGGTTTGTCAAACAGAGCACATGGCGTAGTCCAAACGATAGCTGGGGATTCTGGGTAGTGTAGTGTCTTCATTGCCTTTAAGGGCAGTTGACACAAACGAATGCCGTGCTTCCATGAGCGTCCATATAAGCACATGGACATCCCGGAAAGCTGAAAATGGACGCTAAGGCCCCCCCCCTTGCGTTGAAAATGGACGCTAAGGCCCCCCCCCTTGCGTTGAAAATGGACGCTAAGGCCCCCCCCCTTGCGTTGGAAAAAGCCGGCAGGGGACTTGACATAACGTCAACATAGGCCGACCTGGGAGTGAGGATGTGTTGCTCGAGGAGGCAATTACAGTAATTGGCAGGTTCCAGTCACTCCGCTTCATCTTAGATTCTCCCTCTTTAGTGCTTCTTAGTCATCTTTTTCTTTCGTGCAGTGTATGAGTTGATGACATTCAGATTTCCCCCTGAACTCCTGAGGCGAAGTGATGCTTTCAGTTCCTGGGAAAGCCTGTTAAGTGACGGCAAAAACGATTTAAAAGGCACAAACGATCTTGATCAAATCATCATATTTAGCCGCAGAGTGATTACACTGAAGCGGGAGCGGATGTTAATTGCAGAGCAGTCACAGGATGTTCTGCTTTTGTCGTATAGCGGTGCAGCAGAACCCACGAGAGAAACAATTATAGCTATTTGTTCCTGAGCGGCTCGACTATAATTTCGCGGAACCTCTCATGTCTGCGCCATTGTGTCAACAAGTCCAGTTTCTTTCCTATATTCCCTTGTTCCGCTTCTGTTTCATACCATGGAATTGTCTACAATTGAATAGCCACCTCTATCGGGGTTGTGGGTTTTGACGCGCCTCTCTTTGTTTCCGAACAATTCAGCGGACATCGTTGAATCAGATGAGCTTTATTCATTGATCCACACGGTACATACAGGAGGACACATTTCTTCATAGTAACTACAAAGTGTATCGTTTTCCAAAGTAACAAAAAGAACACGGTCAAAATACTTTCCCCCGTCTATCACCCCCAGCTGTGTCCTATCAATATATAGGCATAGCCATGCACGTGATACTGACGCACATATACCAAATAATAAGTGAGCCTTAAAGGTGGGGTAGGTAAGTTTCAGAAACCAGCTCGAGCAGGGCCGGCTCTGACCAATTTGCCGCCCTAGGCAAGATTTTAGCTGGCGCCCCCCCTCAAAATGCAGACACTCACTATGATTCGCGCATGCACGGTTGTGGCATGACCACCAACACAAAGATATTGACACAAGATGTGTGCAACTGTATTTAGTTTCCTATCCATTTGAACATGATTTAATTGGGGGGGGACCTCACCTCCTCTAGGGGGGTCCGGGGGTTGCACCCCAGGGAAGACTTTTTTTTTTAATATTGAAGTTGAAAGCATCAATCTGGTGAACTGAGAGCAACATTAGGAGATCTATGGATACATCTCTCAGCACCCAGATGAAACAGAACTGTAAGCAGATTTTCTTTTTCTTTATGGATATTTTACAAATCACTCCCCTTTCAAACTGTATTCTTGTTTATTAATAACAACTTTTTTGTACTGTCAGTATTTTATACCTGTTTTTCACCTATTCTCTTCTTTTTGTATAACTATAATGATCATATAAAGGTGTGCCTTTACCTCACTGAGCTGAGGTTATCGGAGCCTCTCAGTCTTTCAGGAGAGAGCTCTCTAAAGCTCTCCCCCCGCGGCCGCTACAATGTAAATTCCAATGTTAATAAAAGCACACAGACGCTGTGTACGTTTTTTGGGAGTTTGATTTATTTTAAATGAATACAAAAATAAAACCTATAATTGCACACTAAAACCATTATTTCAAAAAAGAACAATTTCACATAAACCTCTGGTTTTTACTGGGACTGGGGCAGTTCAACTTGATTTTGGGGGGGGGTGGCCGCTGTACGCAATATAGGCGTAGTTCTGTTAGTATAAGATAATAAGATGATCTTTGATATTCCAAAATCGGGAAATTATGTTGTTATGAAATAAAAAAATGAAAAACAATTTTTTTCTAACTTCTTCTTTTTTTTTTCCGGCGCCCCCTATGGGTTGATGCACCCTTAGCATTCGCCTATACTGCCTATGCCGAGGGCCGGCCCTGGGCTCGAGATACACTTGTTGTTATATTCCATGGAATGCTCTTAACATCCCGATAGCAATGAATATCTGAAGTGCTTTGACAAAAAATCCATAAAAAAATGTCATCGGTAGAAGCCGTAATACTGTAAAAAGTACAACCAAGGCCTACCTGCCTGTCAGCCTTCCATCGGGGCACAAACTGATCTCGTGCCCTCATTGGTCATGTGCGCGTTCGTGTGTGTTGGAGGAGGGGCTCTGTGAGGAAGTGGCAGATTTTCTCCGGTTGTGTATTTTCAAATTCTAGAGATCTCGAGCCGGTTTCTCAAATTTACCTACCCCACCTTTAAATTAATGCATTTTAAACCATAATGTGACTCACAAAAATAGCCGCTAATTTACAGTATAATCTAATTTATATTATTATTAAGCCTAACATTCAGACAATAATAACAAAAGGAAAAATGGCTGGAACACTTCCACACACTCAAGAACGCAGCTTGACGGGTTGAGTAATGCGGATCATCCAGCTGTGTCTCTCCCTTGGGAACAGAAAGCTTTCAGACTTATTGGATTGCATATTTCTACATTTGCAACCAGATGAATGCACACACGGGAAATAATTCTTTCTATAGATGGATGTGCAAAGTAAAACGTGGACGTGCATGGCGAGTTGGGAGGTTAAAAGTATCAGAGGTGGGGTTGAGAACACCTGGAGGCCACATGTGGATCACCCCGCTCGGAAAGCTCCATTGTCATCATTGCAGGAAAGGGCGGAGGCCATCATTAAGTCATTATTTACGTGCTGTTTTATCACCTCCAGACACCGTCTCACGAAGCAGACACCCACACTCCCGGCCCCAGAAGAATAACATAATTGTGCGAGGCAGCCAGGGGGTCCCGTCTAATAGAAAAAGTGCCGACATTAACAGTCTGGCGCAGCTGTACGGGCGACTAACACCAACTTTGTATCCCCATTAGGCGGGATCGTTTACACTGTTGTTTATGTTTATTTACACACCGCTCCCGCGTGAACCTCCACTTCCAGATCCCCTCCCTCCTTTGAGGCACGAGGTAGCAGACGGAACTTTTTTACGGCCAATTTCCTCTTTACAATAGCAGTAGTTTTCTTGATAACCCTGTTATAAAAAACAAACACTTTAAACTCGGCTTCTTCCACATCAACACTTTCCAGTCAGGGAAAACAGTGCGGTTGTTAGAGTTATTTATTGTGGATTATCTCAGTTGCTTGTCTGGGCCGTTTGAATCAATTTGCACTCATCATTTCACACCGTGATGGACGATTACAGTTATGATTGCAGTTTACATAAAACCAAACCCAGACATATTGGGCGGCGGTGGCGGGCTGAACAGAGCCAGAACTCATGGGGTATTTTGAATATAACCGCGTTGCACCTGCAGGGCCGTGTGCAGTCAGCTCTCTGCACACCGCAGTCACTCCCCAGCGTTTCCACTCCCTTGATTTTACTTTGAAATGTTTGGCTGTTGCTTTTCCAGCTGTGCCTCCCCCCTCGCCCCGGGTCTGTGCCTCTGGTGTTTAAAGTCCTGATTCAATTACCTCTGTGGGACCCTCTCCTGACACGTGACATGCACACAGCACACTGTGAGGGATTGCAGTGTTATGGCAGGTTATTCACGGACATCCCAGTGTTCCTGCAGCGAAAGGAAAGTCCGATGAAAGTCTGCTATTTTCAGATATAATAATCAGATATAAATATATTTAAAACATGTCTATGATGTGTTTTGCTCTAAATACCAAACAGATCATGCATTTTAGACATCCTTCATATCCCTCTATTTCAGCCCTGTTAAGCCCCTGTCACACTGTCCCGAAATGTACACCCGATGGACACACGAATATTGAATTGTGAATTTCACACGAAGATGGCCCCGAACCACACACGAAGGCAACATTTACATTACATTTAAGACATACAACTGCAACGAAAGTACCACAAACAATTATGTTGTACTATGATACTGCACTGATATCTTCAGACTTTGTTCTTTACTTTATCCGTCTTTATATGTCGAAAATATTACGTTTGCTCCGTAATGTTGTTTCCATAGCAACAACAACTTCCTGTCAACTGTCCTTCAAAATAATATATTATATCCTTTTTAGTTTCACAGAACACAAATTGGGTTATTTATATGTTTACATGATTTTGTTGTGCAATAAAACAACCCGATGGACACACGATAAAGGAAATGTTCAAATTCGGCTGTGATCGTAGCATCGGGCCGTTCGTGAGGGCATCGAAGCCATCGTATGACCGCCGGTGGAGTTTCTCAGGCTCCGGCAGCAACTTCGTGAGCAGAGGCCAAATCTTTGGCATGCCAAATTGGCGAAGGACCTTGAGAAGGTTCATTTTCGTGTTGGATTCGTGTGTCCATGTTGCCCTTCGTAAGGCCATCGTGAGGGCATCGTGTTATCCTCGGTGCCATCGGGCATTCGCCCCGATCAGAGTGAGGGCGAATGCACCGATGATAACACGAAGATGACACGATTTGACAAGATGCCCTCACGAGTGCCTTACGGAGTTGCCACTCACGAAGTTGCTGCCGGAGCCTGACGGTACATCCACACAGCAGCTTTTCAAAAATCTTGAACATCTTGGAGCTGGGCGTGTCTGAAAGCTTGGGGATTTTTTGCGAGCAATGCGACCAACAACCAATCACATGAATCTCCCGCCCCCGACATACAAAGCAAAAAACCCCGGGGATATTATGCGAGCAATATATATATATATATATAAACTCCCCGAACAGGCGAAACCCTACCAGTTTCCCCCACTGTCTCTGCCGCCTCCCTCCATGCTGGTTCCTCCGGTTTGTATCTCCCCAGTAATAGTTCTGGTCGTAAAGAACCGGGTGATTTGCTACCGTAACTTCTCGTTTGGAATATGAGGAAATGAACTGCGGTCTGGTTCTCCCTGCTTGCACGCGGTTTGATTGGCTAGCGCTTCTACTGTCAGATTTGCATAAACGTGTTTGATTGGCTGACGCTTCCAGCTCAGCTTCAAAAGTTGAACATTGCTCAACTTTTGAATCCTGGACATCCTGGAAATCTTCGCTTCGCTCCCCCACAATGCAGTTCGGCGAAAAGCGAGGCAAAGTGACGTCATCCCCATTCAAAGTCAACGGGCAGAGAAGCGTTGGAAGCGGTGGAAGATTCGTCTAAAGCTGCTGCGTGGACGTACCGTGAGAAACTCCACTGGCGGTCACACGATGGCTTCGATGCCCTCACGAACGGCCCGATGTTGCTACGGTCACAGCCGAATTTGAACATTTCCTTTATCGTGTGTCCATCGGGTGTCACGTTCGGGACAGCGTGACAGGGGCTTTAGAGAATGGATGATTCTCTGCTGGATCAGTTCCGTTGTTCCCCCGTTTTTAAAGATGCTGGTACGGAGGAAAAGAGAGAGGGTTGTATTTTCTGACACATATTGAAGTATAAAAGACATCAGAAAGGGCATGTTGCACGATAGGACACCGTTAAGACTCTTTGAGAGCCTTTAAAAGCCTTTTCGATCAATATCAATAATCTGAATCACTGCCTGCGCAGAAAACACCGCGCATTGTATCCAAAATCATGGTTGAATAGCGAATTTTAATTTAATTTGCACCTCCCCATATGTCGTTCGCTTGCAGACATCTGCTCTGTGAATCACGCCCCTGCAAATAGGAGTGTTGCTGGTTATCCACGATGGTTGCTAGGAAATGAATGCAAGAGGCTTTCTGTAAATTATTCAGAAAGTTTAATTGGCAATATGTCTTAGCGTTTTTAACTTTGAGCTGGATTTAATATATTTTAATACGGCCTTTTTTTTAGCTGACTGCTTTTTTAGACTTCTCAAGGATCTGCAGGAAACCTTCTTAGCAGAGCCGCACTCTTCAACCTCATCTCTCTGAAGTGCCTCTAAACGCCATGCTCTTTTGATTTCTTCCATCTAAACTCGTCTCCTATTAATCCTCCCTTTCTCCTCCTCACTCACCGCTGCTTTGTTCCCTCCTAACCTCTTTAACACCCCTCTCTCCTTTCCCTCCAACCTGCTCTCTCCAAGCCTCTGCCTTAATTTCATCTCATTCAACCTCTTACTCTCCATCCTATACCGCGTCTCCTTCATCCTTTGTTCCTCTATTCCTCTCCTTACAACCAGCCCCTCTTCAGTAATCTACTTCGAGTGACCCTCGACGACTTTCTCACCGCTTCCTCTTCAGCTTTTCTCTTCATGTTTGCGAGGAGCGGGTCATCGTGTTTCTTATTCATGGAAACCTTTCCACATGCGGTCACTTGGACACAAATAACATGCACAGAGAATATATGCAGCAGGCGTGCAGACGAAGTGGCAGGAGTGCTCAGCCGGAGGACAAGTCGCAGCACAGTCATCAGGCGTCGTCACGCACGTACACTCTTAAATGTGTCCTGACGCTGTCCGCTGCTCAGCCATATCAGTCAGCGCAGCGTCTGCATTTCTGACAGTTATCCCAACACAGAAGAGCTCAACATGTCCATAGCTGTGTCCGTCCCCATAACGTTTGCATTACATTTAAGCAACAAAGCATTAGGGTACAGAAAGCACCTTTGAATTGCTGCTAATCTGCAACCAGCGTGGAGATTATAATATATAAGGACTTGTGTTGAATCAGCTGCATTAAAGTATGGCTCACAAGTTGCAAAAAGTCTTGATTCAAAAAGTCTTGATTCTAATTAGTTAAAGGTGGGGTAGGTACGTTTGAGAAACCGGCTCGAGTGCGCTAGAATTTGAAAATACAAAACCGGAGAAAATCTGCCACTTCCTCACAGAGCCCCTCCCCCAACACACACGAACGCGCACATGACCAATGAGGGCACGAGGTAAGTTTGTGCCCCGATGGAAGGCTGACAGGCAGGTAGGCCATCCAATCGATTGGTTGTACTTTTTACAGTATTACAGCTTCTACAGATGATGTTTTTTTATGGATTTGTTGTCAAAGCACTTCAGATATTCATTGCTATCGGGATGTTAAGAGCATTCCATGGAATATAACAAAAAGTGTATCTCGAGCCGGTTTCTGAAACTTACCTACCCCACCTTTAAATAGGCGTGTATGTCATATGGAAATGATTTAGTTTAAGTTATCCCCAAAAAACTAACTGAGAGATCTTCAGACTCTATTAGGCGTGTGGCGCAGTGGACTAGTGTTGAGATCAGGGGGTCACAGGTTCAAACCCCACTGCAGTCAGCATGTCGTTGTGTCCTTGAGGCACTTCCCCCCCAATTGCTCCTCTGGGGATTCCCCACAGTGTTGAGTATGTACTGAAAGTCGCTTTGGATAAAAGCGTCTAACAAGTGACATGTAATGTATTGTCTTTCTGCAGAGATGCATGAAAATGAGATATCGCTTGTATAAAAAAATATGCAGTGGTTGTTATCTAGAAATGATATAGTCAGATCCAAATAGTCCTAAAACCCTGCTGAGAAAAGCAATTATCTTTCTGTGGAGATAAATCGAAACGCAATCCTACACAGAGAAGCCTGCAGAGGAGATGTGCAAACCTCCGAAATGTAAAAAAGTACAGTGTGGAGCTTCATGGTGAGCAAGCTGATTGGTCGATCTAACATCCTGCTTTCTATGTTTTCAAAATCTGTGCATACACACGTATTAATGTGCCTTATTACCTCCGCCTAGGCAGTCATCTGTTTTCTTTGTCAGCAGGATTACAGCCACCGGACCAATACTCATGAAACGTAAGCGGGTTTGAAGGTCGTATGTTAAGCCAAGGAAAACATTAGTTGAAGCTGATATAGATAATTGAGCATGCGTTATGTGTACTTATGGAAACGGCCTTGGCTCTTTAGTGTCCTTCTGGTTTCTCAATTGAACGTTTTGTTCAGAAAATAAAACTAATGTTGTTTTAAATATCACATTGCATGGCGCATACAATATACAGTCCACACCTCGAGGAGAAGGCTTACCATGAAATAAGATAAGCAGCATTCAAACTGTCCAAACATACCACAGATAAATATGAAGAGGCACAGATACAAGCGGGGGAACATGCAGGTAAACAGAAAGTGATAGCAATGGATACATGTGCGTCAGGTAGGCAGCTGTGCACACGCTCATGCTTTCAGGTGGTGAACACACATCTGTTCCTGTCCTACAATCAGACCCAGAAGGACCCGAGGGAGAGAGACCACACATCAGGAACGCCCCCGAAGCTTTACGACCTCCTGCTGTGGATTTAGAGCGGTGAAGAAGCTTTAACCAGCACCGCAACCTGTAATTGTTTAAATAACCACACAGGAAGGCATTCCCAAATCCATACGTGCCGACATTTATGGGAAATAAGACAACTTTTGAGTTTGCTCTCTTTGTTACATTTTAATTTATTCTCTTTTTGGCTTGGTTTTACCCACATATGATATGTTGAAGGTTAGCGGGGGTTGACTGTATGTTCTTTCAATGTTATATAACCAATTAATATTGTAAAAAAGATCACTAATAGTTAGGCGTGTAACGGTATCCGTATTCGTCCCGTACCGTCACGGTTCGGCACATGCAGTCACACGGCGAATACGCCCTTTTTTTTATGAGTGGGAAAAAAGTCTGTCCTTCAGGGCAGCATCCACTACACTATTTATAATCCAGGGGGCGGTATTGCGCCTAAAAGCTGTTTGCCAGCCGCCCTTAAACAACAAATGAAGAACAAGAAGAAACACAACAACAAAACGAACTAAATACAAGAAGAAGAAAAGTTAGTATGGCGATTTCAGATAACACACAGGAGCTAGAACCCACCTGCTTCTTTTAGATCAGCTGTGGGGGAACATTTCCGGTTCCCTGTGGACTACAACAATGATGGGGTGTGCGAGTGGTGGATCCGACGAGGACGGTGCGTCGGCGTTGTTCGATAGCGGTGCGGTATGCTAATGGGAACACACGCCAAACATGCTAAATCATATCAGAAGGCATCACCCAGATTAGCCAATCACCGGAGCCCGGCAAAAGACAACAGCAGTTCAACAGCTGATCCCCGCTGTTTTTAAGAAGCCAATAGCCATGAAAGCCGTGAAACCAAAATAAATAACGGAAGCTTTTGGCATATGTTTGTCAACGACTTTGCGCTCTGGAAACACTTTCTTATTATTTATGATGTAATATTTTCAAGACATTCTTTTTAGTTTTACAGCTTGATGAAACCTTTTAGTTTGACATCAGCCATTATAGATAATATGGCCATCTGAGTGTGTGGTGCTGTTTGTGGTTTGTTTTTAACTGTTTAATACAGTTAATTATTCAAAATGTCAGAATTCCTTATTTTGAAACTGAAACTTGCACTACTGTCAAACATAAATAACAACAAACCTGGAATTATGCATTTGGGACTTTTTTTTTGCTTTTTCTTGTTGTACCGAACCGTGACTTCTGTGAACCGTTACACCCCTACTAATAGTACTTCCATTAGTAAGTTATCTTAAATGGAGTAAAATGAACAATATTGGCATAGCAACGTGAAATAGGAGTATAAAGTACCCACAATGTAAAGTGTCTGGATTGCAGACCACCACTGGCTGCATGGATTGACATTGAGCTATTTTACACAATTGTTTCATCTCAGCAGCAAAAAGAGGCAGAACCTAAACATAGAAGTGAATTAATATATTGCGAGTTAAAGAGTTGATTTCCAGCTTTGATGTTGAGCCATCAAAGACGCCGGTGAAGTCGGTCAGAGGTGCAGCGCCGCGCTGTATATTTAGCCGCGAGCTTAAATTAGAACTGTCACAGCGAGAGACACATGAGGGCGATGGAGCTGCTGATTAGAAGCTTTTGTTTCTGCTCCTCAGGAACACTTTGGGCGGGGTTGTGGGGTGGGGGGAAACTTAAAACGGCATAGTAGTTTAATATTGTATCAATACTTGGACGACAAGTACCGATGTTTTGTAGTAGAAAGGATTGATGTTGTAAATAAAAATGTATACTTTGGGTAAAAATAGCTTTTTTTCAGTCCACTAGACTAGAAGTTTCAGAAAACAGAAATGTACCAGTTATCCTATTGATGTTGACAAACTGCATTATTTAAAAAAAGTTAACAAATCTTAATAAATGTTATCACCATAGATGTTAACAAAATGCATCATTTGCATATCGCAAAATGCTTCAAATCGCAATAATGCCGTACGATAACTTAAGTATCCTGATGCTGTTGTGTGGGAGCCTCTGATTCCCATCCCCAATGCATGTTTTGGAAGAAAGAACAAATTACAGATGGTGTGTGTGTGTCCCTTTGTTCAACTAGTGTGTGTGTTGGTGTCAGCGTGCCCTCGTGTGAGACTTCATCTCAGTGCAGAGGACACAGAGCACCGTATACCCGCTAATCAAGTTATCCGAGCAGCCTGCAGGTAACACCGGCCCAAACACACGCTGTCCCACCTCTATCCCGGAGATCTTGGAGTTCCCCCCACAAAGCTCATTAAACACCAACATGATGCCTGAAGTGTTTACACACACACACACACACACACACACACACACACACACACACACACACACACACACACACACACACACACACACACACACACACACACACACACACACACACACCTGCACTGCTACTGCAAAACTGCTGACACACACATTCTTATAACAATTACAGACACCACTCCGAGTCAGACGGGGGGTGGTTTTTGATATCTTTGTAGTTTTCCACGGACAAAAACATGTTAATGCCACACTGCCTCTGATAAGTGGCAATGTGCAGCTTCATACGTCTGTCTGATGTGCGACTTGTCTGCTGACAGACTGCGAGCTCTCTCTTCACTGGACTCGCAGACAGACAGGGGGACGCGTTGGTTCCTCTCGTCCCTGCCGCTCTCTCAGTTCCCCTGTAGGAAGTGATGACACACTATCAAAGGGGTTTCTGTTTGTTACACGGCTCACTGTAGGTCAATTAGAGGAAACTTGTTTTGGTTGTCAGGGTTTCGGGGGGGCAACAGTCTCCCAAAGACGTGCAATTAGTTGTTCGTCTGTGACGTCGTCAACTATTTAAAATTGTCTGTGATGTGAAATCTTAAAAGCCTGAGCGTTAGCGCTGTGAGGCAGTTATGACAGTGTGTTGACGGTGTGTGCACAAGCTGTTGTTTAATTAGCTCTGTATGATATCTTGTTCGGTCTCAGCTTTGCTTCCTGTTTGCATTCTGCTACAGACAGCATGACGGGGATGTGGATACACTCATGAGACACGGATGAATGAAAGTGACTCTGATAGCATTTAGCTCAAATCAACGCCGCGCAGAAGTAGCATGCAGTCTTTCAGGGTGGCTAACAAATGTTTTGGGGCTTTTGTTGTTTTTAATATGATACAAAGGCAGCCTTGGTTTGCTGAGCCTGAATCTAATGTTTCTCCATGTTATGTTTCTAAATGACGGCTCAATACAAAATGGCTCCATTAGCTAGTAGCAAATAGCATTGTGAGCTAGTTCAGTTTCACACTAAATGCTAACGGCTATGTTTACATTTAGATGCCTTTTTCAGGTATTTTTGTTTTTTAATTTTACCGCAAAAAGTCATCATCGGCTACAGGTACAGATTCATACTGTTAGCTGCATTTTCACTATTCTTTATTTATTCATAATCATCACTTTTATTCTGTTGCTGTTAGCAAACTTTATTTGTATCGCCCAATATCAGAAAACACATTTGTCTCAGCAAAATGAAAAGACAAGATATGTGTGTGGACTACAAATAAAACAAAATAAAATAAGATCCAACAAATGTTATGACGTCTACATTTCCCTACCTGTCTTATAAAATGAACTGAAACTTTGTAAATCATTCGGGAGGTGTTTTGGTATGACTTTAAAGGTCCCGTGTCACGGCCATTTCCACTGATCATAATTCCATTGTTAAACTAGAATAGATTTATACTGTGAAATGTTCCAAACTCACCCTGAGCACACACAAAGTCATCAGCAGAGCTGCCTGCACTGAGTGTGTGAGGAAGTCCGTGGATTGGTCAATTTGGACCAATCAGCGGGGGCTTAACGTAACGGCTCCACGGATTGGTCCATTTCGTTCCGGGGACGACATGACGTCATGATGTCCCCGGAAGAATCAAATGGACAGTGACGTATCTCCAACGAGGCGTTTTGGGGAGGTCTTCTCTGTGTTAGAGTTTTACTCGCTACAGGGTGCACTTTGAGGGTTTTGACTCTGCAGACCGTTCACATGCAGAAAAACCTTCACAACACAAGGGGACGGGTGATAACCGGAAAGCATGACATGTCACCTTTAAGAGTTGTTGATAGGTCACGTGGCAGCATGTGTGTCTTATGTATTCAGACCTTTATTCACCTGCTTTACATCCCCCCCGCCCCTCTGTCCGTCCAATGGGCCATGTTGGTGATTTAGCAGCAGCAGCAGTGGATTGGATTAAGTTCACGCTGTCTGTGTGAAGTCTCACGTGATACAGGAGGGCAGCGGGTCATTGATCAGAGGCTCTGTGGAGACGAGGGATCGATAATGATGACAGCTGCAGGAAACCAGCCTCAATGTTGAGTTTCTGAAGTCTGTCCTTCTCTGAAGTCTGGCAGCCTCTCAAGTGGAGGATGGCTACACATGTATGGAAAAGTTATAGTGATTAAATAATTAATAATAATAATCCTTATATTTATTATAGCGCTTTCTCAATTACTCTCAAAGCGCTTTACAAATACACATTACACATACAGATCATACATGTAATGGTCATCTACTGTGGACCATACCCACAGCAGCAAAGTTGCCCAAGGACACACCGGCCTGACGCAGTGGGGCGGGAGCGGGTTTCGAACTGGAGTTCCCCAACGCCCCCTTGATCTGATGCTCAAACGCACAGCCCACTGCGCCACCCGTCCCATAGCGTCACGGCGATGTGAGTAATCCACCTTTAGTTTGGTTTCATTGTGCTACATCTTGTTCTCTTATACGAGTAGGAACCCCTCGTTTAACCACCGCCTCTTCCGTGGCTCTCCGTCAAACCGTTCTCTGCGTCTCTTGACCTTCCTCGTGGAGGAGATCCACCTGCTCTCACGGCTTCGTCACCGCGGTAATGAGCTCAGGGTGAAGGGCAACGGGATCATTAAGCCCTTGGACCTCTACATGAAGGTAATGGCACCCAGCGATGTGGGGGAGATGGTAACGAGGGGGTGGTCTTCTGCTTTTATTACAGTCAAGCTTGGGTGAGAGCTGGGCTGTTACAGCGGTCAGCGTGTATACATCAAGTGGTGAATATTCACGCTGCACTCCTCATACATTATTTTGAAAGAAAAACATGGAGGAGATGTTCTGCAGAGGTTATGATTGATGTCGGCTATCATTAGTATACAGTTAAGTGAAGAACATTACACACAGCTCTGTAATGACGGACATCTCCCCATCTATTCATATTTGACAAAAACAGCACGGCCCCTCTCGTGGGGAGAACATAGTGCATCACGCAGAAGGAAATGCAATTACCGCCTCCCAGCAGAGTCTTAATTACCGAGCCCGATGCTGAGAGTCAGCCTCCTTTTATAATGATTGAATTTCAAAGACGCAGCACAAAATCTTTTGATTTACTCCCATCTTCACGGGATGTAAATACGCTTATTAACCAGGACATGTGGATGTGAGCGTCCCATGGCTTTAAGAGCGGCTACTGGCTTTATTCAAATTGAGTCTCTAAAGATACACGAATGAAGTTAATAACGGGTAGCCCGGTCTAGAAAAAATGTATACGGAGAATGCAGTTCAGTCGTATCGGACCTTTATCAAATATGAATCCAGATATATCGTAACACGTGGGATCTTGTCAGCTTGATGTTAAAAGAGCAGAAAGAAAAGCCCGCATGTGTTTGACCTGAAGCTTCACAGAATGCTCTCGGTTATGTTCCTCTGTATGAAGTATGCATTTTAATATAGGCTACGCATAATCAATACTTTTCCACTCAAGCGCCCCCTAATTGTACCGCTTGAAGTCTTCTTCTGGACTCCAACTGGGAATCAAATGCCCAATTAAAGCCTCCGCCCCGGGGCCTGGTCCAGCGAGAGACAGCAGACACATAGGCAGTGGAAGAGCAGCCAATGGAGTCCAACGCGTGGCCGTGCCTATTTTTGGTATTTGATATACATGTATTTGTTCTAATTAGTTTGAGCTGAATGCCACGGTTCCCCTGAGTTGATAGGAGGTTATTCAGATCATTTTTCGACCAATCGGGTTCTTCTCCAATTAGTGCACACCTAATTTCAGCAGATATTGTCGGACAGAAATCTGCTCGGAGACTTTTCGTCTTTGCCGTCTTTCCCTTTCTGAGTCGGGATGTTTGATCTTCTGAAAGTAGCTGGGGTGAATACTAAAATCATGTGTTGACGAGGCAACCTGCATCGAGGCAGATTGCTAGTTTCCTTCCAGAGGTTATGTGTTCTAACGTTACTCTAAAGCCTGCAGACATTATGTTAACTGATTTATGTCCTTCATGCTCCGCTCCTACATTACTACTGCAGAGGTGTTTGTTTATTATTGCAGAGGTGGTTTCCGTGTGAGATTTGTTTCTGTCAGTAAATATTCTTCTCTTTCTGCTTTTAAGCTTCTTCTTGATCGGCTGCTATCCGGAGAGTCAGTACACACTTAGCGTCTCCTCTCCTTGTCTCCTTGTCCTCATTGATCCAGAGACGGGAGGTGTGAAGGTATAGATTCTGAAAGTGGCTTGAGGTCTCTATTCGTGAGGAGACACACTGTCAAGGAGGCGAGTGTATTCAGTTCCTGGTGAAACACAAGCCTTCAGACGGCGCAGTGTGGCATGCACACGAAGAGAGGGAGTGTGTGTGTGTGTGTGTGTGTGTGTGTGTGTGTGTGTGTGTGTGTGTGTGTGTGTGTGTGTGTGTGTGTGTGTGTGTGTGTGTGTGTGTGTGTGTGTGTGTGTGTGTGTGTGTGTGTGTGTGTGTGTGTGTGTGTGTGTGTGTGTGTGTGTGTGTGTGTGTGTGTGTGTGTGTGTGTGTGTGTGTGTGTGTGTGTGTGTGTGTGTGTGTGTGTGTGCTCGGTCGAGCAGAGACACGATCACATTGGACGCCTGCAGGCTCCGACTCTCGCTCCAGTTTACACCTGGGAGACATGTTCAGGGGAACAGAGACGAGCAGGCACACACACACACACACACACGTACACACACAGAGACACACACAGAGACACACACACACGTACACACACACACACACACACACACACGTACACACACACATACATACACACACACACACACACACGTACACACGTACACACACGTACACACACGCACACACAGAGACACACACACACAGACACACACACACACACACACACACACACACACACACACACACACACACACACACACACACACACACACTCAGATAATGAATTGGTTCCAGTGGAGCCAGGAGCTAATCTACTATTCCTCCTGCCACATGTCTTTAGATGCAGTAAGGAGACGCTTCTCAAGGCAGCTTCCTCACGTCTCCCTCCCCGTCTGTAGGGCCTCGATGTCGAAGTACATGTGTGTATGATTTTGTTTGAGCCAAAGAGGTGGTTGTTGTTGTTGTCTTTCAGAAACATAATTAGTGAGCTGTAGAAGTTGGCAGCCTGTTCGGCTTGTTATCTCGGATGTGTTGATTGCAAGGAACATGTGGAAAGATTGATTATAGCGCTGTCTTCTCCCAGCGCTGCCTCACTCTGGGTTTGACTGACCGGGACTTTGACGGTGAAGAACAAGAATCAAAAGAAAGACAATGATGAGACTGACTTTGTCATGTAGTCGAAGCAATAATCAACACATTGTTTACAGTAAAAGATGCTTCCGGCACACGCTCACCTACATTCTTCATTAGCACCCGCTCCACTGTCCTGTGTGTCCACCAGCTGAGTTTCACATCCATGAGTGTTGAACATTTCATCACCTCTACTTCTTATTGCTTTAGACATGTGTGTGATATTCTCACAACTAGCATTATATGAAATATGCCAAGAACTCCAGAACCTCCAGTTGCATTTTGCTTTTCAGCACCAAACATATATGAGGAAGAGGGGTTCAAGGCTCCATGTTAGCATAGAGCAGTGGTTCTCAAAGTGGGGGGCGCAGAGGCATGACAGGGGGGGCGCGAGAGACCAGGAGGAAAAATTGTTATTACAAAAAAAAGATTAAAAAAAATTACCAGATTGATGCTTTTAACTTCAATATTTAAAAATCTTCCCTGGGGAGCATGCCCCCGGACCCCCCTATGTGAGGTCCACACACCACCTATAAAAATAGCACCTTACCCCTGCTTACACCTATATGCCGTGAGCTGATTATCGAGCCTTCATTGTAACAGTCGCGTGTGTGTGTGTGTGTGTGTGTGCGTGTGCGTGTGCGTGTGCGTGCGTGGGGATTGTTGCAGTAGAAAGTTCCTCTGTAGCGCCCGGTACATTAATGGGAAACCCTAAATGTTTGAGCACCCTCTATGAAACGTCAAGCTACCCCACAGTACCCCCAAAATAAATCTCTGGCGCCGCCACTGAGTCTGACTATTTGTGTTGGGGGGCCTGACTTTTTTTTTTCTCCAAAGGGGGGGCCTGACAGAAAAGGTTTGAGAACCACTGGCATAGAGTAATATGTCCCAATTGTATCCGTATTGCATGCAACACTAAAAGTAGTACTAGAGTAAAAAGCACAATAATGAAGTCACCCCTATGACACACATATAAAACCTATGTGTTGAAGTGCATGTACTTTGAAACCCTTTGCCTTTAGATCCAACAGCTCATACAAATGAAATATTAGCACATTAAGTATAACCAAAGAGACCGGACCTCCCTTGCAGTGGAATCTATCTGTGAGACATTTCATCCATCATTCCCCCCTTCATATCCTGTCAGGGCAAAACGCTGATATGATTGATTATGATATTACTAATTGGATGATTCAAAACTGCAGAGCAGAAGAAAGGAAAAGTCTCCACTCACTGACTTCTCTTCTGACGAGAGGAACGTACCCTTGGATGTGATATAGCGTCTGGTTAGCATCAAGCTAGCATGTCATTCTTCCGTGAGGCACCGGTGCCCTTTGGAAAGCGTAGATCACTGCGCTGGTGCTGTGGTTGTGAGTCACCCTCTGGATATTAGTGCAATCATTTTTACTTCTTCACCTTTAGCTCTGCAGAGGGCAGGTGTGTTTTCTGTCAGCGTTTCACTCGCACAGCTGTAGACGGTGATAGTGTAATTTTGCGCTCAGCGAGACAGGCGGCTACCCGTTAGCCAAGCATGTAATTAAAGCTTTAAAAAAGGCTGCGTCTCTTTCGGCTTCATGCCCCTCATAGCTGCAGGAGGTTTGGATTCCCTGCATGTTTGGCGGGTTATTTTTGCTGCTGCATTGATCAGATGATACAGCTCCTGTCGTGTGGATCAGCCAATACAATGCCCAGACAACAATGGCTTTGAAGTGCACACATAATGTCGATGCCAATGCAGTTCTACATTAAGAAAAGCGTTATTGCACAAACCCTCAAGGGGGTTGTTTTGATCATCCTCTCATAGGTGAATAATAACCCGATCTGATGCCAGTACCCCAGCACTTTGTATAAAAGAGCGATATGCCACCTAACACTTGCTGTCCTGTCAGAGAGGAAACCTGCGATGTAGTTTTGGGACACGGTGACACACACTCAGATGTAAGCCACTGCAGCGCTTGTTGTGACAATGTTCTGCGTGTGAACAGCACTGAGAGCAGCTCACACAGTATCGCCCGGGGTGCTGAGTGTCAGAGACAATGTCTGAACAGCCGATCTGTGCCGGCGCGGCCACACAATGTGTTCACGTGTTGACACAGTGTTATGCACACATCTCTCAGTGGCAGTGGGGCTGTTGAGGTGGAGTGATGTTAATTGGTGCTGAAAGGCAGAGTGTGTACTGTCCACAGATTGTGATGAAGCTGAGTATCTATACTTCATGTGGCTTTTAATAATGTAATTTATGTGGCCTTTAATCTCTTATCTCTTAGAGAGTGATCCCCAACCTGGGGGGGCGCCAAAGATCGCAGGGGGGGCGCCAGGCCTCAGATGATTTGAGGCCAAATATCATATTTAGACTTTTTTTTTTCTTGTTCTGGAAAACTGTCCGACACCTCAGGAGGGGGAAGCAGGGAACCATCCAAGCTGTGTACAGTAAGGATGGGACGTTGTTGACCTCAACTGATGGAGTGTTGGGGCGTTGGAAGGAACACTTTGAGGAACTCCTGAACCCGACAACTCCGCCCTCTATGTTAGAGGCAGAGCTGGAGTATGACGGGGGATCAACACCAATCTCCCGGTGGGAGGTCACTGAGGTCGTTAAACAACTCCACAGTGGCAAAGCCCCGGGGGTGGATGAGATCCGCCCGGAAATGCTGAAGGCTCTGGGTGTTGAGGGACTGTCATGGTTGACACGTCTCATCAACGTTGCGTGGAAGTCGGAAACAGTACCGAAGGAGTGGCAGACCGGGGTGGTGGTCCCCCTTTTCAAAAAGGGGGATCAGAGGGTGTGTGCCAATTACAGAGGCATCACACTACTCAGCCTCCCGGGAAAGTTTACTCCAAGGTACTCGAAAGGAGGGTCAGGCCGATTGTCGAACCTCAGATTGAGGAGGAACAATGCGGATTCCGTCCTGGTCGTGGAACGACGGATCAGCTGTTTACTCTCGCAAGGATCCTGGAGGGGGCCTGGGAGTACGCTTATCCGGTCTACATGTGTTTTGTAGACTTGGAGAAGGAGAAGGCGTATGACCGGGTTCCCAGGGAGTTACTGTGGGAGGTGCTGCGGGAGTATGGGGTGAGGGGGTCTCTACTCAGGGCCATCCAATCTCTGTACTCCCAAAGCGAGAGCTGTGTCCGGGTCCTCGGCAGTAAGTCGGACCCATTTCCGGTGAGGGTTGGCCTCCGCCAGGGCTGCGCTTTGTCACCAATCCTGTTTGTAATATACATGGATCGGATTTGGAGGCGTAGTCGTGGGGGGGGGGGTCTGCAGTTCGGTGGACTAAGGATTGCACCACTGCTTTTTGCAGATGATGTGGTTCTGATGGCTTCATCGGTCTGCGACCTTCAGCACTCACTGGATCGGTTCGCAACCGAGTGTGAAGCGGCTGGGATGAGGATCAGCACCTCCAAATCTGAGGCCATGGTTCTCAGCAGGAAACCGATGGACTGTCCACTCCAAGTAGGGAATGAGTCCTTACCCCAAGTGAAGGAGTTCAAGTATCTCGGGGTCTTGTTCTCGAGTGAGGGAACAATGGAGCGTGAGATGGGCCGGAGAATCGGAGCAGCGGGAGCGGTACTGCAGTCGCTTTACCGCACCGTGTGACGAAAAGGGAGCTGAGCCAGAAGGCAAAGCTCTCTGTCTACCGGGCCATTTTCGTTCCTACCCTCACCTACGGTCATGAAGGATGGGTCATGACCGAAAGAACGAGATCGCGGATACAAGCGGCCGAGATGGGTTTCCTCCGCCGGGTGGCTGGTGTCTCCCTTAGAGATAAGGTGAGAAGTTCGGTCATCAGGGAGGGACTCGGAGTTGAGCCGCTCGGAGTTGAGCCGCTCCTCCTTCGCGTCGAAAGAAGCCAGTTGAGGTGGTTCGGGCACCTAGTTAGGATGCCACCTGGGCGCCTCCCTAGGGAGGTGTTCCAGGCACGTCCAGCTGGGAAGAGACCAAGGGGTAGACCTAGGACCAGGTGGAGGGATTATATCTCTTCGCTGGCCTGGGAGCGCCTTGGGATCCCCCAGTCAGAGCTGGTTGATGTCGCCAGGGAAAAGAAAGTTTGGGGCTCTCTGCTGGAACTGATACCCCCGCGACCCGACCACGGATAAGCGGGAGAAGATGGATGGATGGACTTTTTTTTTTAATTCTTTTTTTGTACATATAATTGTAAGGCAATACATGATTGTCACTAAAAGCCTTGTCTCTACATTACAATAAAATATACAAAATAATTGATTAATTAATTTCAATAAAAATTCAAGTTAGTATTAAAGGCATAAAAAGACAGAAATGTATAATTCTTTCTTTAATAGAAATGTTTCTTCTGCCCGTAAAGTGTCCAAACCGGGCTTGTCTGGATAAGCACATGTTTAAAACATAGTCATCGTCCATGCCGGTTTCAGTTGGATTATTTGTCAGTTGCTCCGATCAGATCGGTCTCCTCCATTTTGTAGATTATTTACGACTTTTGAATCCACAAAAACACATCGGCAAAATCCGGCTTACTTTGAACATGTGTTTTAAACAGTTTAATCCCTTTGTGAATTGTTTCCTCTTGCGCCTCCTTTCATTTCTTCATACAGCGGGAATCCAGATGAATTAATCCTGAGTCCAATAACCTTCAAAGTCGCTCAATAGTGCTCCTTGATTACGCTTTCATCCTCCTTCAACACAACACTTCACATTCATCCAGTTTGTGACAGAAGTTGTAGCTTTTTGAGACTTTTAAACTTGAATTACCGCTGTTGAGCCCCCCCCCCCCCCCCTTGTGTGTGCCATACAGCATGTTTCAAATATTCATTTAATGATATACATTTTGAATGACATCTTAGGACCAATCATTTTTTAGTAAAGTATGGAAAAGTAACTCCTTTCCCTGTGTACGCAAGACCATAATGCTCGACTGTCTTCCATGCATTACACGAGTGTCCCCTGTATACAGTCTTTGTGCTAAGCTAAACTACTAGCTTCATATTCAGCATGCAGACCTGAGTGGTTTTCAACTCAGCGAATAAGCACGTTCCCCCAAAATGTCAAACTTTTACTCGAAGAAGAACACGGTGCAGTTCCTAGAAGAGATGAATATAAATGAAAGGATTTCTCAGTATATCTATATTCATAATACTCCCGTCAAAAGATGAGAAAGGAAACCAACCAACCTCAGAAATGATTAATTCTCTGAAATTATGAAGTGGGCTGTGCAGCCTCCAAGTCCCGACTGCCTTACCTTGACCTAAATGTAGAAGCGAGCAGATTTAAAAGCCCTGCTCTGTATTCAAAGGGCAGGACTTCTGTAATGGTCTTCAGTCGCAGGGCAAATTGAACTACAGTACCTCCAGCACTCACGGAACAGCAGCACTGCTAATCTAGTGGGGTGTGAGAGCTCTTTCACATGCATGATGTCACTTTTCCTGCCACATATTGCTTGTTGTGAAAACCTGTGGAGATGTGTTGTGACGAAACACTGGCGCAGACCACAGCCGGGCACGTGGTGATGCATCAGCGCGAGTAAAAATAACAGCAAGGATTTGGAAAGTTTAGGGTGGGACTCGGATGAAATTGCTGGGTGTGTTTCAAGCAAGTCATTCGAGAGTCAGCATGTGTGTGTCTGTATTTCTCCGTGTGTGAATGTGAGCTCCTAGATTTAGCACGAGAAAAATCGAGCTGTGGTCCGGCGAGTCATCGGGGCTGCTGAAAAAGAAATAGACGGTGACCTCTGCAAAGTATTCTTTCTTTACGATTCATTGTGTTTGGCAGCATGTTCAAAACACGAGGTGT
Source organism: Chaenocephalus aceratus (assembly GCA_023974075.1). NCBI lineage: Eukaryota > Metazoa > Chordata > Actinopteri > Perciformes > Channichthyidae > Chaenocephalus > Chaenocephalus aceratus. The sequence continues at coordinate 100,218 of JAMFTG010000132.1, read as the reverse complement.
ACGCAAACATTACTCAGGGGGACATGTTCTTAAAGGGACTCCATGGCTACTGTATTTTACTGTTGTTTGAAACATATCGTAACCTGGGAGAAACATGCAATGATTGTATTTTATGTTTGCATGAAAGTCAGGAAAAGAACTTCCACCTGTCAGGGTTTGAGTTGTGTGTCTAGTGTTGGGGTTGTTTTGCTGTTCTGTTCTCCCTGTCTCACGTTTTCCTCCTTGTTTCTTGTCTGGTCCCTCTCCCTGTGTCTTCCTTCCTGTCGTTAGTTTCCCTGGTGTGTCTGATTGTCTGATTGTGTTCACCTGTTGCCCTTGTGTTTCTGCCTCCCCTGCCCGGCTGTTTCTTGTCCCCTGATTACCCCTCTCTGTATTTAGTCTTTCCCTGTGTTCCCCTGTCTCCCTCCATGTCACTCATCGTCAGCTTTTTTGTATTGTATCTTCCTTGCGTTTCCTTTGTGTTTTTTTGCCATGTTTTTGCCATCAGCTTTTAAAATAAAGCTTTTGTTTCCAAGACCTTTTTCTGCATTTGTCTCCTACCTTTTCCACGTACCGTAACACCACCAACAGAAATGAATAAGCTCACAAACAAACATTGAGTAAATCTTTGTGAAAAAATAGAAAACAAAGTACCTGCCATGTTTGTTTGAGTCCAGAACCAGCAGCGTGTTTCTTCAGCTGTATAATCCCCCCCATATGCTGAGAGTTGTTTTCCAAATCTGCAGCCATCTCAAACAGCAGATTGAAATCTCGTAGCGTCATCGCAGAGGGGGGGGGAACTGATCCAGTTTTTGCTCGATTTCATGTTATTCCAATACAAAGCTGTTTGCTGAACATGCTGTCTGAAGATTGATTTGGCAAAGGGAAACTTTATTGGTGACAAAGCAGATGGAAGTTGTACCAATCTGCAGAATAAGTACTTGGTTGCAGGACTTTTACTTTTGGCGAGTATTCCTACACTCGAGTACTTCTACTTAGTCAAAGACTAGGTGTACTTCTCCCACCTCTGACTATATATACTCGAGCTCAGGGGTCAGCAGCCTTTTTGATATGAGGTGCCAAATCCACATTATGTGCAATTATGACATCACCTCAACATTTCCAACGGGTCTGTAATTGTATTACATCAAAGTGCAGAGCAACATTTCAAAGAAAGCAGCAATCCTTATGAAAACATTCACATCTGAGTAATAATGATTAAGCACCAATCTTCAGCAATAAACGTGCAACGGGTTAACAGCAAATGTGAAAACGGGTGAATTAAATGTAACAAACAGAAACATTAGCACCAAGTAGTCGATTATGGCAAAAATCATAATCTCGATTAGTTGGGTCAATAATTTTAATTGCAATTATTGAATGCGATTATTCATTGACTTTGAAAACATCCATTTATTGGAGAAAAAAAATGTGAACAGTTGATTACCCTGAACTTTAAGTATAATTAAAAAAAATATATATATATATCGTTTTATTTCGATTACGTTGTTTTCGTAATCGTTGCAAGCCATAATCGTAATCGCGATTAAAATACGATTAATTGAGCAGCCCTGGCACCAAGTATGCTCCCATCCATATGAAAACATCCACATCCGATGTATCACACAACAGGCAGGCAAGTTGAGTTCTCTGATGTGCTCTGCCTTTAACTGATACAAAAAAAAAGCAGCTTCACAGGGACTAAGATAAGTTAAAACAAGCACTGTCAAACTGGAAGAAAAGAGAGAATCCCGCTACCGCGTAACCGTGCAATTATCACTCAGGAACCGGTGAAGTTTGAGCTCACCTGGCGTGTTCTAACATTTTAATAAGTGACAGTTTAACTTTACGAATCATTATAGGCGTGCGTAAAGTCCGTTCTCTATGAGGCAGAGATGTCTTTCACTCGGCTCGGCACTGACAGAGCCGCCGTCTCGCGTCCGAGAAATAAACACAGCGGCTGGTCCTCGTTTCACCGCGTGGGGAAGCAGCAGAAAGTCGACGCGTTAAAGAGCGCGGGCCCTAGATGATCCTTCTGCGCTGCGATGCATGCATGGCTTCCTTCCGCAGGTAACGGTACGTCCACACAGCAGCTTTTCAAAAATATTGAACATCTTGGAGCTGGGCGTGTCTGACAGCTTGGGGATTTTTTGCGAGCAACGCGACCAACAACCAATCACATGAATGTCCCGCCCCCGACATACAAAGCAAAAAAACCCCGGGGATTTTATGCGAGCAATATATATATATATAAACTCCCCAATCAGGCGAAAACCTACCAGTTTCCCCACTGCCTCTGCCACCTCCCTCCATGCTGGTTCCTCCGGTTTGTATCCCGGTAATAGCTCTGGTCGTAAAGAACCGGGTGATTTGCTACCGTAACTTCTCGTTTGGAATATGAGGAAATGAACTGCGGTCTGGCTCTCCCTGCTTACACGCGGTTTGATTGGCTAGCGCTTCTACTGTCAGATTTGCATACACGTGTTTGATTGGCTGGCGCTTCCAGCTCAGCTTCAAAAGTTGAACATTGCTCAACTTTTGAATCCTGGAGATCCTGGACATCTTCGCTTCGCTCCCCCACAATGCAGTTCGGCGAAAAGCGAGGCAAAGTGACGTCATCCCCATTCAAAGTCAACGGGCAGAGAAGCGTTGGAAGCGGTGGAAGATTCTTCTGAAGCTGCTGTGTGGACGTACCGTAACGGGTGACGCCGCAGTCTCTGGAAATTGGTAATTTGCCTG
>JAMFTG010000132.1:57500-92500 GCA_023974075.1 Chaenocephalus aceratus | reverse complement strand
TCACGAAGTTGCTGCCGGAGCCTGAGAAACTCCACCGTCGGTCAGACGATGGCTTCGATGCCCTCACGAACGGCCCGATGTTACGATCACAGCCGAATTTGAACGTTTCCTTTATCGTGTGTCCATCGGGTTGTTTTATTGCACAACAAAATCATGTAAACATATTATGTAAATAACCCAATTTGTGTTCTGTGAAACTGAAAAGGATATAATATATTATTTTGAAGGACAGTTGACAGGAAATTGTTGTTGCTATGGAAACAACAACATGACGGAGAAAATGTAATATCTTCTACATATAAAGACGGATAAAGTAAAGAACAAAGTCTGAAGATATCAGTACAGTATCATAGTACTGTAACATAATTGTTTGTGGTACTTTCGTTGCAGTTGTATGTCTTAAATGTAATGTAAATGTTGCCTTCGTGTGTGGTTCGGGGCCATCTTCGTGCGAAATTCACAATTCCATATTCGTGTGTCCATCGGGTGTACATTTCGGGACAGTGTGACAGGGGCTTTAGTGCCCTGAATGCATCGGTGTGTTATCCATCACCAGCTCCCGGGCGATGTCGGTGTGGGACTGTCCCTGCTCTTTGTGTGTCCATATTTGCAGAGGTATGAAAGAGACAGAGGAGGCGTGTGCCGATGCCCGGGAGATGATTTAGAGCGAGACCAGCGAACGGCTCTGAGCGCTCCCCCGGTTAACCTCCCTCAGGAGCAGTCGGTGGCTTGCGGTGAGCTAAAGAGGAATAGGATCCACCAGAAAACACTTCAGAGAGAAACAACGGTTTGGTGTTACAGTAAATCACGTCTGTCTGTCGCTGCTTCGGCCGCTTTAAAATGCGTGAAGCAAGGGAGGCATAAATCAGGCCGTGAGACGGACCATGTGCGTTTCATTATTTTATTCATGGCTTATTCACAGGATGAGATCCAGGGGTTTCTAATTGTTTCACCATGTAATGCAAGGTTTTCATTAACTCATGCACGTACACAGATGGGATATTTGGATATTCATTACGTACACATGTCGAAAGGGAGGGGAAAAACAGGTTGGACTTGGATGTGGAATATTTAAAACTTCATCATCAGTTTTTCTATTTTTGAAATACATTTTAATTATTCTCTGGTTAAATGAAAGATACCCTGTTTAGTTTTTACCACCAGAAGCACGATGGAGCAATTTGGGTCTCTACTTATCGGCATATTTTGCATGTCAAAAAAGGCGAGGAATAAAATGGAAACCGTGTATTATTTAAAATATTGAGGAAAATGATAACATTGTTTCATATTTCCTTGTTCTTGAAACAGCATTACAAACCGCTCGTCTATGAGATGCCGGGACTTTGTGTTCTGAGCATGCATGCGTGTTGTGTGTGAAGACATGAGAGGTCGTGTGCAGAGGGAGGGGGGGTCAGCAAAGATCACTGCACTCCTGTCAGGTGTGTGTGTGGTGTGTGTGTGGTGTGTGGTGTGTGTGTGTGTGTGTGTGTGTGTGTGTGTGGGTGTGTGTGTGGTGTGTGTGTGTGTACGTGTGTGAGTTGTATGTAGACGCCCACATATGTACAATACCAGTTTTGGAAGAAGTATTCGGATCCTTTAGTTAAGTAAAAGTACTACAAAACCACAATGTAACAATACTGCATTTGAAATGTTACCTAAGTAAAAGTAAGTTAAATGAACTAATACAAAATATCTCAAACACAACAAACGTAAAAATAAACGTCTAAATGATAAAACACAAACTGGTCAGATGAATCAACTAATCTGTACTTTTATAAATCGTTGGCTAGTTTAATTTGGAAACAATAGAATGTGTTATATACTTTTCAGATATCTAATGTAACAAGTAACTAAAATATACAAATAAATATTATATTATTACCCTTTGAATAGTTGAAGTATAGACTTGCAGGAAAAGTACGTCATGATTGCACCTAATTACAGCACTTGAGTGGATGTACTTTCCTCCTCTGACCAGCTGTACACACATCAAGCCTCTCATGTTCTCGATGCGCACATTTATATAATATTTTCCCGAAGTAAAACACTTTATAAGAGCGAATTAAGAAGACAAAAAGTACGTCTCGGCTTCTGAGGAAAGTGACTCCCTCTCAGCTGTCAGGGAGACGAGCAGACAAAGAGAAGTGACACGTTGACGGCAAAAGAGCACGAGCTGACGTGCGAAGCGTCAAGTCGAGAGGCAACGAATAAAGAGAGGCAACTGTTGCTGGCTGTCAGCGCGGCGTGACAGGTGTTTCACATTACGGAGGCCACGTACTCGCTCTGCATTCACACACTGGACTTTAAGTGTTCTGCACAAAGGCCCCGAGGTTACAGAACCTTCGTGCACGCTAAAGGCGAGTAAACTTTCCTTTCGAGGAGAAAATGAAACGAAACGAGCACACACTCTCAGCATTAGGGTTTCCATTTGAAGGCGGGGGCAGAGAGGTGACTTGTGTTGAAGCCCTCAGCCACTCAGAGGGGGGGGGGGGTTCAGACTGGGGGGGGGGGGTTCAGACTTCCTTCATTCTTTGCTCACTTCAATTTCGTAGTTTTAGCAGCTTTCCGAAGTTTGAATCACAATTTATTATCTCTTCCCACCTCAGTGGTTACTGAGCTTTAAGTCGCAATGTGGAAACAAACATGGATGCTCCAAAGAAGGGGTTTTATATATTATATTTAGAAAGCCTTAGAACAGGGGTGTCAAATTCAAGGCCCGGGGGCCAAATTGCGGCCCGCGACTTCATTTTATGTGGCCCCGCAAGAGCTTGCAAAAAATACAATATGTTTATTAGACGGTTACATGCCACTTTACAGAAGCATGTTGCCCATGAACTACATGTCCCACAATGCATCTCAAATTAGACTTTTTTCTCAGAATTAGATTTTTTTTTTTAAAGTTACTTTTTATTTCAAAATGTCTTTTCTTTTTTAAATCATTGGAACATTCTCACTGAAGAGACTTGAATTATTTCCCCTAGACTTCTGCTTTCAGACGTAGTTATTTATGAAGTTATTACCCTATCCGATAATAATCCGAGGCAGTAATGTAATACAATACATTATTTTATATATTAAATATTTATATATGTATTTTTATATAGTCTTAAAGTTACAACCGGCCCTTTGAGTGCAACCATAATGCTGATGTGGCCGTGATGAAATTGAGTTTGACCCCCCTGCCTTAGAATATTCCTGACAGTATGTTGTGAAGGGTGGAGAGATTTAATCGGACTTGTTTTACACACATCTTTGCGTATGTGCATGATGCTACGGAGGAGTGTTCATGCTCCACTGGTTGGACACAAAAGAAAAGCTTATTTCAAATGTAATAATATAGTAATGAGAATCCACAGGTTGAGATGCACGATGCAATCAAACAGCTGAAACCCTCAGTGTCTTTCCTCCTACAGTCAGGGAGGATTCTTCTTCTGTGCACACAGCAGGAATCACTCTTGGGAATAGCATCACATGACTGATTAAAAAGTAATGATGCAGACGCTGGAGACCGCTCATCAATTCGCCCTCACATAGGAAAAGACATCACGCACGATTGAGTTGTGAAAACTGCTCTGCCGTTCTTGCAGCGAACGGCTTTTTCCGGGAAGCATGAATCTGCAGCAAGCATCAAATAATAATCTCACGCAGCGATTTGAGGGCTTAGTTGTGAAATAAAAACATATTAGATTTACAGCAGCTATAAGATTTAATTGACCACGAGGAGTGCTGTGCGGTGCAGCTCTGTACATACAGCAGGCATATATTCACACACACACACACACACACACACACCACACACACACACACACACACCACACAATACCATGTATACATCACTTCAGGGGACATTACATTGACTTACATGCATTTCCTGGAGACTTATCCTAACCATAACCAACACATGCCTAACCCTTAACCTTACCCTTACCCTTAACCTTACCCTTACCCTTACCCTTAACCTTACCCTAACCCTAACCAAGTCTTCACCTAAAATTAATGATTCCCCCAATTACCTCCATGATGTCCCCATAAGGGAGGCGAGTCCCCACACGTGACTATGTAAACAGATTTAGGTCCCCACAAGTATAGTAATGCTAGACTACACACACACACACACACACACACACACACCAACACACACACACACACACACACACACACACACACACACACACACACACACACACACACTCAGAGCCGTGTCTGAATTTATGCACCGGGTGACAGATGTGTGAAACACTTTTTACCCCCGATCTGTCACACCTTTCTTGCACCTCTCTCGTCGTTTCCTTTCTGTGGAAGAGTGAGTAATAGCTACAGCTAGCTATACTGGATTGAAACTAAGTGTAGATACATCCTTGTTTAAGATGAGGCGACACAGATAAAAACATCATTTCTCACACACTTAAAGTTGTGTTTGGGCTCCTTGAGACACATGTCCAGTGACTACGGTAATTAAAACAGGCCTCCTTGCTAATAGCTCTTGCACATGTACTCAGGGGCGCCGCCAGGGATTTTGGGCCCCCTGAAAATATATCAACATTGGGCCCCCACCACCAGGCACAAGCCACTTTGTTTATAATTACCTCGAGGGCCGTACAAATGGTCTAGCGGTCCGTATACGGCCCGGGGGCCGGAGGTTCCCCACCCCTGCTTAATATAATAACATTAGTATTAATATCATAGCCAAAATGTCAGTGATTAACATTTTGTTTTCAGACTGATCACTAAATGCTTCAACTGCCATCATCCTAAATAGACTAAAAGCAGTTTTTTGTATAGATCATTGGCTATGTTGAAATGTATAATTTAAATTAGATGTTAGCTTTTTCTTATATATATTTTTTTGTATTCCAGTCTCCCTTCAGATATGTTATGTGGCATTCAACACAATGCTGCTCACCTCCTTCAGTTTGGAGAAAAGCTGGTTCAGGTTCAGCCTTATGGGGGGACAGGGCTGCTGAGCCTAAAGATGGATCTGTGGGTCCTGGCACCAGGGGGAGGGACAACTGATTTAGTATGAATAGGCGTTAAAAATGTGCCTGCATTTATTAAAGGTAGGTAGGTAAGAATGGAGAAACCAGCTCGAAGCGCTAGAATTTGAAAGTACACAACCGAAAAAAATCTGCCCCTTCCTTCAGACTTCCTCACAGAGCCCCGATGGAAGGCTGACAGGCAGGCAGGCCATCCAGTTACTTTAGCCGGGCCGGCTCAGATGATTGGTCGTGCTTTTTACAGCGCCACGGCTTCCAGAGATGACATTTGTACGTATTTATTGTCAAAGCATTTAATATATTCATTGCTATCGGATGTTAAGAGCATTCCATGGAAATAACGACAAGTGTATCTGAAGTGAATTACCTACCATACCTTTAAATGTCAGCTAAAAGAGCAGTGCAATTAAAGACCTCTGCATTTTCTGTAAAGATATTAACAGTACTTAACATTAGCTAACAGACTAATTTCCACCACTCATGGACCACACTCACCTTTTCTTGTGAAAAACGGTGTGACATACTGTCGCCCTTTAGTCCCTCTCTCTTGTCTTTCTCTCCTTTCTCTTCTTTTCTTAGAGCCTAACTTTGTTGGTCGTTGAAACATGATACAACACACGTATGTAGGCTAAGTACTAGCATCCCTCCTCACATGCACTCTCTGCAAGTGCCTGTGCCGGCGTGCCGCACCGCGTTTGGAGGCAGGACCAAACCATTACACATAAATAGAAGGGGGTGTACAGAGGCTTTGGGTAATTAACTTTTGGAAGAAAATAAGTTAAATGAATCGTAAGTTTAGTGAGTAATTTATCAATATAACGTTCTATTAATGTTAATTATTGAGGATTGATGAAAGGTTACTTACATTTTTTTTCTTAATGTTCTGAACATTTTGGGGCCCCTGTCAGTCACGGGCCCTTAGAATCGTCCTAACTTTTCACCCCCTTACGGCGCCCCTGCATGTACGCCAATGTTTAGTAAGGAAATCAGCAAAATGAAATAAATGTTGCTTTTTTGAAAGAAAATGTCAAGAAAATATCCACGTTGTTACCCTATCCTTGTGTTCTGTGCCCACTTTAACCCACGTGTCTCCTCCTGTCCTCAGGTGTGTCTCTCCCATGCTCTTGGCCCCTGAGGCCTGAGGAGAAGTGAGCCAAGCCCAGCCCCCCATGGGACGCCCTGTTACCCAGCATGCACTGCTCCTGCTGCAGTGCATGCTGGTCCTGCGGCCCGGTGGCGTGGCCAGTAGAAGAGGACCGGTGCTGCTGCCCGAATCCCCCTGTCACAAGACGGAGCACCCCCTGGTCCCACACTCAGGTACACACACACACACACACACACACACACACACACACGTTTGTCTGATGGCTGCAAACAAGATATCGACTAAAATGTCTGGAATGCATGTTGTTATACCAAAATGATATTTTTGCAAACCATATGTGTTACTCGATAGAAAGAATCAAGTGTTGGCTGACTAATATGTTTTGTTTAAATTATGTAAATATGTTTTGTTTAAATTACACATTAAACAAAACATATTAATTTCACCTGGTTTGATGAGAAGGATTAAACATAGTGTTGCGTGCTTTAACCTAAGAAGCCTAACATACTTTTCTTACCTCTATTGCAGGGGGGTCAAACTCAATTTCTCAATTTCGGGCCAAATCAGCATTATGGTTGCACTCAAAGGGCCGGTTGTAACTTTAAGACTATATCAAAATACATATAAAATATGTAATATATATAAAATAATGTATTGTATTACATTACTGCCTCTGCATTGGATTATTATCGGATAGGGTACGTCTGAAAGCAGAAGGCTAGGGCAAATAATTGCAAGTCTCTTCAGTGAGAATGTTACAATGATTTAAAAAGAAATGACATTTTGAAATAAAAAGTCACTTTAAAAAAAAAATCTAAGTCTGAGAAAAAAGTCTAATTTGAGATGCATTGTGGGACATGTAGTTCATGGGCAACGTGCTTCTGTAAAGTAGTAACCGTCTAATAAACATATTGTATTTTTTGCAAGCTCTTGTGGGGCCACATAAAATGAAGTCGCGGGCCGCATTTGGCCCCCGGGCCTTGAGTTTGACACCCCTGCTCTATTGCCTGGAACATGTCGCTTTAACCCCTGTTGTAGCATTGTGTGGTCGAGATGCACATTCTAGGCACACCTCTTATTTTATACGATCCAGCTGGAAACATTAAAGTGTTTAGGTGCAGACACAACCTTCCTCGCATGCCTTTACTACAGCATCAGATTTCCCCGTCCTTACCCCTCTATCGTACATTGCTATTGAACGACTAAACTGTAATGAAATGAAGTGAAACTTAGTCGAAGGAGAGGGTCGATAGAGATCGATGGCGGTTCTGTCTGCTCTGTGCGAAGCAGCCAGATGTCATCGAGCTGTTTTCAGCCCAGCAGAGTCAGATAATCACGAGGTTCAGTCTGGGGCGAAATGCAACTGAAGACCAAGGTCAGTGCGTGTCTGAAGATCCACGACGTGTATTCAGTATCTCCGCCGTGCACGGACAGCAGGTCGAAGACAATCTGTGGCGGGAAGATGTGCAGTGACGTGAACGTACGGGAACCCGTGGAAGCTATATTAAGCCGTTTCCCTCGTAAGCCTTCGTGAGCGACGAACACAAAGCGAACTAAGAACGTTACGATAAATACTGTCATCAAATAAAGTAAACATTTCAGGTGATATGCACAGTATAGATAGGCTTATCGAGTTATGCATATATTGCATTCATTATCATGTATTAACTCAGACAATCATGCTTATTTTGTTTCATGCCAATAAATACAAGTGGGCAGGAGACTGAGGGGGACAGTCGTTTAGTTTCTTTTTCAATATGTTTATTGATTTTCAGTTTACAAAAAATCACATAGGACGAAGACATAGAGCCAAAAGCAATACATATACACAGGACAACTACTTTACATTAAAGAAAAGTAGCAACACTAAATTAAATTGGTACATACCACAAGGGCACTCTAATACATCGGCAATCATCGAGTTTTCCAGCAATAGGACCGTATTTCTACAGAGGATATCACAGTCATTTACATGTTACCATATTGTAGCACATTATAGAATTATCGCATTGTCCTGCCCCAGGTTCGTTCAGAAATTGAGATGGGTCGTTGTTCTTGGTGTACTCTATAAAACGTCCCCAGACCTTCTGGAACAGTTCTTGTTTGTCTTTAAGAATGTAAGTGATTTTTTCTAAAGGCAGACATAAAGAAAGTTCCCTAGATACTAGGTTTGCCCAACTTTTTCCATGTTAAGGCAATCACTCTTTTTGCTTGTAATAAACATATATCTATAAAAACTTGTTTATAACGTTGTATGTTATGTCCATCCGGATATAGGCCAAGTAGGAACATTTTTGGTTCCAGCTTTAAGCTGATCGCTAAAATATTCGGTACTGTCACCCCAACCTCTTCCCAGAATTCCTTTATTCTTCGACATAACCATAGACCAGTGCTTCTCAAAGTGTGGTCCGCGGACCACTGATGGTCCGTGAGCGCCCCCTAGTGGCCCGTGAGTATATTGGTAACATTTCACATTTGAAATAAATAAATACATTTAAGTTTTCCGCACTCTCGCGGGAATATCTCCGCAATGGAGCGAGCTTAAGTTTCACTTTCAATTGCATGATAAAGCCCAGATAAACACCTTCATCACACATGTTGCCACTTGTTTGTACCATTTTCAGGCGATTTGTAAAAAAACGATGTGTTTTGGGATATTTGTGGAGTTAGGTGGTCCGCGAGTGTTTTTTGTATTGGTTAAGTGTCCTTGGTATGAACAAGTTTGAGAAACACTGCCATAGACAATGGAACAGTGTGCCTTTTCCTTCCCCCATCTGGTGCACGTGTCTGGGATATTAGCGTTACATTTATTCAATTTTCTGGTGTAACGTACACTCTCATTAGCCACTTGTATTGCAGAAGCTTTAGACGCGTATTACCCGTCTGTGTTTGGGCCGCCTTACAAGCCGTGCTCCACTGGTCCAATGTTAGATTTTCCTGTAAGTCATTTTTCCAAGCATTGAGTCTAGAGTTCGAGGAGGGTGACAGTCGTTTAGTTTCTTTTTTACATAACCCACTTGATTATGAAGCAATGTATTCTTCACAGTTTTCCACGTGTGTTAAAGTGTGAAACAACACAGTATCTAGTATCTTAGTTTCCCCACGGCATCCACAGTAACATCCTCCGTCTCATCATCATGACGTCTCCCAGTGTCATGTCAGTCCTGGCGAAATGTCCTTCACTTCTTTTGTTAACCCCATGACGCCTTCCACTGGGGTTAAGGAGAAGAGGCTAGGAGAATTCAAATTGATTCGACCGCAGCCAAGCTCTCTACAACCCTCAATCTCTGTCTTTCTCAGCAGCCTTCATTATTAGCTGAGGTGGCGCTTCTCTCTGCGCCGTGATGATGACTAACTGTGTGAGAGGTATTGGGTCTCTGTAATGTTCCATAATGGCCCATTAAGCACCTGTGGCCTTACGCTTTTGCACAAATAGGTGCATTAATAAAATAGGACGACATTTCCGTTCCTCATCAGACATGGTTTACGACACAAAGTACCGCAGTGGAGAAGATAACAGATGTGTTAGAGACTTATTATATGATAGTAGATGTTGTCTTGTAAAAGCGTAGGTTTACCCAGCCTACAAACGTCTCGTCTGGTTAGAGGCGTTCCGCTCACACATCTGCATCCAAACTGTTAACAGGTGGAATTAGTGCTCGTAGAATTAAATCGCACCGATGCAGAAACGTTACCCAGAATGCATGTACATTTCATTGCCTCGTTAATGCGCTGGACCCTCGAGGTTCACCCACAGTTTCCGAGCTCGCACGCTGTCCACGCACCAGCTTCGTCTGCCTGGTTTTACGGTCATGCGGCGACAGAAAGCATAACGAGTTTAAACAGCTTTATAATGATGCTTTGTTTACTGCCTTCCCCAATCTGACTTGCGCTCACCTTGTGGAAGTGTCGCACCTTTTCCGAGCAGCTGCTAACTTCTCATGCCTGTCTCTCACAGCTATATTTATGTTTTAATGACTTTCCTTTCATGGCGTGATCATAGTCTTTGTGCGGTTCTAACACATCTCATTGTTCTGACTCGTTCAGCAGCCACAGAGCAAAATACAGCCTTTTCCTTTTGTGCAATGAAAAAGTCATGAGTCAGTGCAGAATCCATATGCACGCACACACGGGGACGAGGAAGCTTTCTTTAAACCTGTGATTATTCTCTTCTGTGTGCCATGTGCTCCGTGTAATGTACTTTAATCCCCGGTTGTTGAAAATGTACAGCGCTGCCATGGCTGCTCTTCAGTGGAGCTGAGAGGACTACACACACATTAAGTGTACCCTGCGGAGCACTTTACCCCCCCACTCGGCACAGGAGAGCCTTATAGTCTTGGACATACATTTAGAGATGTGGCTGCAGCATTACAGCGAGAATATGGCTTCGACTTGCACTTACATAGTTTTGGTAAATACTCTTTTTTACTAACATGTCTGATGCATGGAAGTCTATCGTAGCGACGACCAATGATAATGGCTATTTCATTAGCGGATAACATTCAACATTTTACAAAAAAGACGGAGAAAATGTGAAAGATAATGTTTAAAAAAGCAAAAAGTCATCATGTCATGCTGGCTTTTGGCGAATTTAATCCAAAAATCTTAATTTATTTAATGCAAAATCACATCTTTACCATAATCACTTTCATAAGAATTAGTAAATGAGATGTGTAAGAGAGTGGATGAATCTACGTATTAGTGTAAAGGCATTATTTTGTTTTGCTAATCTTCTATAGAATGAGCTGTTGAAAGGACAAGAACACGACCTTGGAGTTCAGGACATTGAGGCATTCATTCTTCATAGTTTTCTGGCCTTTCAGAACGTCTATCAACAAATAGGAAACACATGAATCCACTGCAGTTGGATGAATGTATTCAAGCATGAGATGGAAAACCAGCCTTTTTGTGTTCAAGGCTGAGGTGCCAGCGGGTGAAAGGAAATAAAGCAGCGATACTCTGCAGCTTCTCCATTGTTCGTGTTCACAATGCTCTCACTTCAAGCTAGCCTGGTAACAAGCCAGGGTCAAGGTTTGTCCGTGTTCCAGAGGCCGTGGATCTTTCTCTGTGTGATCGTGGTTGTTGAAGGGCGTTCCTCACATGGCTTTGACCCCGGTGGGATGGTGGTTTTCTGACTTGGCACAACACTTGGCTGACAGGACTGCTACTGTGGTGCGAGGATGCTACCGTCTAAAGACCACTACACCCAGAAATGTAGGGTTTGAGAAAGAAAGGGAAGCCTATAGCTCGGCAGCTACGTCTCTAATGTTTATCCAGAACATACACTCGGGTCTGAATATAGCTTCAGGAGGGGGCCAATGTGAATGTGGCTTTTATAGTATAATTTAAAGAGGGGTGTTGAATGGCTTTATCCCTTTTTTAGTACAGGAAGGTCAGACTCTTGGTCCAAAGACAAATGCTGTAGGCGGTGAGTTATTGAACATCTCTGTGAAGTTAATGATTTAATGTGAGAGTAAATACTGGAATATAACAAACACAACACAACAAATCTTTAAAATATGTATTTCAAAATTGCAATTAGCGACCTATAGCTCCCAAATCGATGCCACTGATTCTGAGTATTTGCTATTGTAGCTCAGAGCCCGTGAGAGGTGTGTATTAATGAAGTGTTGCATTCAACAGCTGTCCCTGAGTGTAGGCTTTTAAAGGTTATAAACGGTGGTGTAAACAAAGCCGTCTGCGGGACATGCCCGGGGCCACGTCTCCGAGGACAGGAAGTGCTTTACAGCCCTGAACGGCTAGCCCGTCGTTAGAGAGGCGAGAGAAGGCAGGGATAAACAAATGGCCTCATAGCATTCGTAAAGGCAACAGGCTATAGAGATCCTTTAATTGGTCATTTGGGGGCGATTCTTTTTTAAATTGAAAGCCCTCCAAGGTTTTTAATGCTTAAACACTTGGTCGGCTGTTCGTGTCCGAGGTCAGCTATGTTCCTGCCATGTTTTATGTTAATGGTTTCCAGTGGAATGAAGAGGGGACTGTTCCATATTTTGGATTTGTTGTCTTAGTGTTACCCGCTGCAATAAAAGACCCACAAGACATTTCCTTACAAATATATTTTTATCTTTCTTGAAGTGGCCCGAAGACATCTCCCGTGCTCTATATAAACCGAATGACTGCGAACACATGAGATTACAATATTTTATTACACACTTATTCGCGGTTTCACGGCGGTTTGTTTTGCATCAATCACTCGATGTCCCACGGCCACAGACGTTTTGAGGTCGCAGGACTTTTAGCCGTAAAACATGCTTGTTTTTCCAGCTTTAAATAACATAATTGGAGGGGAAGCCTTCAAACGCAAGGTCTCGTCTTACTTCGCCTTTTGCTTTGGAGTGTTTGCTTTCCTTTCAACCTGCTTCCTCGCATCAACTTCACCAAATAGTTGCCATTCTTGTGCCTCCATGACCACATGTAGGGCTGCTGAGTTGGCTGCCACCGCTCACAGTCAACCCATTCATGATCCAGAAGTGCTTCCACATGTGGCGGCCATTGTGGAGCTCTCACTTTGAGCGCTGGCAGGAAGAAGAACGGCCTCTGATGCCCGGCGTAAATATTTATATACGCTGTCATTTTGTCTTTGTGTCAGCGGCAGGAATAACAAACGGGATGTGAGTGATGGGCGGTTTCTATTTTGAGGAGGAAGGAAACAGGGGTTAAGGGGATAGGATTGGACGAGAAACAGGGGGGGGAGGTGTGGTGTGTGTGTGTGTGTCTGTGTGAGTGTGTGTTCGTTGATTTTAATATTGGTTCAGAGCCCCGGCTGCTGTCTGAGTTTTCCTCCCATTCTGTGTGTGTGTGTGTGTGTGTGTGTGTGTGTGTGTGTGATTACGCCTGCGTCTCATCAGCAGCCAGTCCCCTGATTCAGGCAGCTGCTGTACACGCATGGCTGTGATGTGATTACATTATCACTTTTAAAGCCCCGCTGAACCCGTGCTACACGCAGAGCAGGGAATCTAGGAAAGGGAGGTTTGTTTTTTTAAGGATAGATATTAGCTCGGGGTTGTCCTCCTACTGTTTCATTTTACCGGATTAACGGAAGGGTTGGTTTTAAGGGATCTTAAGAACGTCCCTGGGTGCTTCTGAAGTTAACTTTGTTCAACCAAGACACAGACAGGTAAAAGCACAGGTTGATTCGCACCTATTTTTATCTAATTAGCCGATTAAAAGGCCGTTGTCATTGGTGATCGCTGATTTACTTCGATCCAAGATAGTTACCACCGAGTTGATCCTGATGGTATGGCCAACGATGAATGTGTGTTTTCAGCTTCCTGAATGTTGTTTTACCACACAGGCTAATCTGAGGCTTTGTAATATGTTGTTAAGCTGCTTTAAGGAAATACAACGACCTGGTTAGGTAAAGTAATAGATAGGTTTGGATTGAACTTTGCCTTTTAAATAAGAGTTTCTTTCTCTTTCGACGACGAAACCTTATTTCCGTCAACACTCCTGTCATAAGTCGCTGTCGCCTTTTTTTACACCTTCTTTCGGTGATAAATCATGCGAATAAATAACCGATAACGCCCCCGTAATCCACTGACACCATGTGTTGATGAAGGACAAATTATAATGTTTTGAAGAATAATTTTCCAAGATGGCAAAATGAGTGAAAAATGAATTAAAGAAAGAAAAAATGGAAAATTCTAATAGAAATGATGATAAATAAGATAAACAATTATAGTAGGATTACGACAAATATAAAAATGCAAAAACTATTAAAACAACATATTTCTTGCACCAACAACATGCTTCTAAAAAACGACTGAAATCATAGTAAGTCTCTCAGTGGTGAAGCTAACCCAGTCTCCTTCTGTGTGGTTTCTAATCCAAGTGTGCCAGTTGTGTCCCTGCAGTAAAGCCTCTGACCCCCAGAGACGACTCCCTGTATTAAGCTCCAGCCTGGGAAGGCCCTCGCTGGTTATGAATGTTTATGAATGGTCTTGGCCCCGTCACAAAGGGCCATCAATCCTCTCAGTGCTGTATGTTCAATTAGAACCTTTCACCCCTTTTCCACACTCCAACAAATATCCTCTCTTCTCTGTTTCTGTCTCGCGCGCACACACACACACACACACACACACACACACACACACACACACACACACACACACACACACACACACACACACACACACACACACACACACACACACACACACACGCTCCACACTCCATTACCCCGTTCGCGAGCCTCCCCTGGTGAGTCAGGGAGATTTATGGAGGAGGCGCTGGGTTCGTGAAGCGGCGTCTCCCCCCCCGGGGGGTGTCACGTCTACATTTGTATTCCAGTGGACCCTCTCCGTGAAACACGAGCCCGGTGGAGCCTAAAGATTGGCACATCCCAAACTTTGTGTCTCCCTACAGAATACGCCGAGCTGCAGCCATTAAGCGAAAGTGAAACCTTTGGGGTGGAGTGTTTTCGTGATTTCACAAATATTTATTTCACAGCTGCTAATGAAAAAGTATTATCGCAGTGAAACATGGCGTCAGAGAAGTGAGATTCTCTCCTCCTGTCCCTGGAGACGTGAGGAGACAGGGCGCTTTGCATACCGTGCTTTCTCGCAGCAGATGATGTTTTGTTCGGAGGTCCCTCTACGTGAGCTAGAGGAGGCAGATGCTCCTTGGAAGCTTCTGGTTTCCTTGTTCTGTTCGTGTTGGTTTTGAAATCCCGCGTCTGGCTCTGAATCCAAAGGACCTGCTTTCGATGCAGTCGAGGGAGAGCGTGCTTTCATTGAAGCGCTGCGTGACAGGTGTGCCCGTGGAAGCATGTCATGTGTCGCGGAGAGAGGATACTAAAGCTGTCCTCTCCCTCTGTTCCCACCCTGACGGAAAAGCTCCCTGGTAAATTAAGAAAGTCCCTTTGAAATTATTAGTCTGGAAATAACTCACAGTGTAGTGATGGGTGATTGTAAATCACTGTGGCAACCACGGCAGGGGTTCTGGCGCTTTACTCAAAACAGTAATTTCTGGAGGAAAGGTCCGATATTTGTCGAGGATTTTTGGCAGGTAGTTCTATTTTTTGTCCAAAGAATTATTCTTACAATCCCCAAATGTGTGGCCACTAAATAAAAACATATTACGCAATGTTTTGGCACCTTATACTCTGCCCGACATCACTATCGATGGATAGTCCTGAGTTGTCCTTGCTAGCAGGAAATTGAGTCTAAGGCCAAATAAAAGCATTTGAGGAAAATATGGAATTATTCAGATTGGTTTTCTTCTACGGCCCATGCTGCCCATCTTCTTACTATCATATGCTGGATCTGCAACAGACACGTTTCTCCAGAAAATGCACCAGCACCACTTTAAATCTGGTGTTTACCAAAGATGCTTCGGAGGATGTGCAAGGTTTCTTGGAAATAAGTCATCAATGTGAAACGAGCATTCCAAATCGAAAATGTACCAATTAGTTGACTAATCGAGTAAGAGCGCCAGCCCTGAACACATATTGAACACTGAAAGACTTCCAGAATATGCACATTGCATTCCTCGAACGGCATGGATCAGACTTCAGAGATGGATCAGCAGACTCCACTACAGCAGATAGATGTGTGACAGCTTAGGAGATAGTGAGGCGTAGAAAAGTGTTCAGGGATATGAAAGAATCAATCATTTATTCTCAGACTTCAGAGAAACACAGAAGATATGCGCCTCTCCTTAAAGGTACTTTTTACGGCTTCTACAGATGAATTTTTTGTATGGATTTGTTGTCAAAGCACTTCAGATATTCATTGCTGTCGGGATGTTAAGAGCATTCCATGGAATATAACAAAAAGTGTATCTCGAGCCGGTTTCTGAAACTTACCTACCCCACCTTTAACCTTCAACAACAAATCAGAATAAAAACATTTCCCTTAATTTCAGAGTCTAAGCTTGAGCTGTGTTACATTATTATAAAGCTCAAGTGATTGTGATGTTATGTTACATCATGTATTTGTCTATGTTGATGTTACACATGGAGCAAGTCACATCTCCGACTTGATCCGACCATTAAAGTATTATCGTGAGTACGTTTTGCAGCTCCAGACATTTCTCAGTACTTATCTATTTACAAGTTATAAGGGCTTCAGTTTGAGCGTGTAAAAGGCGACAGAGGGAACACATCACCATAAAGACATGAAGACAGATTGAGCACCCGGCACTGAACCTATCGGGTGACGGGCGTTAGACTGGCCGTCCTCATCGCTCCACAGCCACGATTCGATTGGTCAGGGGTTAAAGGGTTGGGCGCCATGAGAAGAGGCATGTGGAGGATAAGATGTCCGTGTCTGTCTGGGATATCTCTCTCTCTCTCTCTCTCTCTCTCTCTCTGCTCTCTCTTCTCTCGCTCCTCTCCTCACTCTCTCTCTCTCTCCTCTCTCTCTCTCTCTCCTCTCTCTCTCTCTCTCTCTCTCATCTCTCCCTCTCTCTCTCCCTCTCTCATGTGTGTTTATATCCACCGTAACCAAGTCTACAGTAAACATTTTCATGAACGCTGTTAATCAACATTCCTCAGACTCACTTCTAAAAGGTGTACGATTAAGTCTCACTTATGTTTTAAGGAGGCTTAGAAGCACTTATTTAAGAGCATTTTAACCGTATTAACCAGAATGTCAATTTGTTTTTTACTCAATATCCTTTCATCTACGTCGTTATGACTGACTTTCAAATGGGTCTCATGCAGAAGGCAATGAAATGTGCTTTCTTTTAACCTCTTTAATAGCAAACAACTGACCTTTAAACATATAAGACTGTAAAAGTGGACGCATTCTTAATCAATCAATCAATCAATCAATCAATCAATCAATCAATCAATCAATCAATGTTTATTTATAGCCCAATATCACAAATATTACATTTTCTCAGTGATCTTCACAGTGTGTACAGAATATCAGATGACAATACGACACCCTCTGTCCTCAGACCCTCTGTCCTTAGACCCTCTGTCCTTAGACCCTGTCCTTAGACCCTCTGTCCTTAGACCCTCTGTCCTCAGACCCCTGTCCTTAGACCCTCTGTCCTTAGACCCTCGTCCTTAGACCCTCTGTCCTCAGACCCTCTGTCCTTAGACCCTCTGTCCTCCGAGCCTCTGTCCAGACCCTCTGTCCTCAGACCCTCTGTCCTCAGACCCTCTGTCCAGACCCTCTGTCCTTAGACCCTCTGTCCTCAGACCCTCGTCCTTAGACCCTCTGTCCTTAGACCCTCGTCCTTAGACCCTCGCATCGTACAAGGAAACCCTTCCGGAGAAAACCCACAGTTTAAAGGGGACATGGGAGAAACCTCAGGGAGAGCAGCAGAGGAGGGATCCCTCTCCAGGACGGACAGACGTGCAATAGATGCCGTGTGGAAATTGAAAAGATAATACATTTGCAACATAGGTAGTCCAGATGTTTGGAAATGCATGTGTGGATAATAGGAAGATGATCCACGAGGATATCCATCCAGGACCGATGATCCAGGACCACAGCCACGACTCAAGATCCAGGGCTCGCGATCCAGGACACAGGACCGCAGGATCATCCATGACTCCGGATCCCGGCGTATATAGACACCAAAAAGAAAGACATTTGGGGAAGCTGGGTTAATGGAACATGAGGGACACAGGTACAGACAGAAAGAAGAAGAAGGAAGAAGACAGAGAGAAGGAAGACTAACTGGTGGACTAACTTGACTTTATTGAAAGAAAAGCACTTAAAACCTGTCTCGTGCTTAATATAGTTAAAGTATTAGCACTTATTATGCTGACAGATATCCTCTGTGAGCGTAATACTGTCATATTTTAGACATTGAGCTCATTTCGACGGTATCGTAAGTGCGGCTGTGCAGATTAAACTTCAACAAAGTAAATTAATAATGAATATGAATGTATCGATATCAAAAATGAATAATAAATGGAGTGGAGTGGAGGCAACACGGTGGAAGTCTTACGGTAAGAAGCGAGACATACTAACTGAGATGAAGGTTAATGAGATCATGGACCGACGGCGCTGGAACAGACACTTCGTGCAGCCCATTATCCAGCAGTCTGTTTCAGCACCTTTCCAGACACGTGGAGACATCGTTGTGCACCTGCCAACCATTCAGAACGACCGCTCGATAACCAGAGGCGAAAGTCTCTGCAGTTGTGACGGTGAAAACTCATTGTAATGCAAAACACAACCGTGATTGCTCTGGAGTTAGCGTCCCACACATGTGACTCCATCGCTGAGGAAGAGAGAACGGGAAAGAAGTAGAACAAAGAACTAGTGGCGTCCTTTTCCCATCACATACTCGCCCTGTTTCACCTTTAGTTCACTTTCTCTCTCAAAGCAGAGTCAGTCTTTATATACATCGTGTCCGCGTCAGTGAATTGCCCCTCATAGCATCCATGAAACCGCACAACACGACTAGAGATGGCAAAGCTAACGCTGAGCAACACCAAAGTCGTGAGCAGGTTAAAAAACTAAAAGAAGAAAACGCAGCGTTTGAAGCGATACACTTACAACAATCGTGTTCGAACTTGAACTTGCATTCTTGCTCAAACAGGCATGCCACATGCACACTGCTCGTCTGTGCCATTTTAGAAGTGCAAGCATGACAAAGAAACCCTCCTGTTGTCTTCGTGTTCCCCCTTACTTTAGTGTTCGCGGTCAAATGTGTCCGGTCCTGTTTTAACTGCTATTACATTAACACAGAAACATTAATCACCACCACATTTCATTTAGCACCCTTTCAAACTGTACATGTTGCATCAGAGTACTGGTACACACGAAACACTGCAGTAATTATACAAAGAACAGACACTGAACATGTTTGCGTGTGCCAGGTGTGATCCCACGGGGGGATGGGCACATCAAACCAATTAGTGTGTGTGTGTGTGTGTGTGGGTGTGTGTGTGGTGTGTGTGTGGCCTGGTATTACTATACTTGTGGGGACCTACATCTGTCTACACAGTCACGTGTGGGGACTGGCCTCCCTTATGGGGACAAATTGGAGGTGTGTGTGTGTGTGACAAATGGAGGTGTGTGTGTGTGGTGTGTGTTGTGTGTGTGTGTGTTGTGTGTGTGTTGTGTGTGTGTGTGTGTGTGTGTGTGTGTGTGTGTGTGTGTGGTGTGTGTGGTGTGTGTGTGTGTGTGGTGTGTGTGTGTGTGTGTGTGTGTGTGTGTGTTGTGTTGTGGTGTGTGTGTGTGTGTGTGATCTGATCCAGATGGTTACTAATTCCTGTTCTTTATGGGGTCATGTTTGCCGGGAACACATGGCTGTTACAAAGTTGACTAAATCATCCAGAATGCAATGGAAGTGGTGATCAGAAATGTATATGTTGAAATGTCTCCTGTGAAGGATGTCACGAAGCCTGAATGCAATTTAATGTAAAAAACAAAAGTTATGATTGATGAAGTAGTAATCGGTTAGATTTGACCCGAAGACGAGGGTTAGACAGCACGGGTTTAGTGAATGTGTAGTGATTATACGACTGTGTGAACGAGACTTGGATTATCCTGGACGATTTGTAAACGTATGTGTTGATTAGTTTTGCTGTTGGTAAACCCGGCTTTAATTTAATTGATCATTGTCCGGAACCCAAGGTCACACGGTGAGTAATTCATATTTAAATGATCGTTTTGCAGGTGCAGTATTTCACAAAGACTCTCGAGCGAAGTTACTGCAGCACTTTAAACACAGCCGTCACCTTGACTCCGATTGGCTCTCACCTTTTGTGTCCTCTTCCCTTTTGTTTGCAGAGATGGAGCCGTGGATGTGCCGGTTCAAGGCCGAGGGCACGGTGGATTACTCCCAGCTGACCTTTGACCCCGGCCAGAACGAGCTGATCGTCGGCGCCAGGTAACCCATCTGTTCGCCTTCTATCGTCTCTTTCTTTCGTCTTCCTTATTGCGGCTTTCTTTGTCGCCTCTCCTTTTTATTGTCCTGTCTTTCACTGCCCTTTGTTTCCCTGCCTGCTGGAGCATTGCGTGAGTGATGATGAGTTTCTAAACATGTCTTTCTCCGTGATGACAATGAGTGCGAAAGCCTATCATGACGGTGTGTTTTCTCTACTATGTCCATGCATACATAGACAGACATTACAGCGTGTGTGTGTGTGTGTGTGTGTGTGTGTGTGTATGGTGCACTCATTCACTGTGAGAGGCTGCTTCCAGATGAAGTGCACTTCTCTTAATGGCTTGGTTATCAATAGAGAGAACACAACATGAAGTAGAGATACGAGAGGCTCGCCGCAGGAAGGCGCGCAGCTACACAAACACGACCAAAGAGCCGGGGAATTGACTAATGCATCGAGAACTGAGATGGAAGCAGGCTAATCAGTGAGAGTGTGTGTGCGGACGGATGAAGGGCAAAGGTCAGGAGGCGAGTGGGATCTCACGGAGACTTCTGGCAACATTTCAATTAATAATATATAACACACATGTCTTGTTTTTTAGCCACAACTCAGACATTTCTGCAACATAGCAGCTGAGATTGAGTTCATTTCTCAACCTGATGAGTGCGAGAGGTGTCGTGCGGATGGATGGCTGCGGGCTGCAGGGGATGAGTGATAATGGAAGGAAGGAGGGATCGATGTAAACATCGATACAGTAACACACTGGGACCTGGCTCTCAGCCACTCTTCAGGACAATGATAGATCACAGAGAAAGTGTTTGATTGCATGTGTGAAGATTTGAAATGATACGCTTTATGGAAAAGCAATGCATGCACTCCAACAAGTGCAATCCTTCAATCTCTACAAATATCTTCCGCTGTTAAGACAATTTCCTCTGGACCAGGGGTGTCAAACTCAATTTCACCACGGGCCACATCAGCATTATGGTTGCACTTAAAGGGCCGGTTGTAACTTTAAGACTATATAAAAATGCATATATAAATATGTTTATATATATAAAATAATGTTAATGCCTCTGCATTGGATTATCGGACAGGGTAATAACTTCATAATTAACTACGTCTGAAAGCAGAAGTCTAGGGGAAATAATGGCAAGTCTCTTCAGTGAGCATGTCACAAAATGATTTAAAAAGAAAAAAAGTCTAATTCTGAGAAAAAAGTCAAATGAGAGATGTGTGGGACATGTAGTTTGTGTGCTTCTGTAAATCAGCCTGTAACCGTTCTTTGCAAGCTCTTGTGGGGCCGCATAAAATGAAGTCGCGGGCCGGATTTGGCCCCCGGGCCTTGAGTTTGACACCCCTGCTCTAGACCCACATAATTACTGAACACACAGTACAGAATACGGATACACGTCTCAAATGGAGAAGGACGTCACAATAATAATGTTTCCAGTCCTAATTGTCAGTTGTTATGTAATCTCATTCGGGTAATGGGGTGTAATGGATTTAGTAGACAGGCCGAGACGTCGTTAGTCAATAAACAGAATCCTCGTCACGAGAGCGCCTTCATTAGAAGCTAATGGTTCTTGGAAAGTTCTAAATGCCGATGAAACGGTTGTGAAATCAGAGCGAGGATTCTCTTTCCGTCTCTCTCCCTGTTTCTGACATTAAAACTTTTTAGCACCTTTTACACAGCCCTGATTAAACTCTAACAGCGGCTCATGCCAACCTTAAGTATCAACATTAAAAGCTACTGTTGCATCTTTTTAAACAAGAAGTCATTGTGCACTTAAAAGTCAGTTTAAAGGACTTGGGTATAAGGCTGTACGTGAAAGTGTGGGAGGTGTATTGTGGGTAATATCGGCGCCACAAGGAAGTGGGATATCTTTGGCCTCCATGGGTTCGATCATTCCCATGAGGTATAATGCTATAATGCTAAGTTCTTGCTAAGTGTGTCTGAACTGTTTTCACCCCCAACTTGCTGCTTAAGGCATTTAAAGTCAGCATGCTCTCTTCTTGAAGGTAGACATCCCTTTTATGCCGGTGTCACCACGGGCAACGGTTTGCAGATAAAAGCAGGAGAGAGAGGCGATACAGATGGAGACTGTAATACAGAGCAGTGACATCCACACAACATGTCTCCATCAGCTCACACACTCCTTCTCTTTCTATTTCCCAGAAACCACCTCTTCAGGCTCAATCTGGAGGACCTGTCACTGATCCAGGTGAGTGCTAATTCTGCCTCGGTCTGAATCACCGACTTTACCGAGTGAACATGAGCTGCTCACACATCCAGCAGGCAGCGTGTGTAGGCGCAGCGGGATGCCAGCTCCCACAACTTAAAGCCGTTTCAGTAAAACGGTTTACTCGCATGTCAACAACTTCCCATCCGCCGGAGTGACGCTGGGCTTTGGTTCCACAGCGCTAGACAGCATGAAAAACCCTGCGTGTTTAAATCCAATTTGAAACTGTGTATGACATGCAGCACGGGGGATTAACATCATGTGCAACTTCTTAAATGGGATGTTAAGTTCTCAAGGTGGAGAGAAAATCAAATCGTATGAAGCATTAAAGAGAAATTAACTAAACTTCAGGGCTGGAATTCATGTCGGCACAAAACATGCATGAAGGTGGCAGTTATCCTTTTGTTCAACTTCCTCCAAACCCTTCTCCAACATCCTCGTATTGTCCTTCCCTTTATGACACTTGTTCGAGCCCTCCCCTCGTGGAGCGACCCACTGAGGGACCATCCAAACATCGACTCGTGGAGGGGTTTCTTTTCTGGGAGGTAGCAGCCAGGTTCTTTGAGGGTTTGCCCACTCTTGATGTTTGCCAGTGACTCCCTGGAGAGCATGAGAGGGGGGAGAACGGTGGGATCGAACAAAAGACACGGGAAGGAGCTCTGTTGATAGAAATGAGAAAAACGGTGCGAAGAAATTAGAGGCTGGATTTGTGGGATGGGAAGGAGTGGGAGGGAAGCGCTCACAAAGGACTCAGGGAGCAGATAGCACACAGAGGGAAGACGAAGCCCCCCACGGAGCCACGAGGACTCATGCAGAGCCGCTCTTTTGTCGCCGGTCAGCGGGACGCCGATGCTTTCCATACGCGAGCACCCAATCGTCCCGCCTTCTTCATTTCATCCTGCGCTCGGCTGGCGCTGCAGAATCAGAGAGGAGAGTCCACCGACCCGATCGCCCCCTCATCTCCAGAACCACCCGAGA
Organism: Chaenocephalus aceratus; assembly: GCA_023974075.1. Taxonomy (NCBI): domain Eukaryota; kingdom Metazoa; phylum Chordata; class Actinopteri; order Perciformes; family Channichthyidae; genus Chaenocephalus; species Chaenocephalus aceratus. The sequence continues at coordinate 69,367 of JAMFTG010000132.1, read as the reverse complement.
ACAGACCTGCCAATCCCTGCCAGGCCAACTCAAGATGGCCGTGTCTGAGTCAAGTTCAACTGCTGAGGAGCTATTCCCTTTCAAATATGCTTCTCTCCTTTCTCAGATCCTCCCTGGCACCAAGCAGAACACTAATTGCACTGAGGTTGCTTCTGTAGCTGCCGTTTTCATACATTTCATTCCTATTGTTGTTGGATTTGAAAGAGTTGAATGGCTTCCCCCGCTGCCTTCGTTGCTCCACTCACATTACATGCATTGCTGCTTGATCAAATATATGTACAAGGGAATACGGTGCCGAGCGTCGGAGAGAACAAAGAAAGCATACGCACAAACAGTCGTTCGAAGCCCCGGCGCCTTTTGTGAAAGTTGCATAATTGTGAAACTTCACGAGGGTCTGTTCCGTTCTTCCTCTCCAGCAGAAGGACAACTAGCTCAAAGCTACGCCCGCGCTCGTCTTAGTGGTTTCACTCCGTCCCCATGCATCAGCCGTGTCGGATAATGCCCGGTGGCAGTGATGTGTGCCTGCTGGACGGGAGGCTGAGCTGCTTGACAGAGCACAAGGCGTTCAGCTGCTGTAATACAAACCTATCACGCTTTAAGAGGTGGATATAATTACCGTATGATTGATGGCGAGCTGATCTCATCTTGTGTGTCCATGAAACATTTATAGAAAAGCCAAGGTCTTCTGCTGCGTGAAGGCAACATGAATCCCACCGACTTTCCCCGCCCTGAGTTGGAGCATGCTTTGCAGGCAGAAAATAAACCATGAATGTGGTAGCCTTGTTTTATGGAGGGTTCAGAGAGTAGTGGCACTCAGTCCGGTAGCTAAACACTGGCCTAAACTGCTCTATTGCACATATCGAGTTGAGCCTCGCAGATCGATACAGTCTGAGCCCAGCAACCATAATCTCCTCAGTAAATGCCCTCGTAGCTCGGAGATAATAAAACACTGGAAAAAAAAGCCATCAGAGGATGAGGGGAGAAGACACCTCTGCTATAAGTGTAGATGACTTGTGAGAGAGATCATTGCAAGGTCTATATCTGTTTCTCACTGGGTTTGGGAGAGGGTTCAGGCACTTAGAGATGTTAAAGTTAGTCTGTTTAATAATAATAATTCATTTATTTCATATAGAAGGATCTCAAGGTCGCCGTACAAACCTATAAAAAGCCAGATACACAATAGATAACACCAGCATAGGAAACATAAACAAGACAATGCGGTATATAAATCAATCAAATAACCAAATAAATAAAAACAGAGGACGTGTGATGGGTAATGATCAGGGTGGACATGCGAGTGTGAAGAGATGTGATGTGAAAATGTGGAGAGTCAGTGTTGCGGATGTCAGGCGGGGGCTTACACGCCAGCAAGGCACTTGAATCATAACGAGAACATCTCTCACGTTGAATGAACTTGCTCACGTGCACTCGGTCTGAATTGCAATCGGGGGCCGAGTCAGGCCTTGAAACACGACTCGGCTCCCTGTGGCCTTGAGGGAAGTTAATATCTGGCTCTTAAAGGGTTTTTTCTGCCGCTAGTGGCCGTTAGCTGTACACAAAAAATGGGGAAAAGTCGCGGCTTATAGTCCGAAAAGTACGGTACTTCTTCAGCAGTAGACTTTTAGAGCGTCCACAGACGAAACGGAAGCCACAAAGCGCAAAATCCTTCCTCAATTTACAGGTGAATCCCACTTTAAACCCCACATCTGTTCCTTGTTGTCCTTCTGCCCCTCGGACATCTGCTGGCATCGCCATCATGCGGCGTGCACGGCCCGCAGCACAGAGTGTACACACACTGATGAATTGGCCCCTGTACATTTGCATTGTGTTCAATTTTCCATTGAGCTGCCAGAGCTGATGAATGGCCGCTCCGCTCCGCTCTCTCTCTGCGTTCTGTGTCTGTGAGCGCCACACAGCATTATGTGTCGTTGTTGAATGCAGGGATCACAGTCACCAGTTATTGGCTCCATTTTCACACCTGGTTTGGAACGAGCACACCTGCGTTCTGCTCCGACGCCGACACGTCGCATTGGAAAACACATCCAGTGGGGAAGTTACGTTTGGAACAAAGGCTCTATTGTAAAAAAGTAATGCAGTAATAAAATATCAGGAAAAATCACAATTAAACCGCTTTATTTATCCCAAGGTGGAAATTAAGTTTTGTTCCAGTTGCTCCGTTACAAAGAAATTATAATAGAATAAAATAAGATGGAATAAAACTATTTTTGAAAATAAGAAGTAAAGAAAAAAATGTACAATATGAAGATACATAAAGTACATATTGTGGGGGAAACTTCTGAAGCAATTGGAGTCAGGACTCGGAGACTCGAGGAGAGCTGGAGCTCTGATGGAGTCAGGACTCAGAGACACGAGGAGAGCTGGAGCTCTGATGGAGTCAGGACTCAGAGACACGAGGAGAGCTGGAGCTCTGATGGAGTCAGGACTCAGAGACACGAGGAGAGCTGGAGCTCTGATGGAGTCAGGACTCAGAGACACGAGGAGAGCTGGAGCTCTGATGGAGTCAGGACTCAGAGACACGAGGAGAGCTGGAGCTCTGATGGAGTCAGGACTCAGAGACACGAGGAGAGCTGGAGCTCTGATGGAGTCAGGACTCAGAGACACGAGGAGAGCTGGAGCTCTGATGGAGTCAGGACTCAGAGACTCGAGGAGAGCTGGAGCTCTGATGGAGTCAGGACTCAGAGACACGAGGAGAGCTGGAGCTCTGATGGAGTCAGGACTCGGAGAGACACGAGGAGAGCTGGAGCTCTGATGGAGTCAGGACTCAGAGACTCGAGGAGAGCTGGAGCTCTGATGGAGTCAGGACTCGGAGAGACACGAGGAGAGCTGGAGCTCTGATGGAGTCAGGACTCAGAGACACGAGGAGAGCTGGAGCTCTGATGGAGTCAGGACTCAGAGACTCGAGGAGAGCTGGAGCTCTGATGGAGTCAGGACTCAGAGACACGAGGAGAGCTGGAGCTCTGATGGAGTCAGGACTCGGAGAGACACGAGGAGAGCTGGAGCTCTGATGGAGTCAGGACTCAGAGACTCGAGGAGAGCTGGAGCTCTGATGGAGTCAGGACTCAGAGAGACTCAAGGAGAGCTGGAGCTCTGATGGAGTCAGGACTCAGAGACACGAGGAGAGCTGGAGCTCTGATGGAGTCAGGACTCAGAGACACGAGGAGAGCTGGAGCCCTGATGGAGTCAGGACTCAGAGACACGAGGAGAGCTGGAGCTCTGATGAGAGTCAGGACTCAGAGACTCGAGGAGAGCTGGAGCTCTGATGGAGTCAGGACTCAAAGAGACACGAGGAGAGCTGGAGCTCTGATGGAGTCAGGACTCAGAGACACGAGGAGAGCTGGAGCTCTGATGGAGTCAGGACTCAAAGAGACACGAGGAGAGCTGGAGCTCTGATGGAGTCAGGACTCAGAGACACGAGGAGAGCTGGAGCTCTGATGGAGTCAGGACTCAGAGACTCGAGGAGAGCTGGAGCTCTGATGGAGTCAGGACTCAGAGACTCGAGGAGAGCTGGAGCTCTGATGGAGTCAGGACTCAGAGAGACACGAGGAGAGCTGGAGCTCTGATGGAGTCAGGACTCAGAGACTCGAGGAGAGCTGGAGCTCTGATGGAGTCAGGACTCAGAGAGACACGAGGAGAGCTGGAGCTCTGATGGAGTCAGGACTCAGAGAGACAAGGAGAGCTGGAGCTCTGATGGAGTCAGGACTCAGAGACAGGAGAGCTGGAGCTCTGATGGAGTCAGGACTCAGAGAGACAAGGAGAGCTGGAGCTCTGATGGAGTCAGGACTCAGAGACTCGAGGAGAGCTGGAGCTCTGATGGAGTCAGGACTCAGAGAGACACGAGGAGAGCTGGAGCTCTGATGGAGTCAGGACTCAGAGACTCGAGGAGAGCTGGAGCTCTGATGGAGTCAGGACTCAGAGGACACGAGGAGAGCTGGAGCTCTGATGGAGTCAGGACTCAGAGAGATACGAGGAGAGCTGGAGCTCTGATGGAGTCAGGACTCAGAGAGACAAGGAGAGCTGGAGCTCTGATGGAGTCAGGACTCAGAGACTCGAGGAGAGCTGGAGCTCTGATGGAGTCAGGACTCAGAGAGATACGAGGAGAGCTGGAGCTCTGATGGAGTCAGGACTCAGAGACTCGAGGAGAGCTGGAGCTCTGATGGAGTCAGGACTCAGAGAGCACGAGGAGAGCTGGAGCTCTGATGGAGTCAGGACTCAGAGACTCGAGGAGAGCTGGAGCTCTGATGGAGTCAGGACTCAGAGACTCGAGGAGAGCTGGAGCTCTGATGGAGTCAGGACTCAGAGACTCGAGGAGAGCTGGAGCTCTGATGGAGTCAGGACTCAGAGACACGAGGAGAGCTGGAGCTCTGATGGAGTCAGGACTCAGAGAGACGAGGAGAGCTGGAGCTCTGATGGAGTCAGGACTCAGAGACTCGAGGAGAGCTGGAGCTCTGATGGAGTCAGGACTCAGAGACTCGAGGAGAGCTGGAGCTCTGATGGAGTCAGGACTCAGAGACTCGAGGAGAGCTGGAGCTCTGATGGAGTCAGGACTCAGAGACACGAGGAGAGCTGGAGCTCTGATGGAGACAGGACTCAGAGAGACGAGGAGAGCTGGAGCTCTGATGGAGTCAGGACTCAGAGACTCGAGGAGAGCTGGAGCTCTGATGGAGTCAGGACTCAGCTGGAGAATTCACACGGCATGTCCCGGCCCACGGTCTGACCACACGGTTGAGATGCCACCATCAATCCTGAAGAGCCTCCTGCAGCTCCAGGTTTGAACTAGTTCAGAGTGTAATGATCAACATTCCTCAATAGAGAGACTGAACAGCTGAGGACACTGAATCACATGTTGTTGTCTCTTACGGCTCGGGGTCCTCCACACCCCGAGAAGGAAGTGCTCCAGGTGTCCCACAACTATAACTATCTCTGACCGAGAGCTGCCCGTCACAAACTGGCAACAACAACGACTTGCTAGGGCAGCCCCTCCTTAGGGAGACAGCGGCTGCTCGAGGGTTAGGGCGTCTGCGTCACAGGGCGAAGGAGGGCATGCAGGGCGAACTATTCCCTGACAAATATGAATATCTATAATAAAATATTGAATTAAATGTAAGATCTGATAATTAACATTAGAAAATAAAAGCAATAAGATTAAAAAGGTATATTAAACATAATGAATATAAAGAAATAAGTGAAATACGCATCTACTACAATATATCAAACAATAAATATTTAAAAATAAGTATATAACAATATATACAGTGATGTATAAGTATTAATAACGATATACACAGTAAAAGACAGTGAAGTTACAGTGTATTACAGCTTAAAGTTTGTGGTCTCAATAAGAGCTTGTTGGATCCACTGTATCCTAAGGCAGGGGTGTCCAACTCAATTTCCTCGTGGGCCACATCAGCATTATGGTTGCACTCAAAGGGCCGGTTGTAACTATATAAATATACATATATAAATACATAATATATATGAAATAATGTGTTATATTATATTATTGCCTCGGCATTGGATTATTATTGGATAGGGTAATAACTTCATATTAACTACGTCTGAAAGCAGAAGTTGAGGGAAAACAATTGAAAGTCTCTTCATGTCACAACATGAGATGCATTGTGGGACATGTAGTTGATGGGCAATGTGCTTCTGTAAAATAAGATAAACTAACCTTTATTAATCCCTGTGGGGAAATTCAGTAGTTTAACAGCAACAGGGTGAGATTGAAAAACAGCACAGATTCACACAGATTAATACAATTAAGGATAAAAAAAAGATAAATAAATAACTATAAAATAAGAAATTAATTAAAATGAACATATGTAGATATACTGTAAAGTAGCATGTAACCGTATAATAAACGTATTATAATATTCTTTGCAATCTCTTGCGGGCCACATAAAATGAAGTCGCGGGCCGGATTTGGCCCCCGGGCCTTGAGTTTGACACCCCTGTCCTAAGGAATGGTGTTAATGTAAGAAGACGTTGAGACAGCAAGAATCCAATATCAGCGTGCGGTTTCCACGCTGACCGGAAAACAGGATGCAGACGCTGCGGCAGAGTTTCAGAGCTACATTAGTCAATAAGCACCGGGAGGAGGAGCGGGATCAGTGGCATTGTTCCCCACTCAACACGGCACAGACTAAACGAGTATTCACTCCAGACACTATCCATAACACTCCTCTTGGCAACACTCACTGTTCAGATGTACACTGTGCACGTGTCTTCACTCCCCCTTCTATTGTTGGGTCGTCAAGACGGAACAGGCAGACAAAAGCCTCTCCAGTCACACATGTTGTATTTCACGGGGCCTGGCTCTCGCAATTACACTTCTTCTTCAGATGGACAATTAGCGCGGCTAATCAGTAGCTTACAGAAACGGCCCTCCATAGCTCTGGAAGCATCGCTAATTCAATCACTAGAACCCACTAACTCGGCCATTTACATGCAGAGAGTGAAATACCCCCCGTCAGGTTGTAAGAGGCGGAACAGGGGGTCCATACATCTGCGACTTATCTCCTAAGATGATTCGTGTGGAGACGTGACATCAAGACCGGTTTCATGTGTGAATCTTTCAGCAGTTTGCGTCAGCAGACATCCGCGTGTGAAAAGCAAATATTATGCCAGCACATCAAAAGGCGAGATCAGCTATTCATAAAACGAGATTAGATTTCCTCGGCCGGATTTGTCCAGCTCTCACTCTCACTCCTCGTGTTTGGAGACGCTCCGCCAGACGTCTCATGGATCTGGACAGCTGTCGGCGGCGAGCGTGTTCTCCGGACCCTCTTGATGCCAAATGTATTCAGAATCATGTCTGGGAAGCGTGCTCAGCTCCTCTCCTCCTCCACGCTGCCCACACTGTCTCTTTTGTTCTGGCGGACTCCTGCTTTGGACTCTCGTTTCCCTCTCCTCCCTTCCCACTCTCGCTCCCTTGGTGTCTGTCCTGAACCCACCTCTTTGCGACAAAAGCCCCACAGTGTGAGACTGACAGGAGGCCCTGAGCACAAAGGATCCTCTCTGAGGACTGCACACGTTACAGGGGACAGTAGAGAGGGCGGACGCACACAACGTCGCAGCAGAGGAATCTTTTATTTATTCAGCTTCCTTACTGCTGACGACCGGGCCGAGTTCCCTCTCCTCGCTCTGGATTCCTGCATCGAAATCTTGCTTTATCATTTAATATTTTTTTGGTTTTTGAAAGAATTAGAGCCAAGTAGTTGCTGATATATGAAAGGGGGACATTATTACTAAAAGTAAGTCCACTATTGCAAGAAACAGGAGCAGTCTTGCAGGTAGAATGATTATCAAAACCGTTATAAAGCTCCCGTCATGTATGTAACAGGAAAACTACATTAGTTTGTTTGGCACACAACATGCTCGTATTAGGTTATAATAGGTTTTCCAAGTCAGTCAAAGGTCCCATGTCATGTTGTTCTGGTTCTGACCCGTCCCCTTGTGTTCTGAAGCTTCTGCATGTGAACGGTCTGCAGAGTCACAAACCCTCAAAGTGCACCCTGTAGCGAGTAGAACTCTAACACAGAGAAGACCTGTCTGCTGCCCCAGAACGCCTCGTTGGACATTTCTCTTTCTCCATTGTTTGCTTCCTGGGTTCTGTGACGTGTGCACTCCCAGATCAACAACAAATGACCGGATTGGCCCAAATGGACCAATCCGCGGAGCCCCTCCCACACCAGGACCCCTTGGCTAACTAACAGGGAGTCCCATTGACTTGCATAGAGCTCCCTGGTTGGTAATAGATGAGTTGGGATGGCGGAGGAACGCTCCCCTCAGACCCGTTCTCACAGCGTTACAAACATTTTTCTTTCTCAATATCAAGCCACACTTATTGTTTTTACTTCGGCTGCGAGTGTGTGTGTGTGCTCAGGATGAGTTTCGCTTGTTCTCGCTGTATCGCCGACCCGGAAACCTGTACGCTACTCGCAGCAAGGAGCCTCGCAAGGAGCCTCGCAAGGAGCCTCGCAAGGAGCCTCACAAGGAGCCTCGCAAGGAGCCTCGTAACGTACCGACCAATCGGAGCACACTGGGCTCACGGGGGGGGGGGGGGGGGAGTGAGAGAGTGAATACACAGACTATACAGAGATGCTGTGAGAAACCAATGAGAGTGTGGAACATTGAACAATGCACATCTATTCTAGTAGACCTCAACAATGGAATTATGACCAGTAGAAATGGCCATGACTCGGGCCCTTTAAGGGACTTTAGTGTAGTTCAAACAAATAAATCATGATTTATGGTAATAGCTGTATATGGATGGGTCAAATAATCCTGTCAAAATATGAAATTGGTCACAAAAATACTATTATTATAAGCTTACATTGGCAAAGAGACCGATGTAAATTAGTGGATACCTTTCTTTTTAGGCAACTTCCCTTAAGGTCCTAAAAGTTGTATCATTGTCTGATAAGCATATCGTATTGCAGTCAATTGCTCCCAAATTGTTTCCATTTACATACATTAGTAAGTACAATATTATCATATGCAATGTCAATGCGCAGATTAAGTAGTTGCACGAAGCCATAATCATCATTTGACAGCTGGCTTCCTTTCCCACTACAGTTGCTTTTCTCCACCGGTGATTCCAGCGCCATGATGGATATTTATTTCCCCCCACCACGGTCCGCTCACTAAATTGAATCCTGGTCCTCTCGTCGTCTTTGTTTCTCCCGCACGCCTCTATTTCGGAACAGAAAGCGGTCTTTTGTAAAGCAGCTGATAAAGCCGTGAATTATTATTTAACGGCAGCGCATTCCAGACGTATTTGGGATCAGGACGCATCCGTCTTAGGAGTCTGAACAAAGCATGTTAACGAGCTTTTAATGTTTCCTAATGACACCGGCACTTCGGCTCTACTCTGAGTCTGCACCATTTGAGGCAGGGCCGTCAGATGAGGAGGCTTTAGTAGCCAATGATGCCACAATATCCCCCACTACAGGCTCACAGACATCACCGTGATGTCCTGGAAATCTGCTTTGAAATATCTCAAATGGTGATAAATCGCCTTGTAATGATCAAATCAGCCGTTCTGCAGCGATTACAGTGATTGAAAGTTGTAATTCTGCACGGTGTTATGATTGATGTTCACCCTGAGCACGAAGGAGGAAGGGTTTCGGACCATTACCAGGTTTCTCCGCCTCCTCCCCGGCGATTAGCCAAACCACTTTTTAGCGCCTACATTCAGCAGGGACTCGCCGCTCGCCGGGCTGCTGCTGTGCGACGTGTGCTGATGTGTGTGGTTGCTGAGAATAGCCCGCTTTGGCCTGGAATGTGAACTGACACACACACACACACACACACACTCACACACTCACACACACACTCACACCCACACCCACATACTCACACCCACCCACACACCCACACACACACACACACACACACACACACCCACACACGTGCACACATACACACACACACACACACTCACACACACACGCACGCACGCACGCACGCACACACCCACACCCACTCACACACACCACACTCACACTCACACTCACACACAACACCACACACACACACACAACACACACACACACACACAACACACACCCACCCCCACATGGAGAAGAGCAAGAGAGAAACCAGCTCACATTAATACTCTGTATCTTATCCTCCCTGAATGGTAGCCCACACCCTGAGCTCTCTCTCTGCTAAGCTGTATCTGTGCAGCAATGTGTGTGTGTGTGTGTGTGTGTGTGTGTGTGTGTGTGTGTGTGTGTGTGTGTGTGTGTGTGTGTGTGTGTGTGTGTGTGTGTGTGTGTGTGTGTTGTGTGTGTGTGTGTGTGTGTGTGTGTGTGTGTGTGTGTGTGTGTGTGTGTGTGTGTGTGTGTGTGTGTGTGTGGTGTGTGTGTGTGTGTGTGTGTGTGTGTGTGTGTGTGTGTGTGTGTGTGTGTGTGTGTGTGGGTGTGTGCGTGTGTGTGTGTTTGTGGGGGGGTACATACAGAGGTTTCTATGGCTCCTGGCCAGCGAGTGGGAAAGCAAAAGTCTTGTCGTAAAACACAGAGGAGGGGACTCCCAGAAGATTCCCACGGAGGAAATGAAGAAAACATAAAACAGTCCCGATACCAAGGTGAAATCTAATATTCTCCGACAGTTGGCGATATTACTGTAGCCCTCTGAGGGTGAGTTCCCCCCCCCCCTGGAAGCTAGCCACGTTAAGACCGCATGAAACTCTGTGTCGTAGAATATCTTCTAACTTTTCCTGGACTTGTCGTGACTCGGCGTTAATCACATTATCGCACCAGCCAATTTCCTGTTAAGTATTCTGTGCAGCCGGTCGTCGGCGGCGACTAATTCTCCCTGTCACACACCTGAGTGTCTTCTGTTCCCGTCCCATGAATAGAGAACTTTTGTCAATGAGAAAGAAACCCCGCAGGTCACGATGAAATTAAACGGTAGAAATTGTGTCTTCACCCCCGGAGACCAGGCGGAGGTTTTATCTCCTCGTTCCTCCCGCGTGCCGTCGTAAAATGTAAAAGTCGTCCCTCTGTTTCTCCCTCACACGTAAATCACGTTGACATCCTCCTCTGGGGAATTAAAGATGCCTCCCTTCACCCTCATGCATAAATCAAACTATTCAGGTCTCTGCTTGCTTTTCACCTTAATTGGATTCTGTGTCTGTTTTTAAAACGCCTTACAAACGTGTCTATACTGTAAGTATGTAAATGAGGGATTGATAGTACAGTGAACATGTCAAATAACTTCCTGTTCGCTTCTGTTTTAATCCTCTCAAGTCATGAATACATCTATAAATAGAATACATCATCAGCTTCCATCAATCAGTGTCCTTTTGACTGTTTCCTTTTGACTGTGTCCTTTTTGACTGTGTCCTTTTTGACTGTTTCCTTTTTGACTGTGTCCTTTTTGACTGTTTCCTTTTGACTGTGTCCTTTTTGACTGTTTCCTTTTTGACTGTTTCCTTTTTGACTGTTTCCTTTTTGACTGTGTCCCTTTTGACTGTTTCCTTTTTGACTGTGTCCTTTTTGACTGTGTCCTTTTTGACTTTTCCTTTTGACTGTTTCCTTTTTGACTGTTTCCTTTTGACTGTGTCCTTTTTGACTGTTTCCTTTTTGACTGTTTCCTTTTTGACTGTTCCCTTTTGACTGTTTCCTTTTTGACTGTGTCCTTTTTGACTGTGTCCTTTTTGACTGTTTCCTTTTTGACTTTCCTTTTTGACTGTTTCCTTTTTGACTGTTTTGACTGTTTCCTTTCCTTTTTCACTGTTTCCTTTTTGACTGTTTCCTTTTTGACTGTGTCCTTTTGACTGTTTTGACTGTTTCTTTCCTTTTTGACTGTTTCCTTTTTGACTGTTCCTTTTTGACTGTTTTGACTGTTTCCTTTCCTTTTTGACTGTTTCCTTTTTGACTGTTTCCTTTTTGACTGTTTTGACTGTTTCCTTTCCTTTTTCACTGTTTCCTTTTTGACTGTTTCCTTTTTGACTGTTTCCTTTTTGACTGTGTCCTTTTTGACTGTTTCCTTTTTGACTGTGTCCTTTTTGACTGTTTCCTTTTTGACTGTTTCCTTTTTGACTGTGTCCTTTTTGACCGTTTCCTTTTTGACTGTGTCCTTTTTGACTGTGTCCTTTTTGACTGTTTCCTTTTGACTGTTTCCTTTTTGACTGTGTCCTTTTTGACTGTTTCCTTTTTGACTGTTTCCTTTTTGACTGTTTCCTTTTGACTGTGTCCTTTTTGACTGTGTCCTTTTTGACTGTGTCCTTTTTGACTGTTTCCTTTTTGACTGTTTCCTTTTTGACTGTGTCCTTTTTGACTGTTTCCTTTTTGACTGTGTCCTTTTTGACTGTGTCCTTTTGACTGTGTCCTTTTTGA
>JAMFTG010000132.1:0-52500 GCA_023974075.1 Chaenocephalus aceratus | reverse complement strand
TGCTGCTTTATTGAACCCGCTTCACATGGATGCGTATCTTCTTAAATGTTAGATTATGTAGTGGCTCAGTTTTTGACTTTGAAACATTTGTGTGTCAGTGTCAGAAATCAGAAATCCTTTTATTTGTCACACAGCAGGAATAATACAGACAAAAGGTACACATAGGCAGGTTTGGAAGAAGTAAAGGTTGCAATATTCAAAGGTAAAAGTCCTGCGTTCAAATGATGTAGAAGTACACGCGTACCAGCATCAATTTATACTGAAAGTATCAAAAGTGAAAGTACTCTAAATGCTTAACGGTCCATTCCAGAATAATATTAATTTGCTGGATTACGATGTAGCTAGGAGAAGTATTAAGATCCTTTACTTAAAGGTCACCTATCATGACTATTTCTAGGCAATCCCATAGGTTTCAGATATATAAACATATATTAAAAACATGTCTAGGAAGTGTTTTGCTCAAAATACCAAACTGATCACCCATTCTAGCCATGCCTCATATCCCTCTGTTTCACTTCCTGTTCAAAAGTGCTGATTTGGGTATAAAGCTTTAAAAGAGGAGGGGTCTGAGCTCATGCGGGACCCGGCAGCTACCGTCTAAACTAAATGCTGCCGTGATGAAACGCCATATCATGGATTATCAAGGCTCTGAAACAGTTTGGAGTCAAAGGCTTTCTCTCTTGCCGGTTAGACCACAAGGTGAGTTCCTTTCTACTTCCTGCTTCTTCACACAATGCTCTCCAGTACAGGTTAGCTCTGAGTGTTAGCGATGCTAATGTAAAACACCGACCATATTACGTCCAAAACAGTCGGGCGTGTTTCTGATAGCAACGTTTCTGATTGGGCCGTGGGTCCACATTTCAGATATTACGTCATATCGGCGCAAATCTGGATCAGCTCCGTTGTCCCCGTTTTTAGAGATTTGGGTACGGAGGAAAAGAGAGAGGCTTTTGTTTTCTGACGCTGCGTGAGTTCCCCGACACACCGGGGACACATTGATGTAGAGAAGACATCAAAAAGTGCATTTTGCATGATAGGTCCCCTTTAAATAAAAGTACATTTATGTCAAAATACTTAATTTCAAGTAAAAGTCCTGCATTCTGAAAAGTGCAGGAAGTGTTGTCAAGAAATTGTGCCTAAAGTATAAAAAGTTAATTATTCTGCATGCTAATGTCATCCATCTGTCATATATTATTATATGTGTGGCAATATTAGATTATTACTATTAGTATATTGGTATGATTCACTGTTGTTGACAACACATTACGGTGTTAAAAACGTTTTTGTAATATATTGCATAGTTTTGCTTTTCGGTACCTTAAACAGTCAGAGATGCTTTGTGTCTTAAGTGTATAAATAACATGTGAAATATGAAGCTCCTTAATCAGTCATTATCCTTCAGCTCGGGGATATGTCATGCCGGGTGAGCCTGTTAACAAATATGAATTGTTATTGATCAAAGTGACAATGTCAGCAGGAAAGGCCAAGGTTGCTCAGCACACTTCATCGGGATGTGACGGAGCCGTGCTCGTCGTGTCACACCATGCACTCAGGCATGCAGACTCATCATGAGATGAACGTTAGTAAGCATCCAGAAGTCGTGTTTCCTCAAACGTGTTAAACATCCTAATCAAAATATTGCCTTAAGCTCATTACTCCCGATAATATGCCGATGACCTACGACTAATTATCCTTGTCCCATCTGCGCCCTTCTTCCTGCGTGATTGAAGTTATTCTTTTTATCAAATCATTCTTCTTCTACATTTGGTCTAATGGGATGTGTTCACTCTTCTTCTCTCTTTAATCTTTCTACACAGTCCTCTTAATCACATTTCTAGGATTAATAGTTAAAAGAGACTTATTTGCCAAATATCTATGGAGAGCAGTGGCGAGCCGTCAGGGCCCTCTAGGCCTCTGTGAGGGCCTAAGATATTTAAAAAATCCGTGAACGCATCACACCCATCCTCATCAAGCTCCACTGGCTCCCCATCCCCCCAGAGCATTCAGTACAAGATCCTCCTGATGACGTACAAAGCCCTCCATAACCTGGCCCCATCCGACCTGACTGACCTCCTCCACAGACACACTCCACTCGCTCCCTCCGCTCTGCTACTGCCAACCTCCTGTCCCCTCCCCACCCGGACCACCTCAAGTCCTGGGGCGGCAGAGGCTTCTCCGTTGCTGCACCCACCCTCTGGAACTCACTACTCCAATCCATCAGAGATTCTTCCTCCCTCACAGCATTCAAAACATCACTCAAAACCCACCTGTTCAACACTGCATGCAACCACTGACCCCCCCCCCCCCCCCCTATTTTCTGTTCTGTTTATCTCTCTTTGTATTTTTCGTTATCTATTTCTTTTTTATTTTATTTTGTTTTCTCTTGTCTTTTTTTCTCCTCTTAATTCTCTGTCAAAGCGTCTTTGAGTTTCATGAAAAGCGCTATAATAAGTCCCATGTATTATTATTATTATTAAAAAAATAATATTTGAAAACATAAAGAAAACTTTTTTTTTTAATATTTTTTTTTATATATATTTTGTCACATTTTTAGTTTTACCAAAATAACTTGATTTAATTGTATTTAAAATAAACATTTCCAAGAAATAAATCCTTCGAATCTGCCTGTTCAGTTTCTGTTAGAATGTGAAGGGTTAAATGCCGTCTCTGCGAGTTATGTGAAGACGAGAGAGCTTGTTGGTCCCTCTCTACATTCACAGAGGGTCGCTATAGTAACTCAACGAGAGAGTAATGTCAAATGACAGTACAATGGACCAATCATATCTTCCCTCTAAATGGGCGGGCTTTATTTTCGCGGACTTTATGACAAGTTCCGCCCGCTGTGAGGTCTATGCAAGTGGTGCAGTGACGCGTCCTAACACCCGAAAGTAAGCTGCGCTCGGATTCCCTCGACAGAAAGCAACGGGATTTCTCCATAGGATTTTGGAAAATAGCTGGAAATAAGGTCTGTGGGAAAACGAACCTGTTAGATAAATGCACGTTTTGTTCAGCCGGATAATATCCACATGTCTACCCTACTTTTATTATTTTCGAATCATAAATCTAATCGATAGATTTATGATCGATAGATTTATGATTAGCATACTCTTCATGATGGCTCAGGGGGGTCAGAGGGCCGAGCTATAAAAGTCACGGCTCGCCACTGATAGAGTCATAACGTTGTTTTCCTGGCCTCGGTGCAAAAGGACATCATTAACAAAAAATGCAGCAAGATACAAGACAATACATACAGCACAATAATGCAATAATAGACATTTTTCTTTACATGAAGTCATTGCCTTTCATATTTTGTATTCAAATCTCTTTTATGTGTCCACTAAGTCCTCTAAATCCCGTGGTTTAAGATATAGGATAAGAGAGATTTTATTGTCATACATCTACAGTGCAATAAAAAGCATTGCATCAGGGTCCCAGTGCACACACAAAGGAATGAGCATAAGTTGCATGCTAGTAACATATATATATAATATACATTTAAAAATATAGTGCAGTAAGAAACATGTAATGCAATAAAAACACAAATACAATGCATATTAAGTAGCGTTAATACAGGTGGTGCAATACATGTGAAACAGTGTATACTGTGCAATAAAACCTTCACACTTTTATTTAAATTGAATTTGCCATTCTTGCACACTAATGTAAATAATATCCAATTGATATTGTGTTAGCTGTAATTTAGCTTTTCAATAGAGTTCAGATAATCATATATTTTTATCTTCACGGTCAGCTTTGATGTTTTCACTCTTTTAGCTTCTATTTTGAGATGTTATGTTCTATAATTGTTGATTTTCTACTCTATTTCAACTATGTGCAATACTCTGTACTCTGCTGCAACAAAAACTATTCTCAATTGTGCATTCATGAAGTACATGTTATCTTATCGTTATCTTATAACAACAGTAAAAGCAGTTTATGTTTCCTGCAAGGCAAGTTTATTTATACAGCACCTTTCAACACAGGGCAAATCAAAGTGCTTTACAAAAATGAAAGACGTTAAGAAAATGGCATTTAAAAACAGTCTTTAAAAAGCAAAGATAAGTAAGTCCAGTGAAGGCCACGCAAGTTTCTTTATGCACGTTGTAACCTGCTGCTCCTTGTTTAACCCTTAGATGCATGGGTCTTTGTTGAGGCGGTGAAGTGGTTTTCTTGAAGTATCTTTGTAATTACATTTTTTATCATTTCATATTCAGCTATTCCTCAGAAAAACATGTTTGGATATCACGCCATTCACATTTTAAATTGTAGTTTTTGTATTTCTACCCCAAGCTTCCATAAGTGGGTCAAAATGACCCGCATGCATTTCCTATGGGATCCTACGGGAACCTTTGATTCTTATCACCTGTTGCTGTCAGGAATACATTCACTGTAGACCACAGACGGACATCACAAGTGACACCTCTCAGGAAGATTATTTTACACAGCAAGAACTGAAACCTGTCAGTATCATAATAATAATAATACATTATATTTGCATTGGGCTTTTCAAGGACTCACAGTCACTTTACAATATAAGGGAAGGTTAGGGTGGGGGTGTGTAGGACTATCAAACTTGATCAACCGGCATGGATTGATGGGGGGTGGGCTTTGAGTAGACAAGAGGAGAAGAGATGAGTTTTGAAAAGGGACTGGGATACTGTGAGGGTCTCAGAATACCGGAGATCTTTGCATCGATATGTTCAAAACGGTTTTTTTCAAAATGTAAAAAAAAAATCTAAATTATAAATAGTGAAAAATGTAATATAAAATATTTCTAGTGTGAACCAAAATATAATACTAAATATTATACAAGTGATTTCTCTTTACCAAAATGGCATGAAAACACATATTATTCTAATACGGGTCCTTTTTGACCCACTTATGGAAGAGAGTAGGGTCCAGCCACTCGGGCATCTAAGGGTTAACAGTGTTTTGAGCTCAAACCCATGTTTCTCTTGGTAATAACAAGTGCCTACTGACGGTAAGTGTGGAAGCAACATGTAAAATGTCAGATTATTGCTTACCTTATTAAACAGTTCCATCGGTGGGATCTGGAGGCAGCCGCAGTTTCCCACCTTGACATTTGTTTTGGTCCAACAGCACTACGCCCAAAGGTCACAGGCGCATAATGGCTGTTTACTGCTGTGAAAATACATATAGTTGAAATGCCATAACATTATTATCGCAGTATTTCATCAGCCGCTGTCATATTTACCCACTGAATGTCCGTTAATGTGAAACACTGATCGGGGCTCAGGACTAACGCTCAGACAGATTTACGATGGTTGGTGATGGATGAACAGAGGAGCCGCAGAACACTCATTTAAGTTGAATAAGTCCTCCGAGGTTATACATTAAACACATGTTAATCCATCTGACTTTTAGCCGAGCTGCCACCGATGGTGACGATGAGGATATTGAGAATACTGCAGGGAGGATGTCTTTAAATAAAAGATCACAGTAATATTCCTCCATTTTAAACTCTTAGTCATAGATGCCATTTTGTAGCTGTCATTGTAATCATTGCATTCTTTCTATATATTGATTGTTGTTGTATGAAGTGGTACAATGCACACATAGCTTGATATTAATATCATACAATAATCTTTTACATTTTTCGTACAACTTTTCTATAATTTCTGTAAATGAGAAAGTAACCTTACTCCTGATTGGCTGGGCGGATTGCAAACCACGCCCCGTCAAAACTCCCAACAACTTTTGTGAAGCCGTCATTTTATTATCCTCGCATTAGCATTATTAGCATTAGCATTATTAGCATTAGCATCATTAGCATTAGCATTAGCGCTGCGCAGAAACGCAGAGAGACTAACTTATGGCAACACAAAATAAAACATGGGAGCGGAGAGAGGAGATGAGGAGGTGTCTGCGTTCTGGCCGTTTACTCGGAAGGCTTCAGTAGAAGCTGCTGGGAGTCCCAGCAGCTTCTACTGAAGCCTTCCCCAACTCGGGGACTTCCAATATTGTGTATTTGTATATATTGTATATATATCCTATATATATGCTAAGGTCCGCTGCTGACACGATAGCAGTCATTTCGTGCTCATATGTGTAATCAAACCCATGATGCCAAAATCTCACTCCAGCCAGGTGCCCAAAGTTGGCAACCCTGGAATATCAATGAAAATCCTGTCTCTTGAATAAAGCTTATGGCTAGATTTCCTGTCTTTATTTGAATTTAAAATGCAGCCTTAATAGCGTCTCGGGTAGCAGCAGACACAGCACCCTACTGTGAGCGCTGTCTCTTTCTAAAAGTCTCTATCAGAGGCATTCAACGTCTCTTCACCCGCACAGCT
Organism: Chaenocephalus aceratus; assembly: GCA_023974075.1. Classification (NCBI taxonomy): domain Eukaryota; kingdom Metazoa; phylum Chordata; class Actinopteri; order Perciformes; family Channichthyidae; genus Chaenocephalus; species Chaenocephalus aceratus. The sequence goes on along the minus strand of JAMFTG010000132.1, from coordinate 46,186 downwards.
GCACCAGAGAAGACTTTCGCTCCTCTTCCTCAAAATGCAACGGATGCACTGCAGTCCGTCCATCTCCTCCTCCCGGCTATCCAAATACTCCCAATGGACCCGAACCGCAGAATGAGCCCCGGTCCGGTGGAGACACAGGGCCGCTCTGTTGAGCTCTCGGTCGGGGGTTAACAGGACCTTTGAGCCAGGTCGACCGTCTCCAGGACATTGACCGAAGACGAGTCTCGCCCCCTGAGAGGAAGTCTACAGATTATTCAAAATGTGTGGAGGAGGAATCTGTGCTGTCACGGGGAGTCCTCTGTGGAGCTTTGATTGATTTGACAGAAAAGTCATTGCAAATTAAATCACTTTAATTATCATTGTGGACTTTTGGGGCAATCTTTTTTTTTACTTTCCGTCAGAATTGAAGCTCGTATGGAAGCACAGACGATGAGCTAATCCTCCGTACTATGTTTACTTTGCACCATAATATATAGTAATTACATCTTGGATTGAGAAATGCATTGCTTCGTTTTTTCTTCGGAGTCACCAAGCTATGAATCTGTCCTTTTTTTTAATCGAGGAAAAGGTGCAGTAAGCCGGGGTCGTGCTGTGAAGTATTTTTAAAAAGCAGGGAGTTTTCTTGGCAGAATATCAAAGGCAGAATCCGAGGACGACTGCGTCTCGCATCAAGCCTTCTTTTGACCCCGATCTGCTTCTCAATATGTGGTTTAATAATGTTATAAGCAGACACACAGCTGGATGTCCTGCAGAGACAACAGCCACTCGAACTCCATTCAATAATCCAGTTGTAGTTATTGCTTTGCGGTCAGGCTGCGTCTCTGCGTGTGTCTTCATGTTGCTAATGATTCAAAATGCGTCTCTGATTATGTTCTGTGCTCCTGAAGGTTTGGCTCGTATCGCAGTGTGTGTTTCTCCAAACAAAACATAATGAGATTGGGTGTTTTTTAGTCTGTCTGCTCATTTGCATATTGGCAGAAACAAACAAAACATTACCAGACCTCTCCGGTTTGCATTTTAATGTTGCCCTTTGAAACGCTGTGCTATATTTATATGCAGGTGCTTTTGCAATGAGGAGAAATGCATCTTTGTTTGTGTTTCTTCGCTCAAGGGGAAACTCATTTTCTCCATGTTGTGTTTTGGCAATACCTGTCAGCTTCTGTTGTTCCTCCTTCCTGTCTATCTGTTGATTACCCGGGGTTAAACTCGGGTAAACATTCAACGCGAATATCACCTAATTCCATTTGTATTTGTTCTGTTCATGGTGTGCACAACTTAATGTATAACAATTATTTACCGAACCGTACCCGAAAAGCAGCAGAGAGAAGAAAATAATCTTACATTACCTGCCCTTTCTCTGTCCTTCATATGTTCTTATTCACAGCCAATCATAACAGTGCCGTAGGAACATAAGAGAAACACAACAACTTAGAAAAATAAAATACTTAGTTCCCACTTGACAGTTAACGGAAAGAAACAAAACACCAAAATGATCACCTGCATGTGTGAGTTTCCCCTTGTTAGAAAAGTCTCCCTGGTCCCCGGCTTGAGCTTCAACCTCAGGATCCATGTGTCTGTGATCCTCTCCTGAAGGGAAGGAGTCATCACATACAGAGACTAGTTCCTGAGCAGTGTCCTTCACATGCTGATATCAAGAGAGGGAGTCACACAGTCACAAGATGGAGGAGTAGAAAGCAGTCTTCAATGTTTACTTCAGATTAGCTCCACGTCAGAAATGAGCATGCTTGATGTCTCTCTCCATAGAGGCTGAGTCATCATGTTCATCACAGAGCTATCATCTGCCTCAAGCAGTCCTGATGCTCTTCTTGTTTGTAGCCTTTATTGAACCAGGTGAAGCCCCTTGAGATCAAAAGATCTCTTCTTCAGGATGACCTGCAGGACATTAGTTACACATGTAACATAAAAACAACAGAACAAAATAAGGATGACAACAACATAATGTACAGTTTACAAAACTCTATTTACAGTGACCGGTACCATGAGTATCAGACAGCATGTCACCCAGCCGAGTTTCAAAGTGATGCAGGGGAACCAAAGTGCTCAGTTTTAAACATGTTTGCAGACTGTTCCAAGTTAGTGGAGCTGCTCATCTAAAAGCTTTCTTCCCTAAGACAGTCCTAGCACTTGGCACATTTAATAAAACAACAGCATGCGATCTCAGGCAATACGTACTTTCAATTCGTCGAGAGATCAGAGAGCAGATATAAAAGGTAGTTTACCCAACATGGCTTTATAGATGAACATGTACCAGTGACTGAGCCTCCGTACAGCTAGTGAAGGCAGACCTGCCTCGGCATACAGGGTGCAGTGATGAGTGAGTGCTTTACAGTTAGTAACAAGTCTCAGTGCGCTGTGATACGCAGCATCTAACTTGTCCAGGCAATGGGCCGGTGCATTCATATACATCAGATCATCAGAGTCCAGCACAGGTCAAAGGTCACAGAGCCTTTTCCTGGCCTCAAGCGAGAAACAGGACTTGTTTCTGAAAAAGAAACCTAGCCTAACCCTCAGCTTTTTAAGCAGATTAGTGACCTGAAGTTTAAATGAGAGACAATCATCAAGCCAGATACCCAGGTATTTGTAACAGGCAACAACTTCAAGTTTTGTTCCTTGCGTAGTTACAATATCTAAAACAGGCTCTGGTGTCTTTTTTTCTTTTGAAAAGAGCATTACCTTGGTTTTATCCACATTTAAAAGAAGCTTTAATTCAGAGAGCTGAGTCTGAATAGTGTTAAAAACAGCTTGTAATTTAACACCAGCCTCCTGAATGGAGGGACCTGCACAGAACATCACAGTATCATCCGCATACAAATGTAAAGTAGCTTCATCCACATTATCACCTACGCTGTTGATGTAGATGGAGAATAAAAGTGGTCCTAAAACAGAACCTTGTGGTACACCATTAGAAATGTTTAACCACTCAGAAGACAGTACTGTCTTGACAGTACATTACTTCTAGGTCATCACACATCCTGTCATGTTCACAGCTACAGTTGGGATACCTTTGCTATCACGTGTACTCTCATATTTGAGGAGTACATTCAGGATCTTCCCCTAAACTGCCCCCCTCTCTCCTCACCCTCTTTTTCTCTGTGTTGCAGCTGACAAATTTGACGGAGATCCACGATCAGATCAGCGGGATGGCTCGGTGTCCGTACAACCCGCTGCACAACTCCACCGCGCTCATCACCTCCAGCGGCGAACTCTACGCCGCCACCGCCATGGACTTCTCCGGGCGAGACCCTGCCATCTACCGCAGCCTGGGGGGTCTTCCTCCTCTCCGCACCGCCCAGTACAACTCCAAGTGGCTCAATGGTAAGGGACTGTCCAATGTGTAGGCATCTCACTTTCAGCTGCTCTGCTCTTAATGAAACTGGTCTATAGGTCTCTACTGTCCATCAAATTGTAAGGATTGTATGTATTACTTCATGAATGTTACTTAACAGACTGGTCTGTCCTTTGTTCATGTATGTGTGTAAGACGTTGCTTTTGTCGGGACTCCCTCGACAAAAAGCGACGTGCATCTCAAGGGGTTTATCCTTTCTATGTATAGAGTCCAGATATAAATGGTAAATGGACTGTACTTATATAGCGCTTTATCCAGTCTTTACGACCCCTCAAAGCGCTTTACATACTCCATGTCATTCAGCCATTCATACAGAGCTTGCTCTAGGACAGGGGTGTCAAACTCAAGGCCCGGGGGCCACATGCGGCCCCGCGACTTCATTTTATGTGGCCCCACAAGAGCTTGCAAAAAATATAATATGTTTATTAGACGGTTACGTGCTACTTTACAGACGCATGTTGCCCAAGAACTACATGTCCCACAATGCATCTCAAATTAGACTTTTTTTCTCAGAATTAGATCTTTTTTTTTTAAAGTTACTTTTTATTTCAAAATGTCATTTCTTTTTAAATCATTGTGACATTCTCCCTGAAGAGACTTGCAATTATTTGCCCTAGACTTCTGCTTTCAGACGTAGTTAATTATGAAGTTATTACCCTATCCGATAATAATCCAATGCAGAGATAATAATGTAATACAATACATTATTTTATATATTAAATATTTATATATGTATTTTTATATAGTCTTAAAGTTAAAACCGGCCCTTTGAGTGCAACCATAATGCTGATTTGGCCCGTGATGAAATTGAGTTTGACACCTCTGCTCTAGGAGGTACTAACATTCACACACATTCACACGCCGTTGGCCATCGGGAGCAACTCAGGGTTAAGTATCTCGCCCAAGGATACATCGACATGTTGGCTGCACGGGCTGGGATCGAACCCACAACCTTCTGGTTGAAAGACGACCGCACGCCCTCACAGCCACAGTCGCCCCCGATAGAGACACCCCGTGCAGCAGTGCTTCTCTCCTCGTAGCAGCACCACGATAGAACTGCTTTATACCAAAGGACATTAAAAAGAAGTAAACTGAGCATTTCTCATCAATATCCTGATACAAGAGAGATGTCTTTTTATGTGTGTCAAAAACGTACAGAAAAACTGACATCTTACAAGTAGGCCAGATATATAAATATAGATATATAATAGATATGTTATATGACATGAATATGTGCTTCTCTCCTGGGTGCAGGGAAACCCACAGTAAACCAAAATACATCAAATAGCAGCACAAACACCACTAGACACTTAACTACACACACAAACTATGTGTTTTGAAGAATACATCGATACCAGCACACGTAAAAAACAACAATAGAGCAAACTTTTGTGTGCTTTAAATAATCTTAAATACTTTAAAGTCACAATTAACACACGGCGCGGCTGCTTACAGGAACCCGCAAGTTTGACCACATCACACCAAATTCTGGCTTCCTGTCCATTTTAGAGTCCATTTTAAGATTTGTTTGTTTTTAAATCTCTTAATGGGCTGGCCCCAGAGTACATCTCAGACCTCTTACAGGTGAACACCCCCCAAGGGCTTTGAGTTCGGCTGATCAGCTGGTAGTCCCAAAAACAAAGAAAAGACCCGGGGAGACCGAGCGTTCCCATCGGTAGCCCCAGGCTCTGGAACGACCTGCCCCCCCCCCCATGTAAAATTGTCGCCCACTGAAGCTTTTAAGTCCCGCCTAAAGACCCACCTCTTTTCCCCCGCTTACCAGTCAGTCTGAGCTGTGTCATACGGTCATACCTATGTGTATGCCTTTACTGTCTGTCCATAGCCTTTATGTGCCTTGTATTTATTCTTATGTGTGCCTTTTATCTTTTCGTGTAATATTATATTTTTGGCAAACCCTCTGTTTTTAAACTGTGCTATATAAATAAAGTGGATTGGATTGGATACACACCTAACAATTCAGACAGCAGTGGAAGAAGAACTCAAACTCTAGTCTGTCACTCAAAATGTTACGAAAGTAAAAGTGTATGTACTTATAGTCGCTCTCGTGCACCGCTGAGAATAAAATAATGCATTTCCATTACGGTGTATTAATTATAATGTCCTACAACAGAGTACACATGTTCATAAGATAACACAGGCTTCCAACATATATAGGATTCATGATAATGTAATTAATAAATACCATGAAGTAGATTTGTACGTCACCCTTCACAGCTCTTGAACTTGAGCGCTGCAGCTTCTGGTGATTCACAGCTCAATATCTAATCATGGCAGATGTGTGTCTAACACGCGACTAAGAGAAGACCCTCTCGCTACACTTTCTTCTGTAGCATCTTACCCGTTCAAACTATTCCTAACGTCTCTAAGCAACGAGCAAATCTTTATTTACCCCAGCTTTTTCTTTGAGGATTGTGACTTCGTCAGAAATCGACGTCTCCTCTCGCTGAAAAGTTCAGACTGGAGAACGTCAGGGTGTCCAGCGGTTCAATCAGCGTGTTGTCAGCAGGTGACTTTTATCTGATTCACATTTAAGCTAAATTGAAAAGCTAAATTAAAAGCCTCCACATGCATCGCATCGCGGCAACCTTCTGGGAAAAGGTTTAATAACTAATTGTATGGCGAATTGATTTTTCTCCCTTCTGTCTCCCACACGCACTGCCCTCCGAAGGTGCAGAGGGGAAATGAGGAGGGGGGGACACACTTTCATTTAATGGAGAATTAAATCACTGTCAGAGAGAATAAAGTGCGCGGTTTACATCCAATAATGTCACACATAAAGATGGAGACGATGCGGTGGAGCCGGCGTGTTTCAGAGCCATTATGCGACACCTGTTCCGGTCATTTCTCATCCTAACCTTTGGGATAGGGGAGTGAGCAATGAGTGTTCTTACTACGGCACCATGTCATTAATAACATGGCCCGTGGGCATTCATCCTGATCACCTGCTCACACACACACACACACACACACACACACACACACACACACACACACACACACACCATGTATACATCACTTCAGGGGACATTACATTGACTTACATGCATTTCCTGGAGACTTATCCTAACCTTAACCAGAACCAACACATGCCTAACCCTAACCAAGTCTTCACCCTAAAATTAATGATCCCCCTTATGGGGACCTCCAATTTGTCCCCATAAGGGAGGCGAGTCCCCACACGTGACTATGTAAACAGATGTAGGTCCCCACAAGTATAGTAATGCTAGACCACACACACACACACACACACACACACACACACACACACACACACACACGAACACCCACTCTCTCTCTCTCTCTCACACACACACACCACACACACACACACACACACACACACACACAAACACCCACTCTCTCTCTCTCTCTCTCTCTCTCTCACACACACACACACACACACACGAACACCCACTCTCTCTCTCTCTCTCTCACACACACACACACACACACACACACACACCACACACACACACACACACAAACACACACACACACGGACACCCACTCTCTCTCTCTCTCTCTCACACACACACACACACACACACCCACTCTCTCTATCTCTCTCTCTCACACACACACACACACACACACACACACACACACACACACACACACACACACACACCCACTCTCTCTCTCTCTCTCTCTCTCTCTCTCACTCACACACACACACACACACACACACACACACACACACACACGAACACCCACTCTCTCTCTCTCTCTCTCACACACACACACACACACACACACACACACACACACACACACACCCCCTCTGAGCATTAAATAATGTTCTTCTTCCTTTCTCTACTCTTCCTTTTTCGTGACCTCTCCTCAATTTTTAGTTTTTCTATCTCGTTTTATTATTCCCTATGTTTGTCCTCATGGGTCCTACGTTGTATGGTGTTTTATGTTATTGTTGTATTTTTAATGTATTTGTTTGTATATTACACTCTGTCGTGTCTTTTCATAATGTTCCTGTAATTGTATTTATCTTTTTAACACCGTGATCGATCAAATCCACATTAAAGATCATGTTTATGGACAATATTAAACGGGTTGTTAAATGTTATAATGCCACATAGATATATTTATTTTAGCTTTTTAAGCATAATTAGAGCAAGGAAGCTTTAAACATGACATTGGATCTGTGTAATCCAAGCTATAAAATATTGACGGTCCCTAAGTGAAACAAAAAAAGGCATTTGAATTATTATTTAGAGTCTCAAAGTATGTCCGATTCAAGAAGGAACCATGTCAACTAATACAATATATTTAGTTATATTGTAATATGTGTGTGATTTTGTTAAAACCAATTCTAATCTTACATTTAAACTTCGATTTGATGTTTTCTCCCACCGAGAACCCAACTTCGTGTCCTCCTACGATATCGGCAACTTCACGTACTTCTTCTTCCTGAGAACGCGGTGGAGCACGACTGCGGCCGGACGGTGTTTTCCCGCGCGGGAAGAGTTTGTAAGAACGATATTGGCGGACGCTTCCTGCTGGAGGACACGTGGACGACCTTCATGAAGGCTCGACTGAACTGCTCTCGACCCGGAGAAATCCCCTTCAACTACAACGAGCTGCAGGGAACCTTTTACCTGCCGGAGCTCGAGCTGCTGTACGGCATCTTCACCACCAACGTGTGAGTTACAGAAGCTCAATCGGTTCACTTTCAAGTGCAATCATTAGACAGGATGAGGAGACGTGCGTTCTGACACACTGGAAAGCCACGATGGGGGCTCGACGATAAACAGGTAGCATTCATAACTTTTTTTACTTACATAGATTGTGTATTAAACAGAAAACAACACTAACTACATACCCTGAAGCTAATCTGCTTAATGATCCCACAACATTCATTATATTTATATATATTGATACAGCTCTATATATTAATAATTGTTTTTTAAAATAGTAATGATATTAAAAAGCCAGATATATGCAAAGAGCAAAGGGATAGTATAAATAAAATGCACTTCAGAGTAAATTAAACTTGCGAAGCCCCTGTCACACCGTCCCGAAATTGAAACCAGATGGACACACGCATATGGAATTGTGAATTTGGCACGAAGCCACAACATTTAATTTTCTATTACATTTAAGACTGCAACGAAAGTAACAAAAACAATTATGTTAAAGTACTATGATACTGTACTGATATTTTCAGACTTTCTTTTTTACTTTCTCCGTCTTTATATGTCGAAGATATTAAGTTGTCTCCGTCATGTTGTTTCCATAGCAACAACAACTTCCTGTCAACAGCGCCTTCAAAATAAAAACATCTAAATAAAAACGGGAAGTTAACCTAAATTACATTTAAGACATACAACTGCAACGAAAGTAACACAAACAATGTAATATCCTTTTCAGTTTCACGGAACACAAATTGGGTTATTTACATAATATGTTTACATGATTTTGTTCAAAAACAACCAGATGGACACACGATTCTTTCACACACACATACGGGTATTGGGCCGAGGGCGACACCGTACTTCCGGTATCCGCCGTTTTACGCGAGGTGCTTAGATGTTGCTAAGCTTCCTGTACAGAATATCATAGTCTATTGCCTTAATCAATATCTAGTCAACTCTAAAATACCACATGTATGCAATGGCATGATAATATTATTGTGACAAGTGGGGTATCCACCTGGTGTTTCCAGAAATTAGACGTAGATGCAGCCAAAATCGGCCGAAGGCCACTTTCGAGGGTCGTTTTTCCATACATCTGCAGGCAGTCTGTAAGGGCAATCCGACAACCCACACAGCCTCTAGTTCACGCTGGTAACGACCTAAGCACACCCCTCAAGTCCAGAGATGTCATCCGAAGGACATGCGGCGATTTCTTCGGTCGTTAATTCAGAAAAAAAACCTAGTGCGCTCTGCCTGGCTACGTTAGCTAGCTGTTTATATTAGCACCTCCAGGATATTTGCACCTCCAGGATATTTGCACCTCCAGGAAAATGGCGTATTTATATATATATATATGGCGTGTGTTGCATTGTGGGTAGCTCGTGACGTCACTGTGTGTGAAAGAATAAAGGAAATGTTCAAATTTGGGCATTTTTCGCCCCGATGGAACCTCACGGGTGCCTTACGAGACACACGAATTCAACACGAAATGAACCCTGCTCAAGGTCCTTCTGCAATTTTTTGGCATACCAAAGATTTTGCCTCCGCTCGCGAAGTTGCTGCCGGAGCCTGAGAAACTCCACCGGCGGTCAGACGATGGCTTCGATGCCCTCACGAACGGCCCGATGTTGCTACGGTCACAGCCGAATTTGAACATTTCCTTTATCGTGTGTCCATCGGGTGTCCATTTGGGGACAGTGTGACAGGCGCTTTAGGAGACATTTAGTGTATTGAAGATTTGACATATTTACCCAACAAATGCCAAAGCAAAGAAAAACAACAACCACACACACTCCACTGTTGGAGTCCACTTGACTAAATGTGTGACGATTCACCACATGTTTAACAATGTATGCAGCATGCCTATATCATATGTCTACACAAAAAATATATACATGTTAAAACCTTTCTTTCTATTTGTTTAAGGTTCTTAATAATTTGAAAATCAATAAAACACTCTTTCTAGCTGTAGGGAACATAAATAAGATGACGCGACGATGACTTGCACTTTTCAAATTTTCCGCGGGTTTCCCCTTCTTTATTTTCTTCAAATCTACGTGTTTGTAATCAGCGTTGATGGTAAATGTAGTCGTTAGTTGAATCCTCTAACATCTCCATCTTCAAAGTCCTTATTCTGTTTCTGTTATTTGCACACACACCTCTTTGAACAGATTCCAGCCTTTGTAAATAATTAGATGAAGTCAATTATCGAGTCTTCAGATCCAAGTTTTCAAAGTTATTTTCCTAATAACCAGTCAGTGTCTGTCTTTGTCTGAAGGAAGCCAAAGGAGATCAGAGAGGGATCAGAGGAAAACGTCTTTGTTGATTTTAAAGCACCCGCAGAATAGCTTCATGTATAATTCACCGTGTTGTCGGCGCCACATTGTCAGCCGAGTAAACACAACGCACTTGGACTGCATTAACTAGACATGTGACCTTTGTAGCTCGCTCGCGCTGAGCATATGCAGTTGAGTGATATATGACAGCGATGTTTACAAGTGCTTCTAAATTTGAATTTCCACGAGAAAAAAATCCACCCATAGAAATTGAAACGTGACATTTAAAACCCACGAAAGAAACACATCACCACGTATTGATGTTGACACCGTGTCATGCACATTGCGGGAAAGAGACGGGATGCATCCATGGATGAAATGCAATATTTCTATTGTCACAAACACGCTTTTTTTTTACTTTCTCATTCCTACACTATTATTAAAAGCTGAGTAATCTATTCTTTATGGTCCTTGCCTTCCCAAAAAGTCCTTTGAAGGGTATTGGAAACATTCCCGCTGCAGGCACAGAGTTGAATGAACAGCCGTAGTGGATTATAATTCAGCGCGCCCAGTTTAAGTTGAGAGTTAATACTCTCGTTTTTTACTTTCTCTTCGGACGGAGGACTTGTTGAAACCGACTTCTTAAACAGCTGTATTTCAGGCCTGAGACCTACAGTTCATCAGACGGCCCGGCAGCTTAGTTGTGTCCTGCGGCTAGATTTATCATCCAATAATTACGATCACTTACGTCTGTCGGTCCGCCGTCTGATTGGTATTATTGGGTGGGAATAAAGCAAACAGATTTATTTACTACTGGTGTCCTTTCCTAAATGATTTTCATCCAACACTTCCCTCCTTCCTCCATCCTCCTCTCACGGTCTCTTTTTGTTCTCCTGTATTCAGAAACAGCATTGCTGCGTCTGCCGTGTGCGCCTTCAATCTCAGCGCCATATCGCAGGTTTTCAACGGGCCCTTCAAGTACCAGGAGAACTCCCGCTCAGCGTGGCTGCCGTACCCCAACCCCAACCCCGACTTCCAGGTAACGAAACACTGAATCCAGATCAGATGCACGCTGAAGGCGCTTGGAGCAGCTTGTCTCTCAGTGCTGTTATGTTAAATGTCTGTTGTTTGTTTTCCATGTATTGTGTCTTGATATCTGTTGATGTCACACGTGGAGCTGCTGTGATGCAAGTTCGGACTCGATCCAACCATTCAAGTATTATCGTATCGTACGAAGAGGGTCCACCTGCTAAACCTGCACAACAATACGTTTCTGAAGTTCAGATTCTTAATGATCTTTTGTTCATGCTTGAGGGGATCGAAACCCAACACACTAAGCTATATATCTAAGCTATATATATAACTATAAATACTTTTTTTATGCATGCTTTTCTGGATGGCGCAGCTCCTAAAGATAAGACAAAAAACAAATGGTGTGGTTTGAAAAGTTGTGCGGACGGACATACGAGGAGATTTTTAAATGTTCTTCCACATATACTCGTTTAGGCAATGTAAGGGGCGGATGAGTTTGAGGTCAGAGTAGATCATTACAAAGATAAGAACAAAAGAAACTATGCCAAGAAATGTTATTGATCGGTGCATGCGTGATTTATGGGTGGATGTTTCTTTTAGCTTATGGCGATGCACATCCATTTATATTTATATTTATATGTAAATTCAATGTTATTTTTCCTTATCATGCAAAAAACCCTTTCTTTTAAGATGTTAGTTAGCAGTTCTTAGTGCCAGCTATCTTTTAATATGTTAGTTAGCAGTTCTTAGTGCCAGCTATCTTTTAAAGTGTTAACAAAGTCTGCTTCGAAAAATAATGGAGACAAAATTGGGACTATTTGAAAAAGTGACCGGGAGACGTCTCCACCATCTCCAGTTGGAATGGCACCGATTGAGCAGCTGGACGCATGCCTTAAGACAAGAATGCATGTGGTGTGTGTGTATCCATCCGGCCTCTTCTTCTCCTTCAATCACCGCTCGTTATAAACCCCGTCCTTTTTCACCGTGGCACAATCGTTCCTTTGCGGTGTTTCATAGCCTCGTTATCTGAACTCCGGTCCCCTTTCTAATAAACTGTCCATGTTTCGCACAAGTGGCACTTTATGATTATGTTTCATGCCCTCAGTCTTAAAGCTGAGAGCAGTGCCAGGTCCTTTCATTCAGATCGTAGTCACTGCTCCGCAGAGACACAGAGGGAATGTCTTATTAGCCCGAGTGCCTCTCGGTGTTAGCGCGCTTAGCAGATAGCGAGGGAGCTAATCCGCGCCGCTCTCCGTGAGGGATTGAATTCCCTCTGAGGTCCCGCTGCCAATCTGTGACACACGCCTCACTTCCACATGTTCCCCATCACGGGCCCTCGGTCATGTTTCTGTCAACCCAGCAGCCCGCGGAAAAGCTATCGAGAAGTCACACACACATTATCTGTAACGACATGCAGGAGAAAGGGGGTGCTGAAAAAGTGCTAGCTGTGACAAGAAAAAGCACGGCTCTATGACTTAAAGGCGATCATATCTACGTGTCTGAAATCCCCCTACCTTCCAGAAAACCCATTCCTTCTATCAGACCACATATTTATTCTGCTTAGCATACTGTCGGCACATCAGAGAGCAGCTTCTATATACCATAAGCTTTTATGAGGCTGTGTTCCTGAAGGATAAACCAGGATCAGTTCTCCCTCTCCATCCTCCTCTCTCTCTCGCGCTCCGGCACACTACCTGCCCCTCACCGGTGGACCGATACACACTTTATCTCGGTTTCCGTGACATCTTCATCAAGCATTTGTCAGTGTTGGAGGATTAGATTTACGAGCACAGGATTTATGGCCTGCCTCGTTCTTTTTTCACCGCCCCTTTGTTCACACACACACACACGACCGAGGGAGACGATCACCCATAAAAGCCACATACTATCCTCTGTACACAAATACGCCCTCAAAAATAGGTGGTTGGTGATTGCTGTCAAATAGGGATAATTATCACCGTGAAGCCATCGCTCGACGACGCACACACTGCTCATTGATTGAGGACTTCACGCCCGTTCTGTCTGCGGAGAGAAACGCCCCTGTATTTGAACCTCAGATTGACGCTGGCTGTGAGTCATGTGCGTTGAGTTTTCGGAGCTGATACCGTCTCTGTGTCGTACGGGATTTCTGTCACACTGTAATTGCTTAGTTTACAAATGCGTTCATTGGAGATGTCCATACAGGAACGATAGTTTAGAAAACACTAATGGCCTTTAAGTGACATTGATTCAGCATAGCTAGCTGGCCACTGTGTACATTTCAATCCATTGAATTTCGACCAGACAAAGCAATAAATACAAATGTATAGTACCTGACATGATACTGCAGGTTGCATTAGTTTACCAGCTTACGTTGCGGTACAACTGACGCCAGATCCATGCAGCAACGCTTCAGAGTTAATGCCAGCTCAATCCATAACATATTTGCAATGTTTTAATCGTTAGTCTATTGAAATATTAATACTTGCACACATATAGTACGTTTTAGTGAGAGTCCAAGCCAAATGCTGCTGGAAAGTTTGATATATTTCAGATACAACAATCAAGTGCTTTCAATGTTACGTATGTTGTTGTTGTTTGTTTTTGGATCGGACAAGGAAGACCACAGAAGGAAATTAAATTGTAAGCATCCACATGCAAGGACTACTCTTAAACAAATGTGTATTTCGGTAGTTGGTGGACAATTGTGGAATCCTCAACACAAGGATCTAAAGAATTGTATTTGTATTTTTCAGTTAAAGAAGTTGTATACATTAAGAAAGATGGGACTATATGAAGCAGGATGTGAATAAGTCTCTGTACTCTGGTCCTTCATGTTTTTGATGTCTTTGATGTGATGTCTCCTCTGTATTAGCGGGTGCCATTGTTATTGTTGTTATTGTTATTATTGTCATCATGCGTCGCTTTCCACCTTCTTCTCCAGTAGGACTTTTCTTTTCCTTATACACGTGATGTTTTGGTGTTGTTTTCTTTCTTTCCGTTAACCGTTAAGTATTTTTTTTGTGTGTTTCTCTTAGTGTCCTAAGATACTGTTATGTTTGGCTGTGAAAAAAAAAAATATATATATTATTGTGAAGGGCAGACCATCTATTTGTATTTTGTTTTGTTTTGGAAAGGGGCAGGTCCCATAAGATGTTATTCTTCTCCCTGCTCCTCTTCGCTCAATGGCAGAGTCGTGTTTTGTGGCAGTTATTGTACCTTTGGTTTTGCGTCCCACGAGCACTGATGAAATGTTACCTGAGATATTACCACGACGCTGACATTTGAAGTGACCTGAAAGCAATTTAAACAAAAGCCCATTTGGCAAAAAGCACGATGTAATACATATTCCTCCGAGGCACTCATCATCCTGGCGCAGGGGGCTGATGATGAGCGGGAGTGTTCGACGGGCCCTCAGCCAAATGGAGCTTCTGTCCCTCACCTTGACTGCTCTGAGGAAATCACCACATCTGTCTCTCTGTCCATTCACACATTTCATAAACCCTCGCTGCTCAGAGCGTAGCTTTGTCTCCGTGTGACATAAATACAATCAGCCTCACACTCGGACACACACAATGCAAGGCCAAACCGTAGACATATGTTATTATAAAACCCTCACCACACACACACACACCCGCTACATGTATCCCATAAGCAAGAGGCGGAGTGTTGCTTCCCCCTGTCCTTCAGGGCTTTAATCTCCCGTCTCCTGATGTGGCGAGGGCGCTGATCCGTTGCCCATCTCGGGGAAGTCCACCGTGATTCTCTTCTGTCAGCCGAGGGAAAGGCGAGGGATTGATCTGTTTAAAGTGTCCGTTTCTTCTGCAGCGAGTCAGCAGGAACTAATCTGCAGCCAAGGTCCAGTCTCCGCTCAGTGCGACGAGTCTGCGCTCGGTTACCCCGGGGCGAAACAGTCCAAAACAAAAGTAGTGCCAGTCGTTTGGGTTAGGGTAATTGTCGTGCACGGCTTATTTGAGTTTTCTCGGCTCCGCGTCTTGGAGACTGTTCTTTGTGGACGGGGCCTCGCTCACTGAGAAGGACACACGTGGTTAGCTGTAGTCATCCAGCTCTGCCTCAGCTGGCTTTGTGGTGCACTTAGTCACATTCTGCTTGTGGAAATAGGCTCTGCATTCCCACGCTAAAAAGCATGACAAGTGTCACAATTTGACATATTTCTCAGGCTCAAAAGGGTTTGAAGAAGTGAAGGATATATAAAACACACAAACCTTTCAGGACAAATTGTGCTGCAGACGCATAAGGGAATATTCCTTTCTGTTTTAGTATGTGCTTCATCTTCATAATGCAGCCTTTCTCGGTTTAATATTCTTTGTAATGTTGGTTGGAAGCTCTTTCAGCTTGGAAAGCAATATTCAGATTTCAAAATAATCAATTACTATTTGTTTCACATATAAAAGAAATGACAACTAAATAAATTAACACTTTCTGTTGTTAAAAACCACACAATAATACTCTTATTTCTCACCGCTAACTCCCACGTTGACACTGTTCTTTTTATTGCACTTCTTCTTATTAAATGAAATATCTGACATATTATATTACACATTATGACAAAGTGCCTCCGCACGGACGCTGCTTCAGTCGAACACACTCCACTGGGACTCAGAACGACAACTTGGAGTCAACAAAACCTGATAAACCAAAGGAATCTGTGTCGATGAAATCTACCTATTCAGATGTGTCTGTTCCCGTTGGAGTCTCTTTCTTGTTCGAGCGATACGGCAGCATGTTCTGTAATAACATGAATAGCAATAATAAAGCTCTGAAGATGAAAACATTTTTAAAGATATTAGATTGTAAAAATGAGCAATCGGAGGCTTTATTATTAGGGTACCAACAAAACTCACCAGCAATATATATGCGTATGAGGAAGAATCTAATAAAAGAGATAACTACTTGCTCAGTTAAACACTCTTCAGTCTTCTTGACTCCAGTCTTCAAGTCGTGAGGATAGAAAACTATTACAATGATGCTGCGATCGACTTTATAGCCTCGTCCATTTAATCAGTCGATCCCTCTCTTTTCATATCTCTGGTGGCACAAAGTCTTCACGTAGCTTTTCCTCCCAAAGTGCTCTGAGCTTTTATTAATGCTTCCCTTCCTCTCTGTTTCCCCTCACGGTGAGCAGAGGTGGGAAGTAGTGGAGTACAAATACTTCGTTACTGTACTTAAGTACATTTTTCTGGTGTCAGTACTTTACTCCACGACTTTCTACTTCTTACATGTTGAACTCAAATACCTGTACTTTCTACTTCTCTCATGTTGAACCCAAATACCTGTACTTTCTACTTCTTACATGTTGAACTCAAATACCTGTACTTTCTACTTCTCACATGTTGAACACAAATACCTGTACTTTCTACTTCTCACATGTTGAACTCAAATACCTGTACTTTCTACTTCTCTCATGTTGAACACAAATACCTGTACTTTCTACTTCTTACATGTTGAACTCAAATACCTGTACTTTCTACTTCTCACATGTTGAACACAAATACCTGTACTTTCTACTTCTTACATGTTGAACACAAATACCTGTACTTTCTACTTCTTACATGTTGAACTCAAATACCTGTACTTTCTACTTCTCACATGTTGAACACAAATACCTGTACTTTCTACTTCTCACATGTTGAACTCAAATACCTGTACTTTCTACTTCTCTCATGTTGAACACAAATACCTGTACTTTCTACTTCTTACATGTTGAACTCAAATACCTGTACTTTCTACTTCTCTCATGTTGAACACAAATACCTGTACTTTCTACTTCTTACATGTTGAACACAAATACCTGTACTTTCTACTTCTTACATGTTGAACTGAAATACCTGTACTTTCTACTTCTTACATGTTGAACCCAAATACCTGTACTTTCTACTTCTTACATGTTGAACTCAAATACCTGTACTTTCTACTTCTCACATGTTGAACACAAATACCTGTACTTTCTACTTCTCACATGTTGAACACAAATACCTGTACTTTCTACTTCTTACATGTTGAACACAAATACCTTTACTTTCTACTTCTTACATGTTGAACACAAATACCTGTACTTTCTACTTCTTACATGTTGAACCCAAATACCTGTACTTTCTACTTCTTACATGCTGAACACAAATACCTGTAGGCCTACTTTCTACTTCTCTCATGTTGAACTCAAATACCTGTACTTTCTACTTCTTACATGTTGAACACAAATACCTTTACTTTCTACTTCTTACATGTTGAACTCAAATACCTGTACTTTCTACTTCTTACATGTTGAACTCAAATACCTGTACTTTCTACTTCTCTCATTTTCCAAACAGCTGGTTCCTTTAGTCTGAATGTGTGTTGGTGCGTGATCATTATTCTTTAGAGTCACTGCGTGCCTATTGGTTGGAACACGATCCGTGTATCCATCACTTCCTGGTCTTCTCCAAAGAAGAGGGACCAATGGAAACGTTGTCATGTTGCCGTTGTTCAGCATGGAAACATTCATTAGCTAACAATGACATTATTGTTCTATTAATATAAAGGGAGGTCAGGTACTCTTTAAAACAGCTGCTAGCTATGGGTACTTTTTACTGAAGTACACTTCAAAGCTCTTTACTTTTACTTGAGTAAAGAAGTTTAGTCAGTACTTCTACTTCACCAGAGTATTTCTAAACACAAGCATCTGTACTTCTCTGCAGTGCGGCACCATCGACTCCGGCTCCTACGTGAACCTGACGGAGAGGAACCTCCCGGACGCTCAGAAGTTCCTCCTGATGCACGAGGTGGTCCAACCCGTGGTTCCCGTGCCCTACTTCATGGAGGACAACGTGCGCTTCACGCATGTGGCGGTAGACGTGGTGCAGGGCAAGGACACGCTGCTCCACATCATATACCTGGCTACAGGTGGGTTTATTGTGTGTGTGCATGCATTGTGTTTGTGCTGTACATATTTCTGTCTCTCTTTTGTATTATTTCTGTGTGTGATGGAAGTGCCAGCTGTGAATGTTTCACTTGTTATTAACCCTGAAAACACTTTCTAAGTTTGAGCAATGGCCTCCTAGCTACCAAAGAAGTGTACATAGTTATAGACGTGTTGAAGCCTTAACATTAGCATTTTGGTTGTGGCCATCTTAAAAATGACCACACTTATGGCCTTGAAGATTTCACACCTTGGAGTCCACAAACACAAAGAAGGAAGTGTCCCAGTGTACCCACAACAATAAACCATCCGTGACCGAGGGTTGCCCGGTCACAGAAAGGGAACAACAACATATGGCTGAAGCAGCCTATGTCCTTAAAGGAGATAGCAGACGTCAGGGTTGGCCATGCACGTCATATCTAGGAGTCTAGGACAATTATTTCCCTAACACATACAGTATGTGGAGTCTGGGAAGACTGAGGCCCAGCATGGCCAGGTACCGTTAGCAAAAAGTACACATACAGTAGTTCCTATATGAACATCGTGCTCTTGACACAAGTGATAGATCATTTAATCGTTCCTAAAATGGTAGCTAATGTAATAAATCAAGTGAAAATGAAAGGGTCATTTTCTTCTAGATTTATGCATACTTCTTTTTGCAGACGCAGGTCGTCCTTTGGGTCCCACATGATGTCCTATTTTGCTTATCTCACACATTTCTACATCAGTTTTTTTGTGCGTTCACAGGTTTAATATTGAAGGTTGTTTGCCAGCACTGTCTGCCAAATCTGCTCACATCACACCTCCAGTCTTGGAGCAGCAGATTAGCATAGATTAGCATTTTAACTCTTAATAAATAATACCCAACATAGCTTTCTAAATTCAAGCTTTAATTTCTACTTATTGTGTCGTGAATGCTGATTGTTTTACACACATAAGTTTTATCTGAAAGTTGTTTTAAGGGGCCTTAAGATCTTGAAAGTGCAGCCTTTGCACATAAAAAAGCAGACAGAAAGAAAGCAATATATATGTTCTTCTGAGGAGACTTCAAAGCTCTGTCTTCTGATCCCAGTTGGATCACTCCTTCCCTCCATATGTCCTCCACATGCACCGACAGAACACACATCACTCTCATGCCATCGCTCAGAGAGAGATCGTAGACACCATGAAACAGCCAACAGGCGTCACACACACACACACACACACACACACACACACACACACACACAGTACCCTTCCATGTTATCCCTTTCCTTATCAGGACGCTGTTTGATCACATTGTGATGTTATACGTGGCAAAGACACACTATCAGACACCAGCGTACGGTGCGTGTCCGGTGTTATGATAAAGCAGACAGTATGGATTATGAGAGGATGTTCTGAACAGAATTGAACTTCACCCCCGCTGGGAAAAATGTCAATATGATCGTCCCATTGTTCGTCAATGTTATGTTAGGCTATCACACACTCTCTCACACACACACAGCCCGTTCCAGTTCACCGGCTCCATGCTCGACATCTCACTGGACACCTCCCCTCTCATTGTGTGCGCGGCGCTGTGATCAGTGTAGCGTCGGAGCAGAGCTGCCCACACTGCAAGTTCCCCAGACACTAACCAGACGCTAATGAAAACATCTGAAATCCTGCCAAAGCTATTGGGTAGCGCATACTGTACCTAATCACATGCTATTATTAACGCTTAAGCGCACCCTGCTGATTGGGGTCGCCGTGGAAACGCTGAAACCTCCAACTGGGGGTCCGAAAACGTCCAGGTGTCGAGTTATGTTATTCTCCCCTGCCCTCGTTAGTCATTTCGACTCTGCAGCGTTTTTCTCTTGAAGCGAACAACATTCAGTTTAATGCAAAAGACTTTCCTGAAAGTTTCTTGGAGCAATGTTCGAGCTAATTCCACAGCGGAGAGTTAGAGGAGGAACGTGCCTCGAGAGTAAAGAGGAATTACTACTCATTACATATGACTCATTGAAAAAGTAATTACATCGCTTCAGTAATTATTCACCAAGAGTTTCTCGACACGTTGGATTAAAGAACACGACGTGTAAGATCCAGAACGAGAGCTCTCAGTGTGCAGACATGGCTTTTTACATATGTGAAAATAAGGCATATACCCCCCCTAGTGATTCGGATCCGCTCCAAAATGGCTTCTTCTTTTGCATATGCCAGTGCTTCTCAAAGTGTGGTCCGTGAGCGCCCCCTAGTGGTCCGTGAGTGTATTGGTACAATTTCACATTTTAAATAAAATAATAAATTAAAGTTTTACGCACTCTCGCGGGAATATCTCCGCAATGGAGCGAGCTGAAGTTTCACTTTTGATTGTAGGATATAGCCCAGCGCAACACCTTCGTCACACATGTTGCCACTTTTTTGTACCATTTTCAGGCGATTTGTAATCTGTTCTAGAAAAACCAGGTGTTTTTTTATATTTGTGGAGTTAGGTGGTCCGCGAGTGTTTTTTTATTGGTTAAGTCCTTGGAATGAAAAAGCTATTCCACTATTCCACGTTTTATGAATTTTGAGCTAGTGTTTTTTTCGTTATTCTGTAATCCTTAAGCATTTCTGGCTGCCTCTACTTCCTGCATGTTAGCACCTTTCTATTCACTGAAGCCACAAAAACATTATCAGTGATTCCATTCTTCAGATAAAAGTGAAGTAAAACTATAAAAATACACTTCGTTAAACTAAACTGAACGTAGTATTTTGAAGATAAACATTACAACTTATTTCACTTTAGGCAACTAGAGTCTTTGTTTAGGTAGTTAGGGAGAACACATCGTGGTTTGGGTCAAACAGCCTTTATAAAGTGCTAGTCGGTGTCGCAGGCCCCTTCTGACCCGTAGAAGCTAACATGAAGCTAATAACCTTTGATAAAGCCCTTTAAGAGACCAATAACATTAACCAGCTCTCCACGAAACAAGAACCTTATTATCAGAGTTCTGAAGGTCGCCAGATCTGGTAATTCTCATTACTGTAACAAGTGACTTAATAATGCCCAACACCGCTCGGGGCGATACTCAACTTTGACATGCCTTACTTTGAAACCTCGTATTAGTAATTCCCTTTCCAACGCTGTGCACCCAATTACTGTTCCTTCACCCAGGGGACCGCATGTGTTTTAGCCCTCCAAAAAGAAAATGCCCCGCAACCGCATCACACCTTCCATAAGAATAAAGGTCAGGCATGTTCACGATGACGTGGGTTTCAAAAGGTATAGTGGAGTATGGCCCACAAATGAAACCTGAGCTTGTCTTGTATTGCACTTCTTAAATATATCTGTAAACATATATTACACGGTAGTGTGCATGTGTGCAAGCCCACTTTCAGTCAATTCAAGTTCTAACTAATCTAAGTTGATACAAAAAAGCCCAATAACTTATTTACACAACAACCTTGAAATACACCCGTCCTATTTCCTCTCATGATAAGCAATCTGAGGCTTCTGTTTTAAGGAATGAGCTGCTAACTAAATAAATGAAACCCTACGGAAAGCTGTCATGTAGGCTGCTGCATCGTTTACTTACATTTCATTGATTTTGCTAACTTATAACTTAACTTATGAGTTAAAGGTGGGGTAGGTAAGAATGGAGAAACCAGCTCGAGTGCGCGAGAATTTGAAAATACACAGCCGGAAAAAATCTGCCACTTCCTCACAGAGCCCCGCCTCCAACACGCCCACATGACCAATGAGGGCACGAGATAAGTGTGTGCCCCGATGGAAGGCTGACAGGCAGGTAGGCCATCCAGTTACTTTAGCCGGCTCAGATGATTGGTCGTGCTTTTTACAGCGCCACGGCTTCCACAGATGATATTTTTGTATGGATTTCTTGTCAAAGCACTTCAGATATTCATTGCTATCGGACGTTAAGAGCATTCCATGGAATATAACAACAAGTGTACCTCGAGCCGGTTTCTCAAACGTACCTACCCCACCTTTAATATGCATCACCTCTCGTGAGCAGCCCAGCCCTTCCAATATCTTTCTGTATGCGGCCCTCTGTGAAAAAAGTTTGGACACCCCTGCAAGTCTGGAATATCCCCTTAAATATAAGTAGGCTAGCACATCATGTGTTCAGCTGTCATACTGTACCTGTTCCCTGTCTGCAGCGCTGCATGTTGATGGCAAAAACCAAGCCTGCACATCGGCCACCTCCAGTGTTTCTGACAGTCTTATATCACAGCTTCCTTGCTAGGGAGCGAGTGTTGTGTGGTTCATCCTGGGTTCACATTCAAGTGTATATTTGGTTGTTTTCCCTGAATCAAACTATTCTTACTACTTCTTTACAGCAGATGAAACACCTGCTTCTCTCTGTGACCGGATCCTCTCTTCCCCCCTCCCCCTCCTCTTTCTCTGGGAGCTAATAATAATAACTGATATTTCTATAGCGCCTTTCAAGGGACCCAAGGTCGCTTTACGGGAATAGGGCAAGCACAAACAAAACAAAACAAAGGTCAGACAGACAAAACAACAGATCGATTTAAGGGCCGACAGCCTTGATAAACAGATGGGACTTGAGGGCCCTTTGAAGGCGTCCAGTGTGGGGATGTTGCGAATCTCCGCAGGGAGAGCGTTCTAGAGCAGGGGTACTCAAATACAAATCTTAAAGGTCCAAAATAAATGTGTGTGTGTCCACTGAGGTTCGTCAGGCCCAACACATCTTCAACAAACCCCCCTTTGCCTCATCATAACAACTCACAAACACCAGCAACTGAGCAATGTCTGTGGTGTCAGTGGACTCACCCACAGCTAAGGAAATGCACTGTGCATTTTGTATTCCATCACAAAGCTGATGAATCAAATCACCAGCAAGTCTTTATGTTCTTCTGGTTGCTGTGGAATCTGAGAGGGGGTTTGCTTGATTTGACCTGTTACTTCCTCTTTTTGTTTGCCTTCACATGGCCTCCATCACTTCAGTCATGCATTCTTTATACTTCAGTTATGATCCAGTGGAAAGCCCTTACCTACTGGCCTAGTTCAATCAAAATGGTTACTTCTTTTTGGCTGGGCAGTGTAGTTTTACACACCGTCTGATTTGACTTTCTCAGGACTTAAAACTGTTTTTTCGGGGCACACCCCCTCAAAGAAAAAAATATATTTACACACGTAAGGTCATCGTCTTAATAGTTGTGTATGCTCATCCGTGAGCAGAGCATCAAGTTGACGTGCATTACAGCTGAATGCGGCGATTACCATTTTGTTCAGCAAAACGCCTCACAGACTGATTAAGATCAACAGCTTTAGTGCGTTTTGATTCGATGCTGAGAGCAGCCACACTGACAGTCTCTTCTCTGTCAGTGTGGACCGCAAGTACCTCATTCCTTCAGTGCTTGGGTCCGAATGGTTCTCGCTTTGCGCCGTCCCGTTCAAATGAAATCGCCGCCAATCATATGTCCGCGCCAGGACCGGGGGAGGGGTTACATGACGTGCATCTTGTGCTGCATTCACTTGCACTCGGACATTAGAGACTTTCTCTCATAAATGTCCGATGAGCGCTGTTTGCAGTCTATGGACATAGCGGATCATTTTGACTCGTTGCGTTGTGGCGATGTCTCGCAGATAACACAGATAATACATATGAAAAGTATAATTTGCTCAGAGTCCAGAGACAGTTGTGGTTCGGTCCGGATCCGGACCGGACCGGAGTCCGTACTTTGAGGATGCCTGCTCTAGAGGGTGGGGGCAAGGGCATAGAGGGACTTGTAGGTCAGGAGGAGGACTTTGTAAGTTATGCGGGACTTGACCGGCAACCAGTGGAGGTGGATGAGGGTGGGAGTGTGTGTGAGGACCCGAGCTGTTTGTAATGCATTTGATATGCTACACAGATATGACCAGGATCCGTTGAGTTTTCTGAATATTGTCTTGCAGATTAACGGGGGGTTCGTTCAGCGTGAAACACTTGAAATAACTGAAGGATAAGTTAGAAACGAAAGTAGAAAGAAAAGGAGATCAAAGAAAACTATTACTGCTAAAAAGTGAGCAATGATTGAGAGTCAGAGCTGCGACTTTAATTCACTTTGGTTATCTTTGCTTTTAATGAGTGTTGTTGAAGTTGAGTGAATGTTTTATGTTTCTTAAGGGATAAGATAAGAAGTACTTTATCGATCCCAATCTGGGAAAGGTTTGTGTTGCAGCAGGATACAAGACATGGCATTGTACGGTAACAATTAAAAGACAAGAAATAAACAAGAAAGTAGAAAATGTATGTTGAATTTACAAATGAAAAATAACAAGATGTAAAGCAAGGTATTATATATATAAGTATGTGACGGGTGGAATATTGAACTGAATATGTTAATGCACTTTGAATTGCCTTGTGTTGAAAGGGGCGATATAAATACGTGCCTTGCTTTTCCTTTCTCCTCCAGATTACGGCACTATCCGGAAAGTGCTCTCTCCTCTCAACCAGTCCACCGGGAGCTGCCTGTTGGAGGAGATCGAGCTGTTCCCTCCCAGGAAGAGACAGCCGATCCGCAGCCTGCTGATCCTGCACAGCCGCAGCGAGCTGTACGTGGGGGTCAGGGACCAGGTCATCAAGATCCCTCTGAAGAGGTGCAGCTACCACAAGAGCCGAGAGTGAGTCGATGAGCCGAGTATGCAACATCCACTTTCCCATGTCTCCTCTACATCAACATGTGTCCCCTCTTCTTCATCAACATGTGTCCCCTCTTCTCCATGTCTCTTCTACATCAACATGTGTCCCCTCTTCTCCATGTCTCTTCTACATCAACATGTGTCCCTTCTTCTTCATGTCTCTTCTACATCAACATGTGTCCCCTCTTCTCCATGTCTCTTCTACATCAACATGTGTCCCCTCTTCTCCATGTCTCTTCTACATCAACATGTGTCCCCTCTTCTCCATGTCTCTTCTACATCAACATGTGTCCCCTCTTCTTCATGTCTCTTCTACATCAACATGTGTCCCCTCTTCTCCATGTCTCTTCTACATCAACATGTGTCCCCTCTTCTTCATGTCTCTTCTACATCAACATGTGTCCCCTCTTCTTCATGTCTCTTCTACATCAACATGTGTCCCCTCTTCTCCATGTCTCTTCTACATCAACATGTGTCCCCTCTTCTTCATGTCTCTTCTACATCAACATATGTCCCCTCTTCTTCCTGTCTCTTCTACATCAACATGTGTCCCCTCTTCTTCATGTCTCTTCTACATCAACATGTGTCCCCTCTTCTCCATGTCTCTTCTACATCAACATGTGTCCCCTCTTCTTCATGTCTCTTCTACATCAACATGTGTCCCCTCTTCCTCATGTCTCTTCTACATCAACATGTGTCCCCTCTTCTTCATGTCTCTTCTACATCAACATGTGTCCCCTCTTCCTCATGTCTCTTCTACATCAACATGTGTCCCCTCTTCTTCATGTATCTTCTACATCAACATGTGTCCCCTCTGTGGAAAGAGACTCTGAAAGTCTCAGGAACAAAGATTTTCTCTCTTTTTGATCCATTTCTATAAAAACCTGTCTGAAAATAAGCTGATCAGATTTTGGCCACTTTGTGATGTCATAACGATGTGTTGTCTTGAGTAACCATTAGCCAATCAGCAACAAGGTAACCCCCCCCCCCCCCCCCCCCCTTATCACCTGAATCTCCTCTAGAGCTCCATTGAGTTCTTTGTAACCAAATGTCTCTCAGAGGGGCGTGGGGAGGGGCTCCTTATTTTCATCTAAAGTAACAGACAGAGAATCAGCACTTTGGAAACAGGGCTGAAACAGAGGGGATTATGGGTAATGCTGCAATGATCTGTTTGGTGTTTCAGCCAATCAGAGACAGGTTCTGTATATATCTGAGACCTGTGATATATTGATGAAAACAGTATAACAGGGGACCTTTAATCTCAATGGAAACTGTCAGAAAATATGCACCCAGAAGATTCTGTTTATCTGAGAGAACCAGCCTGTGTGTCGCTCAGATTTTAAACCCTGGAAATCAGCTTTTGTCTGAGCCACTCAAACTGCCCTCTGTCCGTCTGTCGGTACATTATCTTCCTCACACACACACACACACACACACAGTTCTGCTGCAGCTGTGTGTGTGTGTGTGTGTGTGGCAGAGATATTGTGTTTCTGCCGGTCTTGAAGACTCTACGTCAAGGCATAAATATTATATAAAAAGCCCGAGACAGAGGCCCGGGTGTGAAGTCTCACCACGAGATACGGATCACATCCGTCACCACACAGAGAGGACTCACACCTGCATGCCTTATCTCTCGCACGAGGAGCTGTTATTGGCACTGACGAGTTAAGGCTTCACGTGAAACCTGTGGCTCTGTGATATGTGCTGCGGCCTGCGCACTTCATCACTACATCCCCTTTTTAAAGAGAGTCCGATGAACTCAAAAGATAAAAGAAAGAAAAAACCAGTCCTGCGTTACGTGCCGGGTCAGAGACTTCACCCTCTAGAAGGGTAAGCATTTTACCCTTTAGATCAGGGATGGGCAAATGGTGGCCCGCGGCCCACATGCGGCCCCCATCTCCTCTTTTTGCGGCCCTCAGATTAATTTATAAACAACGTAATTAAAAAATAATAATAATGTAACCCTCCGGTATCACTGTGGACGTTTTTGTCCATATGGGTCATTTTTCACTTTTCATTTTGCAATAACTTTGGTTGTGTTGGTGCAAATGGCCTGTTTTTTGTAACACGGCTATTTTCTCGATCTATTTTGGAATTTCAATTTTTGAAATCGGTCTTTAATTCCCTGCGTAACAAATCGACTACGCAAATTAGTCATTCGAGACAAAAATGTCCACTGCAAAATGCTTTGATAAAAACATTATATTAAAAGGTTTTTTTTCACAACTTTTTTGGGTTCAATCTTTAAAGCAACTTCCACCCTAATAGAACATACCAACAATGTAATCATTTTCAGGATTTTAACCCTTTCAATGCCATTTTGAAAACATGAAACCGCTGTTTTTTTTCATGATGAAACCAGAGAAAATGTTTTATTTTCCAAAAAATACATATCTGGAGATTGGCTCTTTTTTATCACAGTCTTGGATATGTCAAAGATTAGCAACAAAATGGATTTTTTTTTGCATTATTAGTTTTTGCACAAAATCAGATTGAACAAAAAAGATACAAATTAGTCACTCGGGACAAAAACGTCCACTTCCAAAAACTGCTCTAAAATGAAAACAGATTCATATTTGTTTTTACTTTTTGGGGTTAAATCTTTCAATGAACTTCAGTCCTGATCTAAAATACCAAATGTTAACTTATGTTCAGGATGTTAACCCTTGAACTGCCAGTTTGAAAACACCTACACACAACAGTCCAACACACACAGTATCTGCCACTGCATCATTTCTGAGAACTTCAATTGGCCCTTCAACTTCGTTCAACTCAATTACTTTATTATGCTATTAAGGAAATGTGCAGAACTAGCATTTCTTGTAACAGTGTTTTATCAATATACATATTTAATTTCCATTTCCTTTTGTTCTTTCCTCTGACCCTCTTTGTTTTGTCCAGTGGGAATAATGATGGAGAGTAGAGGCAGGGGGTTGTGGGGGATTTACATTCCGAATGTACCGCACGCAACAACATAGGAAGATTACTGAGTAAACCACCGCCTCAAAATAAAGGAACACCACCATGACATTCATGTCTTTGAGGTGTACCTGTCTGAAACACGAGAAGGCACCTCTCTGCTCGTCAGAGTGCCTCACTGACGGGTGGTATGCGGTCCTCTTGGCCCTGAAGCCCCTCTGTAAGACATGTGGCATCTTGTTCTTTCTCCCTTTTCGTTTCCTACCGCTGTCGTCACCCTGAATATCCTTCAATAAAGTCCAAAAGTCTTTGTTCGCCGCCCAGACGCTACGTCAGCCACCTTGTGTGTGCGTCACAGGGGGTTCTGCCTTTTCACATGCATGGGTGCATATGATCTTCTGTCCTCGCCTCATTGTTATAAAACCCACGGACAACTTTGGTTACATTTCACCTGGGGCACGTCAGGCTCTCCCGCTGCTCGTGGCTCAGAGATATGTCATCGTGCTGTCACCGCAGACTCCTATTTGCATGAAAAAAGTAACATGAGGCTTTTTATTGCACTCAATAAACCACCTGAAGCCGATACGGCAAAGACACATCCATCTTTGTTCCTTTGCTGCGGTTTCCTCTGGGCTGATAAGCTCCTCTCTGTCACTTGAGGAGCTCCTGACTTTAATTTGTTTTGCTCTCGCCTCTCGTTCTACACTTGCTCTCCTTTTTCACGTTTTTTATCATTTCTTCCAGCCTTTTCCTTCTTTGTCTCGACCCGGTGTTAGATGTAATGTCCTGCCTCGATGCGAGCTATCTGTATGCACATGTGAGCGGTTCATGAAAGCCCATTAAACGTTGCTGTTCCTTGCAGAGCGTGTATCGGGGCCAGGGACCCGTACTGCGGATGGGACCTTTTATTGAAGAAGTGCACCACGCTGGAGGAGAGCGTCCGGATGAGCCAATGGGAGCAGAGCATCTCAAAATGTCCTGTGAGTATCCCTCTGTACAAACCTCGCTGTACCTCGTACTGCCTTTGCTTTCTTTACTCTGCACTTGGTCCATTTATTTCAACGTACCACATTCCTGAGCAGTGTTCGGGTGACTTAAGCATTTCACAGACATAATGTTCAGTTCTGTTGCCCTCGTGCCCTTTTATGTGGCTTCATGTTCAGAGGGATATTTGGCAGTCAGGCCACCGAGCTCCAGTGGCCTCTGTCATCATCACTGTGGCAGAAACCTGGCTAGCATCCTCACATGAGTCCTGAAATACTGTAGGCTGCAACAGGCATGCAGGCATCGTGCATTCCAGACACACTCATCATTGTTTTCCAGGTTACTATTGAATGCAATTAACATCTTAATTGAGGCTAAAACCCCTTTCTGAGAATATTTATATTAATACAGTCATAATACATTCTGGAATTATGCTTATTCTGTCTCTTCTTATATATTTAATTTGACATGACATTGAAAACGTTAAATGTTTATATAGATATGGATTTTATCTATTATTTTATATGGAGCAATATATGACTTATTGAGCATTAGGGTACGTCCTCACAGCAGCAACGCGACCAACAACCAATCACATGAATCTCCCGCCCCCGACATACAAAGCAAAAAACCCCGGGGATTTTATGCGAGCAATATATATATATATATAAACTCCCCAAACAGGCGAAACCCTACCAGTTTCCCCACTGCCTCTGCCACCTCCCTCCATGCTGGTTCCTCCGGTTTGTATCCGGTAATAGTTCTGGTCGTAAAGAACCGGGTGATTTGCTCCCGTAACTTCTCGTTTGGAATATGAGGAAATGAACTGCGGTCTGGTTCTCCCTGCTTACACGCGGTTTGATTGGCTAGCGCTTGTACTGTGAGATTTGCATAAACGTGTTTGATTGGCTGACGCTTCCAGCTCAGCTTCAAAAGTTGAACATTGCTCAACTTTTGAATCCTGGACATCCTGGAAATCTTCGCTTTGCTCCCCCACAATGCAGTTCGGGGAAAAGCGAGGCAAAGTGACGTCATCCCCATTCAAAGTCAACGGGCAGAGAAGCGTTGGAAACGTTTAAAGCTGCTGTGTGGACGTACCGTTAGAGGTGATAGGATGCGGATGACCTTAAACTACTACTTTAAATGCATGATTTAAATAAACATAATTATTATTAGACATACTTTATTGTCATTTCAACAAGAGAGTTAAAACGAAATTTCGTTGTACTGGCTTACAGGAACAGGAAAATATAAAAACTTGCTAAAATTGTACATATAAATAAATAATAGTGACGTAGTGCTGATAAAATTAAAGATAAAGTGTGCGTTTAAAATATAAAGACTTACTATACATATAAATAAAATAGACATACTATAAAGAAAACATGTCCCTAATATCCATATTTCCAACAGCTTGATAGCCATCATTTTGGGAACTATTCACTTTCCTTTAAAATGTTATTTCTTTGCACATCGGACTGCAAACTTTTAGTTTTTATAGAAATCAATGCTTTTATTAATAAGCAATATAGATTCTGGTACGTGGATTTCATTATGTTGAGCGTAACGCACTTTAACAATGTTTGCCGTCTCTGCTAAGCTAACTTTCTCTAGATTATTACTTTAAATCCAGGATTTAATTAAAGATACTTTCCAGCCGCATTGTCGCCACCCATTTCTAAGTTTTAAAGTATGGTCACACACCACTGCCCACAGCAGTAATGCAATATGTGTTTACGCACTTAACCTACCCAGATCCGTTTAGCGCGAGCATGAATTAACTTTGGCAGTAATCACTTTGTATTCTGACGGAGATAAACGGCTTTACAATGAGGCTCGTGACAAAATGAGAAAAGTGTCTGCTTGCAACAACTCGCTGCCAAGATGTGAAAACTGAAAAACAACACGTCGTCTTTTATCACAGTTAGTGTCTCACTCCCTATGAGTCCATTAACAGTTTCAAAAAAGGCTCATCCGGCTGCATTCCTCCTGCAACGTGGAAGTATTGGAGCTGGAGGCCAGTCAGGTTTCACACTGAGGAGCGTCGTGTAGGGGATGAGCTTCTCAAACTGTTTTCAGTAGTGTACCCCCTTTGAAACGTTTTCTCAGCCAAGTACCCCCTGACTGATCCCGAACATTTTTGATCGAAAAAGCCGATATGAATAATTACAATATAGTGATGTATTAACTCCTTCGTGGTATGCATTACAACAAACTAAGGATATTTTCATCTTCATGCATGAAAAAATAACACTTTTATAAAACAGATTTTTCCAAGGAGTTTTTCAATTGAAGTAATATGTTATTGTGAACAACTATAAAATACAATACACACATTTGACATGTTTATATGAGGACCCCCTTGTGTTTTCTATTTAAGTTATTTTACTAAGATTATTTTTTTAATTAACTTTTTTTTTAATATAAATCTCACGTACCCCCTGCAGTACACCAACGTACCCCCAGGGGTCCGCGTACTCCCATTTCAGAATCACTCGGGGATGAGCTTCTCAATGCCATCTGGCTCACACGTCTATATGGAAACAAGCAGAAATTAGTTGTTTTAGGGAAGTTTCCTCAACTAAAATAGACATTTCCACTCAATTATCTTTCTACACTTTGCTTAAAAGTCATTTCAATCAGCCCCCACTCTAAAAACATAATTTGACCGTATATTTATGATCCATTGTATTTATAGTCTGAGCTGTAATTGATTGTTGAAAGCCCTACGATGTTGTTTTTCTCTTCCTAGTTGCTTTCTAGGCAGCCCACTGATGCAAAAGATGTCTGTCTATGCCAAGCGTCCTCCATTTAGACACACAGCGGAGTACAATTACCAAAAAGCGCAAACAGGCCCGGCGCTTTGTCTGCTTCTGCCAGAGCAGCTGATGATCTCTCTTTTCTCCGCGTGTGGAAGTGTTTTCTTCCGTTTTAAATCACCCTGAAAAGCAGCAGTGACACGCCTCATATCATCTGAATCTCACGCCGGCGTGTTTTTGTGGTTAGCTCGTTCGCGCAGGACATCTCTCCTGTAATTCATGGCTCCTGTAATATCTGAGCCTTCCGTTTCATTCTGTCTTTCCTCAAATATCTATTTACACCGCCACTTTTATTTCCTCGTATTTTGAATGTGTCACAGCCTTCACTTGCCTTCGTGAATCTCTATTTCCGAGTCTCATCATGTCCTCACGCAATTTTCATTATCTTCCAGCTTCCACCTTTTTGCTTTTCGCATAACTGCTCAATTCAGGATGTGCTGTGGAAGATGTAATGCTGTTATGTTTGCATCAGGAAAATGTATTTCTGTTTGTAGCCGTGGGCTCCCGGAGCGATGCATTCCTGAGAGCATCAGTCTAATGCAATGAGCAGTTTCTCAGAAAACCCATTACTCTCAAATGTCTTATTTCTGGCCCTTCTCGTTGCTAACAGGTCCGTAATGTGACGGTCGATGGAGGCTTTGGCACCTGGTCAGGATGGTCCATGTGTAGTCATAACGATGGAGGAAGCGCGGGGTCCTGCTTGTGTCGAACCAGAGGCTGTAATAACCCGGCCCCTCAGTGTGGGGGTCAGCACTGCTTTGGCATCAGCGTGGAGGTCGCCAACTGCTCCAGGTACGACTTGCTGAGATATGGAGGGATTATTGAACTGGTTTTAAAGGAACAGGCCCTAGACCAGGGTTGTCAAACTCAATTTCATCACGGGCCACATCAGCATTATGGTTGCACTCAAAGGGCCGGTTGTAACTTTAAGACTATATAAAAATACATATAAAAATATATAAAATAATGTATTTATATTACATTATTTCCTCTGCATTGGATTATTATCAGATAGGTTAATAACTTAATAATTAACTACGTCTGAAAGCAGAAGTCTAGGGCAAATAATTGCAAGTCTCTTCAGTGAGAATGTCACAAAATGATTTAAAAAGAGAAGCGAAATTCTGGAGAAAAAATATTTTTGAAATAAAAAGTAGCATTTTGAAAAGAAAATCTAATTCTGAGAAAAAGGAATTCTAAGAGAAATGCATATTTTGAAGAAAAAAAGGAAAATTCTGAGAAAAAAGTCTAATTTGAGATGCATTGTGGGACATGTAGTTTATGGGCAACGTGCGTCTGTAAAGTAGCATGTAACCGTATAATAAACATATTATATTCT
This sequence comes from Chaenocephalus aceratus, assembly GCA_023974075.1. Taxonomy (NCBI): domain Eukaryota; kingdom Metazoa; phylum Chordata; class Actinopteri; order Perciformes; family Channichthyidae; genus Chaenocephalus; species Chaenocephalus aceratus. Next base: position 13,281 of record JAMFTG010000132.1, on the reverse strand, counting down.
TTGCACGCTCTTGTGGGGCCACAGAAAATGAAGTCGCGGGCCGGATGTGGCCCCCGGGCCTTGAGTTTGACACCCCTGCCCTAGACCCAACGTTTCAGGGGCCAATCTGGCCAAGATGTCTCTCTAAAAGACTCGTACCGACCAGAAAGAGACTGAAAAGGACATTAAAACACTTTAAATGTCTACAAAGAGACACGTGACAACCAGGAAGAGATTTAAAATGACCAACATGAGACATCAAGAGACGTAGAATGATTATAATGACTATGAAAAAATGTAAAACCACTAAAAAAAGATACAAAATATCCACAGAGAGATGATTAATAATGATTAATGCAATAGTATAAACAATTAACGTTTATTTTTTTATTTATGTTAATCTGCAAAGTGTTAATGTTGTTCCATCTCTCTCCTGTGTCATGTACCTCGCATCAATGACTGAACTCATTTCCTGCTCCCTCACACCTACGCTGGAGAAGTTTGATGTGTATTCAGTGTCAGTTATTCGGGGGTGTTGATTGGATGCTGTTTTAACACTTCGTTATTGAACCTGAGAAGCTGCTCTGAATCTGCCATGAACTTAAGCAGAAGAACCAACATGTGAGTGGAGGATGAGGAGAAGCAAATCAGATTTATCGGCATTATTTATTTACTGATCAAGTGTCATTTTTTATCAATATAGTCTGAGCGTAGTGACAGTGGCTTTTCCAATTGGACTCTTACAAATATTTCATTTAAATAGCAGGAAAAAAAGGATTTCACTCAAATTTAAACAAAGAAAACGCAGCTAATTGTTACATGAAAACGTTTCAAAGAAATGCTTTTCTTTACTCATCTTTTAAACCAATAATTGCCTTCTTTGAGGTCAAAACACGCATTTATGAATCCCTTAAAATCCCTAAAGTTGGCATAACATACTGCCTCATTTGCATATTCAAACATAAAGTGCAGAACACTTGTAAGGCAAAAAACATGGGAGCTTTCACGGTGATATCTATTAGTTTAATATTGTACGCTTTTTACCCAGAGGAGGGAAGTAGTGGAGTACAAGTACTTTGTTACTGTACTTAAGTACATTTTTCTGGTATCAGTACTTTACTCCACTACTTATTTTTCTGACGACTTTTTACTTTGACTTCTTACATTTCTAACAAATACCTGTACTTTCTACTTCTCACATGTTGAACACAAATACCTGTACTTTCTACTTCTTACATGTTGAACACAAATACCTGTACTTTCTACTTCTTACATGTTGAACTCAAATACCTGTACTTTCTACTTCTTACATGTTGAACTCAAATACCTGTACTTTCTACTTCTTACATGTTGAACCCAAATACCTGTACTTTCTACTTCTCACATGTTGAACTCAAATACCTGTACTTTCTACTTCTTACATGTTGAACCCAAATACCTGTACTTTCTACTTCTCACATGTTGAACACAAATACCTGTACTTTCTACTTCTTACATGTTGAACCCAAATACCTGTACTTTCTACTTCTTACATGTTGAACTCAAATACCTGTACTTTCTACTTCTTACATGTTGAACCCAAATACCTGTACTTTCTACTTCTCACATGTTGAACCCAAATACCTGTACTTTCTACTTCTTACATGTTGAACTCAAATACCTGTACTTTCTACTTCTTACATGTTGAACCCAAATACCTGTACTTTCTACTTCTCACATGTTGAACTCAAATACCTGTACTTTCTACTTCTCACATGTTGAACTCAAATACCTGTACTTTCTACTTCTCTCATTTCCCAAACAGCTGGTTCCTTTAGTCTGAATGTGTGTTGGTGCGTGGTCATTATTCTTTAGAGTCACTGCGTGCCTATTGGTTGGAACACGATCCGTGTATCCATCACTTCCTGGTCTTCTCTAAAGAAGAGGGACCAATGGAAACGTTGTCATGTTGCCGTTGGTCACCATGGAAACATTCATTAGCTAACAATGACATTATTGTTCTATTAATATAAAGGGAGGTCAGGTACTCTTTAAAGCAGCTGCTAGCTATGGGTACTTTTTACTGAAGTACACTTCAAAGCCTCTTTACTTTCACTTGAGTAAAGAAGTTTAGTCAGTACTTCTACTTTCACCAGAGTATTTTTAAACACGAGTATCTGTACTTCTACTTGAGTAAAGGATGTGTGTACTTTTGCCATCTCTGTATTTACCTCTAATGTCTCGTTAATATCTACAAATTGCTCTGCGTCTCCATAGAAACGGGGCGTGGACCCCCTGGACTTCCTGGTCTCCGTGCAGCACCACCTGTGGGATCGGTTTCCAGGTCCGCCAGCGATCCTGCAGCAACCCCACCCCCGCCACGGAGGACGAGTGTGTGTGGGCCAGAACCGTGAAGAGAGGTATTTCACACACACACACACACACACACACACACACACACACACACACACACACACACACACTGTTGGGAAAACACTGAATGTTTTTGAGAAAAAAGTCAGATTTTTTAATAAAAGTCAGGATTTTGAGAAAAAGTCAGAATGTTGCGAGTTGTGTACACACACACACACACACACACACACACACACATGGCTTGACCAAAGCAAATGTGTTTGTGCATGTTATAAAAAGGCGAAAGCAATTTTCTTGTGTAATTTGCAACCTGTCCTGCAGTCATGACTTTCTCTTCATTTTGGTTTCAAAACGTTGACAGCCACTTGCGGAGAGAGTGGGATAGGCCTGCTCGGGTAATTATCCGGCTTTCACACACAGGCCCGAGTCTGCGCTTCTGAAGCTTTGGCCGAACAGTAATCGCCTTTTAAAGATGCCGTTTGTTCCGTCTCTAAGCAACCTTCAAGGCCTGAAAGAAAATCAGTTTTCCAAGGAGAAAGCATGTGAGGAAACACAACGAGACACTCAAAGACACTCAGGGAGAGATGGTCAGAAGACGAGTTTCTTCGTCTCAAACCTCACCTCGGTGTTTGCTAAAAACCAGACTGAGGAACGCTGACATCTGGGGTGTCTGAAAGATACAATTCATTTATATCCAAATATAGACGGCTTGTAATGAATTAGCTGAGCCAATCCTCATCCTGCTGATGCTCTCATCCCTCTCCTGCTGTCAGCCAGAGGTGGAGGCAGAAAAAGTGCAAATAACTACAGTTCACAGTGCGCAGGGCGGCGAGAGGAGAAATAAATGGTAGCCAAGGCAACAGAAACAGTATTGCGACGGATCAGTGATTGGAAACGGCCTTAGAGGATGAACCTACATTACTGTTGCTCTTTTCTCATTTTCTTTACCCTCACACACTTCCCTCTCTCGTGATGCTGCTTGTGGGTGAAGTATGTGGAGTAACCAGCAGCACGGTGCAGAGAATATGCCGGTTGGCTCTGAAGACTGCGGGCGGCCCTTTCTTTAATCGCTTTTGTTTCATCTCGCCTTCCCGCGTTCACTACTGCTCTGTTCAGCTATTTAAAACACCTTAGGCCAGTTAGGGGCCAGCTGTGAGGGGTGTGTGTGTGTGTGTGTGTGTGTGTGTGTGTGTGTGTGTGTGTGTGTGTGTGTGTGTGTGTGTGTGTGTGTGTGTGTGTGTGTGTGGTGTGTGTGTGTGTGTGTGTGTGTGTGTGTGTGTGTGTGTGTGTGTGTGTGTGTGTGTGTGTGTGTGTGTGTGTGTGTGTGTGTGTGTGTGTGTGTGTGTGTGTGTTATTCCCAAAAAAGTGTGATGGAGTTGTTTTTTTAGCCATCCGTCTCCATGTTTAATTAAAGGAGACCACACACACACACACACACCACACACACACACACATAAATATACAAGTTGCAGCTTCTGTCATCACAGCAACTTTTTTAGACCAGACCCCCCCACTGAGAGCTGGCGAGATACACGCTGTGTGTGTGTGTGTGTGTGTGTGTGTGTGTGTGTGTGTGTGTGTGTGTGGGTGTGTGTGTGTGTGTGTGTGTGTGTGTGTGTGTGTGTGTGTGTGTGTGTGTGTGTGTGTGTGTGTGTGTGTGTGTGGTGTGTGTGTGTGTGTGTGTGTGTGTGGTGTGTGTGTGTGTGTGTGTGTGTGTGTGTGTGTGTGTGTGTGTGTGTGTCAGATGGACAGTGAGGCAGAGAGACAGAGAGAATGTGCTAACAGATGAAATATGCGGTGTGTGCCTGAGGGAGGAATGGATAGGGGATGCTAACAAAATGTTGTGTGTGTGTGTGTGTGTGTGTGTGTGTGTGTGTGTGTGTGTGTGTGTGTGTGTGTGTGTGTGTGTGTGTGTTGTGTGTGTGTGTGTGTGTGTGTGTGTGTGTGTGTGTGTGTGTGTGTGTGTGTGTGGTGTGTGTGTGTGTGTGTGTGTGTGTGTGTGTGTGTGTGTGTGTGTGTGTGTGTGTGTGTGTGAGGTATGTTGCTGACAAATATTGCAAAAAAAGAGGAAACTTCTTCTTGAATTTTCTACGCTGTGTGCAAAACCTCCCGGCACACCTGTTGTTTAGAGCTTAAATCCGCACAGCGTGAAAAGCAGCGACTCGTCGTCAGACCCTGAGCTCTCAGACATCTTCTTAATGCCTTGAGACGCTTTCACGTGACGGTGCTCAGGCTTCCTCTCAGAGGCGTCTGCAACACGCCTCGCTCTGCTCTCCACATGAAGCCCTGAGGAACCTGTTCGGGTGAATGCACAGGACTTATGTTCAAACACGCATTGAACTGTATAACATGAACAAGGACTCCAGGATACTCTGACCTTCTCCAGGTGCTCCATAGAGAGGACCCTGACCTTCAGGTGCTCCATAGAGAGGACCCTGACCTTCAGGTGCTCCATAGAGAGGACCCTGACCTTCTACAGGTGCTCCATAGAGAGCATCCTGACCTTCAGGTGCTCCATAGAGAGAATCCTGACCTTCAGGTGCTCCATAGAGAGAATCCTGACCTTCAGGTGCTCCATAGAGAGCATCCTGACCTTCAGGTGCTCCATAGAGAGGATCCTGACCTTCAGGTGCTCCATAGAGAGCATCCTGACCTTCTACAGGTGCTCCATAGAGAGGATCCTGACCTTCAGGTGCTCCATAGAGAGCATCCTGACCTTCTACAGGTGCTCCATAGAGAGCATCCTGACCTTCAGGTGCTCCATAGAGAGCATCCTGACCTTCAGGTGCTCCATAGAGAGGATCCTGACCTTCAGGTGCTCCATAGAGAGGATCCTGACCTTCAGGTGCTCCATAGAGAGGATCCTGACCTTCAGGTGCTCCATAGAGAGGATCCTTCTACAGGTGCTCCATAGAGAGGATCCTTCTACAGGTGCTCCATAGAGAGGGTCCTGACCTTCAGGTGCTCCATAGAGAGGATCCTGACCTTCTTCAGGTGCTCCATAGAGAGGACCCTGACCTTCAGGTGCTCCATAGAGAGGATCCTGACCTTCTTCAGGTGCTCCATAGAGAGGACCCTGACCTTCTTCAGGTGCTCCATAGAGAGGACCCTGACCTTCTACAGGTGCTCCATAGAGAGGATCCTGACCTTCTTCAGGTGCTCCATAGAGAGGACCCTGACCTACAGGTGCTCCATAGAGAGGATCCTGACCTTCAGGTGCTCCATAGAGAGGATCCTGACCTTCTTCAGGTGCTCCATAGAGAGGACCCTGACCTACAGGTGCTCCATAGAGAGGACCCTGACCTACAGGTGCTCCATAGAGAGGATCCTGACCTTCAGGTGCTCCATAGAGAGGATCCTGACCTTCTACAGGTGCTCCATAGAGAGGATCCGGCCTTTACAGGTGCTCCATAGAGAGCATCCTGACCTACAGGTGCTCCATAGAGAGGATCCGGCCCTTTACAGGTGCTCCATAGAGAGCATCCTGACCTACAGGTGCTCCATAGAGAGGATCCTGACCTTCAGGTGCTCCATAGAGAGCATCCTGACCTTCAGGTGCACCCTAGAGAGGATCCTGACCTTCAGGTGCTCCATAGAGAGCATCCTGACCTTCAGGTGCTCCATAGAGAGCATCCTGACCTTCAGGTGCACCCTAGAGAGGATCCTGACCTTCAGGTGCTCCATAGAGAGGATCCTGACCTTCAGGTGCTCCATAGAGAGGATCCTGACTGGCTGCACCGCCCTCAATCGTAAGGCTCTACAGAGGGGGTGAAAGCCGGACGGAGCTGCCATCCATGGAGGACCTCTACTCCCAGCGGCTCAGGAAGAAAGCCCTCAGGATGATCAAAGACCCCCGTCCCCCCAGCCTCAAACTGTTCTGTCTGCTGCCGTCTGGCATCCGGACAAAACCCACCAGACTCAGAGACAGCTTCATCCCACAGGCAGTGAGACTGTGAAACACCTGCACTGCAGAAACATCCAGAACATCCATCTGCTACTTAGTCACTATTTATCTATTATCTAATATATCATTCCAATAACTTGTATATAGACTCGTATTGCACTATTCCACTTCTTTTTAAACTATTTTTCTTTTGTATTACTTTGAAGTATATTTTAATATTGTCTGCTTATCTGTATTATCGTGTTGCATTGTTGGAGAAGCCTGTGACATTACTCTGCAGCTATGTTACTTCGACAATAAAGAACCTTGAACCTTGAATAACACTAGGCAAGGCAAGTTTGTTTAAGATAACATTTTAATAATTCAAAAGCCATAAGAATACAAATAAAAAAACGCTAAAACATAACAGAAATGTAAGAATATAAGTCGCATTGCAGTGTAAGGTGTGCATCGATGTTACTGTCGTACTATTCAATCCTACGGTTCATAAATAATTTGCTAAACTCTAAAAGTCAGACCAGGATTAGTTCTTAATGCTTTTACCAAAGTAAGTTTAAACGTGTCTGAATTGTATTTAACAGACGCATTAGGATCAGTCTCTTTAACGTATAAGGAAATAAGGAATTGGAGTTCATTCAAAGACTAATACGTCAACAGCTTCCGTAAGCGGACCACTATTATTATTTTAAGATAAAGCAAATGTTTTGAGAGCGGCCGTGCACGACAGCGCTGTGGGCTTAGATCTGGCGGCTTAATGCCTTCCTTTGTGAACCTCCCGTTGGCTTTGCCCTCAGCGTCGTCCGCGCTGCTGACTCAGCCCGAAGCGAGTGATTAGGAGCGCTTCAGTCTCATCAGCTCGGGGTGTCTTTCGAGTCGACTCGAACCGGATAAGGAGGAGAAAATCTGTGATTAAAATGTGTGTGATGGTGATTTGGAAATCCGCTTCACATTGATCGCAGCCGTTTTCATTGTGCTGTGTTGTGGTGCAACGAGTGTGTGTGTGTGTGTGTGTGTGTGTGTGTGTGTGTGTGTGTGTTTTTGCTGCTCAGGCTTGTGCAAGATTGTAATCCACACACTCCACTCTCCTCTTTCCCCGCTGTATTATTCCGCTACTCGCTTGCAGATTAGTGAAAGTGGGGAAAGCACACACGGCTCGGAGGGTAAACAGCATGTAGCTTTTGATTTCTGCCAGGAACAATAGCAAAGTATGTGAGAGCAGAACAAAGGAAAAGGAGCCTCTGGAGGAAGGGTGTGAAGTCTAAGCTATTTGAGCACGAGAGGACTCCAAAGACTCTCGTGTGCCAAAACACAACAGCGATAAAAGCAATTTTATAGTATGCGTAGAAGTTGTAAAATAAATGATATGGCTCTAATAAAGCTGGCAGTGCGCTGTCGTTATTGTCTAAGGAGGATTGAGTAATTAAGTATTTTAGATTCCGCCGTAACCCTGTCTTGTAAAACGATGTAATTAAAGATGATGCATGCGTCTGTGTGGCTTCTTTAATAGGCTGCATCGATGAATTATGCATATGCACATTCATTAGATTTGGAATGGGATGTTCTGAGATGTACTTTTTACGCCACAGTGGTCGTTATGCTGGGCTCGGAAAACACCACGGGCTGGTTCACGTGCGCGACTCGGTCAGATGTGCACGAGGCCACATCAACGGATATGTTGAGGTTTTTAGAAGTTGACATGCCTTTGCAGACATCCTCGTCTTGTGGTATGCACTCTTTGTAGCTATTTGCAGTCAGAGGCGGGCTTTCAACGTGTGGTGACGTCGGCAGTGCCCTTCACATTTAATTTGAGTCCTCTGTGAGATAAAGTGGCTGTTTCCCAGTTATACAAACAGGAAGTCAAATAGGGCACGGAAACGTGTGTTATAGCAAATAATCTCATCTGTGTTGTGACTTAAAATACACAAATAATAACTTAAAGATTCACTTGTTTCCATTTTTTTATAATACAATGGATGAAAACAGATACCAGTTTAGCGTAAACTCGTAACCACCATATTTAGCACGTATATCCAGGTAACCGAGGAAACCCCATCAAAAATAGCTGATATAATATTTTCCCTTTCTGTTTTTATCTCTGGAGTTGACGGCATTAAGGCAGTGTTTGCAATCAGTGGAAATGTTTTGTTGTTAGTTCTTTTTTATATCTGTTTATTATTCAGTCTTTCTTTTTGAAAGTCCAAACAAGAATTGGTGATTTTTGAAACAAGACTGAGTGAATCGGAGTTTGTGTTTTGTGATTATCAGTGAGGCAAACTTGCCGTTTTCTATTAATGGAGGCTGGTGGCGTTGGGGAGAGGATATTGATGTATGTTTTCGCACATTAATATATTGATATAATTGTATAAATCCGTAGATGTTGTTGATTATATGTTAAATTCAACGTGTCGCCAATTATAACTTTTCCCACTTACTTATTCCGGCACTATTTCCCTTTTTGACCTTCAGTATGTTGTACTTTTGGAAGAGCCTGGCACTTTATCATTCATTGTAAACAGCCAAGTTGTAGCTATTGTATATGGCAATAAAGCTTTAGAATTTGAAGACATAAGTCACATGTTAGCGGGAGAAGGGGCTTTTTTAATACAAAGTCCCATAATGCTCTGTTCTCCTCCTCTTCCTTCAGGTACTGTAACGAACACCTGGCCCTGCCCCACCCATGTCTACTGGTCGGCCTGGTCTGCGTGGGACCGCTGCACCCAGCCCTGCGGCGGAGGCATCCAATCACGACGCAGGACCTGTGAGAACGGAGACGAGTGTCCCGGGTGTGGTCAGGTATGTCACGGAAACCCACAAAAAACCCCCCTCACACGCACCCAATCTCATCCGCCGTCACCCTCCCTCATTGTTCAGGAACTCAGACATTTGATGCGACGAGCGCAAATCCCCCGGCTATATTTACTCAGCGGCCGCAGCCATCAGATTTATTATACCGAGACATATTTAATGCCACACACACAGTAATCACTCACATATGAATCGGCTTATTTCTGCACAAAAGTGTTGAAATACGAGCGCTCTTCTTCGTGACAGAATGATGTGATGCCCGGGTTATTTCTGGTGCTGTTTCACACATCTGCAATCCTGGTAAAAACATAGCGAGAATGAACCTGATAGCTGCGGCTGCTGCTTCTCGGGTTTCTCTCTGAAGAAGGATTAAGGAATAGGGGTCAGGGTCTTGTGGATGCACAGATCCCTGAAGTGTGTTTTTGTTGGTTTGTCTTTCTTCACCATTTCTGGCCGAAAATTAGATTTTTGGATTCTGTAAAGAAAACAGATGGTCCTTAATCCTAGCTCTTTTAGTTGTGTGGTTCAGATGTAAGGCCTGCTCCCCAGAATGCATCCAATACATGGGTAGGTAACTGCTTTTTCAGAAAGATATATTCCTTAACGTGTTCAACCCCCACGGACCCGGAAATGCTACATAATAATAATAATAATAATAATAATAATAATAGATTTAATTTGTTAGCGCTTTTACAGGTGCTCAAAGACGCTTTACAGATATAGTGAAGGGAAAAGAAAAGGAAGGAACAACAAATAAATATATAGTTAAAGTTAAAGTCAATAATACAAAAGCGTTACATTAAAAGCCAGATTGAAGAGGTGAGTGCTTTGAAGGTGGTGAGGTCGGTGCCGTCTCTGATGGGTTGGGGGAGTGAGGTCCAGAGGGAGGGGGCAGCGACGGAGAAGGCTCTGTCCCCCCCAGGTCCGGGGGTTGGTGCAGGTGGGGATGGATAGGAGGTTGGCTTCTGATGAGCGGAGGCAGCGGGGAGGGGCGTGGTGGTGCAGCAGTTGGTACATCTGCTAGCAACTGTGTTATCTCTGAAGTGTCCTTTATGAAACCATTAATGGTCCCATACCACCTGACGGGAAGAAACCCAGCTAACTGACTATACGGAAAAAAAACAACAATTCAAATCCATGACAATAATTAGGTCTTACCTTGGCTGTTTTGTTTTGTGTAAAAAGATTAGCAGTCCGTGGGTTCCGCTGCCGGACATGCAGTTACGCATTGCTTCCCCCTCCCCTATCGCAACTTACATCCAAACCCAAAGTGATACAAATACACAGCTGAGGGAAATCAACATCAATAAATACATATCTAGACCTTAGAAAATACTTATAGCAATCCCTTCATCAATGTAAACATGCATACATTACATTCATTAGGTCCGTATAATAGATCCTATAGGCCCTGAGCACTCACATACGCCTACCAGGATGTCGCATGTTTTATTTGTAGATGAGCCCGACATTACATATACAATAACTTGATGTAATATATTCAGCACCATCCACATACTAAATACAATATAGACATTATAAGACGTCCTCAACAAATCATGCAATTTGTTCGAAATAATTCAGTTAATTGTTGAACAGGTATTCAAACACGACAATCATATTTACATTTAGCTAAGATACTGCCGCCACAAGGTTGTGCAATGGATCATTGTGCAGCTAAATAACACGCCGCCCTGCTTTATGGAGCCTCCCGCACATGGCCTTGGATATATACTAGCTGATAATTACCCACGGCACATAGTAGCTGCTGAGCACCCAAATAAAAGACTATCCTCCCATTAGGTAGCAGTTTGAACAGTCGCACCTATCATCCGCTCCTCACACACACACACACACACACACATCAGATGCCAGCTGTTCGTATTTCTGTCATTGCGCCGCACAGAGGCATCCTGGCAATGCGTCCCGGATTCAGGAAAGGAAACGAGCACGAGGGAAATCTCAGAGGCTCGTCTCCTAAAGGGAACGTCGGGGTATTTCTGATGTGCGAGGAGGAGGAGAGAGGCTCGGCGAGCAGGAGATGGTAACGATAGGTTCCACTGGTGTTTAGTGGGAGTTTGATTACAGACCGTTACATTCACTTACCTTTTGTTTAGCTTTGTGTCCCTCGTCTAGCTCTTGTCCTCCTTCACTGAGACATGGACTTCATTGGGGCCACCAGAGTTGTAATTACATGCAGAAACCTTCCATTTTTCTGGACAGCACTTTATTTGGACAGCTTGGCTGACTTGTATTAAAGCTGCACGCATACTCCGATCAAAGACACATATGCTGCCTTTGATAGAGTTGATTTAACTCTGATACGGTGTTTAATTGCACAGTGTTTAACAATTGCTTCTGTGCCCTGAAAGTCCTTTAGATGTAAATACCACCTGTCCCTCCCCATTATCAATAGAGATGTTAATTCATTAAAACACTCGAAGATGAAGGAATGGTGGATGCGTCCCTTTAGATTCATCGAAGACCGGTATTCCCAAAAAAGTGTGATGGAGTTGTTTTTTTAGCCGTCCGTCTCCATGTTTAATTAAAGGAGACCACACACACACACACACACACACACACACACACACACACACACACACACACATAAATATACAAGTCGCAGCTTCTGTCATCACAGCAACTTTTTAGACCAGACCCCCCCACTGAGAGCTGGCGAGATACATGCTGTGTGTGTGTGTGTGTGTGTGTGTGTGTGTGTGTGTGTGTGTGTGTGTGTGGTGTGTGTGGTTGTGTGTGTGTGTGTGTGTGTGTGTGTGTGTGTGTGTGTGTGTGTGTGTGTGTGTGTGTGTGTGTGTGTGTGTGTGTGTGTGTGTGTGTGTGTGGTGTGTGTGTGTGTGTGTGTGTGTGTGTGTGTGTTGTGTGTGTGGTCTAGCATTGCTATACTTGTGGGGACCTACATCTGTTTACATAGTCACGTGTGGGGACTCGCCTCCCTTATGGGGACAAAATGGAGGTCCCCATAAGGGGAATAATTAATTTTAGGGTGAAGACTTGGTTAGTGTAAGGATTAGGGTAAGGGTTAGGGTTAGGCATGTGTTGGTTATGGTTAAGGTTAGGATAAGTCTCCAGGAAATGCATGTAAGTCAATGTAATGTCCCCTGAAGTGATGTGTGTGTGTGTGTGTGTGTGTGTGTGTGTGTGTTGTGTGTGTGTGTGTGTGTGTGTGTGTGTGTGTGTGTGTGTGTGGTGTGTGTGTGTGTGTGTGTGTGTGTGTGTGTGTGTGTGTGTGTGTGGTGTTGTGTGTGTGTGTGTGTGTGTGTGTGTGTGTGTGTGGTGTGTGTGTGTGTGTGTGTGTGTGTGTGTGTGTGTGTGTGTGTGTGTTTTTTTAGACGCAGTGAAAATGCTAACTTTTGGAACTTGTTTTGAAGAGTATCTCGGATGGATTCAAGTCACCACTTTCCGACCTGCTGGAAGTGAATCCTGAAGCTAAATCTACCAGCTTATATCCCCCCTGAGCTCTCAGCAGAGTAACATACAGAACAGCTCAAGTGGAGCTTGCAGGGATTCAGGTCAAGGACAATGTGACGATGTATAAAAGAACACATACTTTGTAGTGCTTGTGCGCATACATCTGGAGTGCTAACTAAAGCTAAACGTGTCCCAGACATCTATAAGGAGAATCAAGTTTATTGTATAGCACATTTCACCACAAGGCAATTCAAGTGCAAGGCATCAGAAACACACGATCAACCGTCGTTACAAAGCCAGTAGAATAGCTAACATTAAAGGAGAAAGGTAAACAAAAGACAAAGCCATTTTAGATGTGAAAAGCCATTTGATTTAATATAAGGCAGTGGAAAAACAGAGACTATTAGAAACCCAAATACAGCTAGTAACCTTAAAGTTTGGATGATATCTTCAACAAAAGTGTCTCTAATACTCACCGTGCAACCCTGATTCCTTAAAAGCAAAACGCTAGTTGCTTTATTTGCATTTAAACCTGCCCTCGCTTCGCCCTAGTGTCATTGGGTTAGGGAGCCTCAGCAGTCTTATGAGCAGCTGCTATTTGGTCCTCTCGGCCTCTTTTTGCTGATGCAAAAGGCCCACACGACTGCAACTTCATCAGTCTGTTCCCCGAGCGCCTCCTCCTCTCTCCCGTTTCACTGTGTCTGCATTGCAGGTCTGACCTCCCACAGGAGACTCAAAGCTGGGCCTGGAAATAAACAAGCCAGGCTCTGGTGGCCCGGCGGGGAAGAACTGACCACCGTGCAGCGTTC
>JAMFTG010000131.1:247500-297396 GCA_023974075.1 Chaenocephalus aceratus | reverse complement strand
TACCATCGAATGCAATTCCTTACACTTGTTCTGATTGTATTTCGTATTCGAGAACAATTTGTCCAGTAGTTGTCCAAAATGCCTTTTCATTAAGTAGAAGTGTTGAATGGACCATCACTCGGGCCTGCTGTGTTTTCTTGGATGAGTTCTTCCATTCGTCTGTAAAGGCTATCGGCTCCTACAGGCAGGCTTGTTGCTGTGATTCATTCGAGAATCACTGCAGTTGACGGAAGAGCTGACTTATAGAGAAAACAGACTGCTGAGTAAATAACCGTAAGTCTGTCGTTGATTTAATGTGCAATGTTTTTTCTTTTCTGTGAATGCCTCGAGGCTGCAGCAGCTGGACAACTGCTTTCCCAGGATGCTTTACTGCTCAAAGACCCAGAAGGTGTGTGTGTGTGTGTGTGTGTGTGTGTGTGTGTGTGTGTGTGTGTTGTGTGTGTGTGTGTGTGTGTGTGCGTGTGTGTGTGTGTGTGTGTGTGTGTGTGTGTGTGTGTGAGTGGTGTGTGTGTGTGTGGTTGTGTGTGTGTGTGTGTGTGTGTGTGTGTTCAGTCACTTGGGCATATTTCCAGATGGCACCATTCCTCTATACTGTCCTGTTGGTCTTAGCTGCGCGCACACACACACACACACACACACACACACACACACACACACCATCGGTTAGTTCTTGTATTGGCTCCTTGTAGAGACCCTCATTAACGGTACATTCCACTAACCGTAACCTAACATAATTCTAAAGTAAACCCTAAAACAAACAAGTAAGACCTGGGTCAGGACCACAAAGTGTCGAGCAAAAGATCATCCAAACATCCAAACATGGTCAGAGAATAGAAACAAGATAATTCGCTATACCCGCTGCGCTGAAGTGAGCGACTGTAGCTGATAGCTTACTGCTAACAAGCTAGCTATCCAGTAAGTGTGTGTCCAGGTCGTAGTTCACCTGGAAGTGTTAAGTTATGGAAATTAGACTTGGTTAGATTTTTTAAAGATTTTTGCCGCATGGGAAGGCTAATTATTGTCTGACTGACCAGATCTAGCTGTCAGTTAGCTAGCTCGTTTGCTAACGTGACAATAAGTGCACAACGTGTGTTTTAAAAGATTATAAGGAACATTTATAGAGTTGGTTCCTACCCCATAACTGTCTAAAAAACTATCTTTTGCAATTTATAATAGCAAAGAAAGATTGTATAGAGTCAGATGTTTAGCCTAGCTTATACAGACTGTAAGCAGGATGAAACTGTTAGTCTGCCATCACCTCCTGGAGCTCAGTGATATATTATGTTTTCGTATTATATGAAATTATAAGAAACAGCGGCATGCCTCTTCCTGGAGTCCTTTGTCTCACTGTAGTTGCGAGGCAACCAGGAGAGACCGGTACAGCGCTTGCCAAGAAATAGTCTGGCACATAATCCTCCACATAAAACCACAAATCAAGTTTCTATACGTTCTTATGAATCACTCTAACGCAGTGGTTCTCAAACTTTTTCTGTCAGGCCCCCCCTTTGGAGAAAAAAAAAAGTCGGGCCCCCCCAACACAAGCCAGGCTCAGTGGCGGCGCCAGATATTTATTTTGGGGTGCTGTGGGGTAGCTTGACGTTTCATAGAGGGTGCTCAAACATTTAGGGCTACAGTGGAATTTTCTACTGCAACACGCGCCACCACTTTGAGAACCACTGCTCGAACGAGACACAGCAAGCTTGTGGAAAAGATTGTTAACTGTGAGAGTTTCTAAGTTCTTAAAAAGTTTGGGAGTCTTCTTATTTCTTCTTCCTATACAAGATGTCAGAAAGCAAGACATTATTATTTATCATCTGTGAGAAAGCAATGTCCTGTTTTAACTTCTTGATTCAACCACTTCCAAGCAAATGCTGAATTTGTTATTGCTGAACATCAGATGCTAGGCTTGGTATATTGAGAGAATCCACTATAGACCTAGTTTAAACACATATGACTCGTTAGTTGTAAGATTTCCTTCTCTATGTTTCTCTGCTTGCAGTAAACAGATCATGCCTGATGAAGCTCAGGGTCGGCGTCATGGGGGCCATTTGCGGGCATGCCCCCCCAAATGAGTCACTGGGCCCCTCCAACGCAGGGTGGGCAAGCCTTACCATTTTGCCGTTTTTTTGTTGTTTTTTAATCATATAAGTGAAAAACGTTTCCACTAAAGGTTTCTTGTGTGAAATACATCAGAAATAAAGAATACAAATATAAAACACAGCCTGAGGTGTGCTCACTGCTGCTCTCTGATTGGTGTGTTGCTTGACCAATGACCCCCGACCTTTGTTTTGTTATCATTACGTGGCTGTGTGTTTCGATGAAAGCCCAGTGGCGATCTGTTAAACTGATTATACAGTAAAGCCATCGAAAATAATACGATACACAGTACAGTACAAGTAGCCTACTTCTGGGTCTCTGTGTTTCATTCAAGCTCGGCTCTGTGTGTGTGTGGCACGAGCACATTTTGTGAGTGCGCGAGTGGTAATGTGGAATGTTGTTGTTAGCATCTGGTTAGCTAGCTATGCTAACGGATATAAAGAGCTGTTTCTACACCAAGGTGGAGGAGAGTCCTCTCCTGTCAGACTGAGAGGATCGTATAACCTCAGCCAGAGGTAAGGACTCTCTCAGTGTTTAGATAGTTCACTTTAGTGTAAGTTATCTCAGTGGGTCTCAAACGGTTTGGTCACCATTTATGTAAACAAGTATTTGCGAGGAACACCTTTATATGATCATTATAGTTATTAAAAAATAAGAGAATACATGAAAAACGGGTATGAAATACTATAGGAAAGTAACACAAGAATACAGTTTAAAGGGGGAGTGATTAGTCAAATATCCATAAAGAAAAAGTAAATCTGTGTACAGTTCTGTTTCATATGGGTGCTTCTGAGAGATGTAGGCTATCCATAGATCTCCTAATGTTGCTCTCAAAGTGCACCAGATTGATGCATTTAACTTCAATATTTAAAAATAATCTTCCCGGGGGGAGCATGCCCCCAGACCCCCTAGAGGAGGTTAGGTCCACCCCCACCTAAAACATGTTCACATGGATAGGATACTAAATACATTTGCACACTTTTTATATGGTGGCCTATGTCCATATGCTTCTGTTTTGGTGGTCCGTGGCCACAACCGTACATGTATGCATAAGTTGTTAGGGAAATAATTGTCCTAGACTCCTAGATATGACGTGCATGACCAACCCTGACGTCTGTTATCTCCTTTAAGGAGAGAGGCTGCTTCAGCCATAATGTTGTTGTTCCCATTCTGTGACCGGGCAACCCTAGGTCACAGATGGTCTATTGTTGTGGGTGCACTGGGACCTTCCTTCTCTGTCTTTGTGGACTCCAAGGTGTGAAATCTTCGAGGCCATAAGTGTCAGACGCAACTGTCAGTGTTCCCAACTGTTTAGGCTATTTTCCTCAAATATGTTGATTACTCTCTGCGAAACCAGTTAAATGGGCTAACGAGAGAGAGGCGCTCCAGAATTGACGTGGCAACACTCCCGTGAAGTCAGAACCTCTGGCTCTTGGACTTGTGATGTGAATTCTCCGGCCGAAGCTCCAAATAAACCATCAGTGTTTGACATCAAAGCTCCTGCTCTTCCCGTGTCTCCTTCATGAGTCGGGTGACTCCCACTGCATTGCTGCTACACAGAAGTTTCCCCCACACAAGTCATGGTGCGCTATAAAATAGAACTACACCCCTGTGTGAAAGACAATAGACTTACAGCATGTTTTTTTAAATTGAAGTTGCGTTGGTGTGTGTGTGTTGGTTGTTGACAGCAGTGTGTGCCCCCCCTTGGTAAATGATTGCCCCCCCCATTCGATTTGTTCTAGAGCCGGCCCTGTTCCGAGGTGTTTAAAGCAGTTCAGATTGCGTTGCTAAAAGTTGAAATATTTTGAAGTTGAGACTCAATTCAGTCAGGGACATGAAACAGCAGCGTGTTTACAGGAAGGAGAAGGCAGAGGAGGTTTCTGCTGGAAAACACAGTCAGTGTGAATGAAGTGTGATCAGCTGACGTCCTGCAGAAACGCTCACAGTTAAGTAAAAGGCGAGTTTATAGTCACCCGAGATGGATCTGAAAACTCTATCAGACCATCATTACTGAAAGACTGACCAGCACGTCAACTTGATCAACGATGCTTTTTCTTTGCAACTATTAAGAAAAACCGTTACAGATCTTTTCAAGATGTGTTAAGGATCTTAAGATTAGGCAGAATGCGTGCAGCTTCAAGGTCGCAGCTATTGCAAATGTGTCCTTGTTCTTACACATGTGTGGTATGTTGGAAGATAGATTGATCTTAAGGCTGATTGCGACATGTTTTATAGAGCCTTGTTTATTCATAGTTTGCTAGTATGTTAACAGTCTTCTTTATGTGTTTTGTTGTGCCTATTTGCGGTTCCTAGTCTGTACTGTAAGGGAATTCCCAGGCAAATTCTACCAGCAAATCTTGTAAGCCTTTTTGACATGTAGAGCCATTTGGAAACACTTTTACAATTGGTCTTTTGTAATATAACTAGTGCCTGTTCAATGTGCCTTTTGTAAAGGACTGATTCATTTCCCTCTGGTATTTCTTTGGCTGCTTTATACAAAATTGCTCATCCAAACAACGTCACACTCAACACTGCACTTGCTTTGGTCCTCAGCAAAACACCCGCCAAGTGTGAGGTCAATGGGATGAATGCTTGTCAAGAGAATTACTCATACACCTGTCCTGTAACTCTCTGTTTTATGTATACTGTAAAAAGCAATAGAAGAGGGCTGAGCTGTTTGGCAGTGTAACAGTTAAAAGGGCTCTCTTCTAAATACACAAAGTACATAATACCCTACTGATAAATATATCCAGTAGATCTCATTGACAGCGCACTTCCTCAGCAATAAACCCCGCCAAGTGTTGGGTCGGTCCGAAGAACGGTTGTCGAGAAAATTGAAGTACCGACAGAGAGTCCTCCATTTTGGCTCGAGGAATCCTGATTCCCCCGTTTAACTTGTCTGTGTGTGTTTGCATGGTGTTCATCGGAAAGGGCATAAGCAGACTTCTTGTTCGGCTGAAACTCAGCACCCCCCTCCCCTGTCTCCCCCCCTCCCTCTCATCTCCCTCTCTCTCTGTTCGCTCCATTTAACTGAAGCCACCAGCTACATGAATACCCATGAACAGCCAGGAGCTCTGCCAACAGCTCCATTACAATGTGCGCTCCTCCACCCCCCCTCCCTTCCTCTCTGTTTTCTCTCCATCTCTTCCCCCTCCTCTTGCTCCCCGCTCTTCCTCTCTCACTTCAAATTCTTTCTTAAACTACATGGTCAGAAGTACAGTATGTAGTTACACAAACATTATGTAACTGTAATCATCAATGTGCTGCTTTAAAAGCTTCCACTCTCTGGCTGTGTGTATTTAATTCATTCCCACTTAACGTTCATTGTTAGTTGTAAAAAGCTTATTTAAATTTGTATTTCTTTATATCCTCCTTTAAAAGCAATACTATTTTGCAGATGACATACAACTGTATATCTCTTCTCCTCCAGGCAGTCTCAGTTCTTACCGTCAGTCTCTAGTCAATATTTTGATCCGTACAAATGATTTAAAGAAGCCCTTTTCCTTTCCTGTAGTGTGTTTTTATAGGTTGTTGTGCATGTAAATGATCTGCAAAGGCTGAAATCCCAAAGTTTCCTTCAGAGGGAATTTCTATACAACACACTCTATCCTCCTGTCTAAACGCCTCTATTTGACTCCTTTGTTGACTTCCGTAACATAATGACATCACTATGTAACACTTTCGCTTTTATTGGCTTGCACTCCAACAGATTGTACGTGATAGGTTAAGGGGCGTGACATCTCAAAGCAGTTAACCAATAGGCGCTTTCACACCGCAGTACTTTTCCCACAAAGGTTCATGAGAACTCTTTAGTTCTGGACTCCCAGCAGCTTCTCCTGAAGCCTGCCGAGTAAATCGCCAGAACGCCGACACCTCCTCATCTCCACCGCTCTTATGTTTTATTATGTGTTTCCATAAGTTAGTTTCTCTCCGTTTCTGTGCTGGACTAATGCTAATGCTAATGCTAATGCTAATGCGAGGATAATAAAATTGGCGGTTCACAAAACCTTTTGGGAGTTTTACGGGGCGTGGTTTGCAATCCGCCCAGCCAATCAGACACAGGAACCTTTTTCTCCCACGAAAGTCCCTGCTCTCTAGCAGGGACGGAAAAGGGGTGAAAAGGTTCTCATTAACTAATTTTAGTTCTGGATTTTTTTTGGTGTGAACTCAACATTTCGGAACTAAAGGGGGAAAAGTACTGCGGTGTGAACGCGCCTAATCACAACAGAGCCGGCCAGCTAACCAATCAGAGCAGACTGAGCTCTGGTTTCAGACAGAGGGTGAAAAGAGGTGCTGCAGCACAGCAGTATGAGAAAAATAAAGAGCCTTTGAACATTAAAGCAATGGAGACATGTAGAGACACTACATACTGATATACACCTGAACATCAGCAGGAGAGGACTCTTTAAAAGTAGAGACACTACATACTGATATACACCTGAACATCAGCAGGAGAGGACTCTTTAAAGTAGAGACACTACATACTGATAAACACTTGAACATCAGCGGGAGAGGACTCTTTAAAGTAGAGTCACATAACTGATATACACCTGAACATCAGCAGGAGAGGACTCTTTAAAAGTAGAGACACTACATACTGATATACACCTGAACATCAGCAGGAGAGGACTCTTTAAAGTAGAGACACTACATACTGATATACACCTGGACATCAGCAGGAGAGGACTCTTTAAAGTAGAGACACTACAATACTGATATACACCTGAACATCAGCAGGAGAGGACTCTTTAAAGTAGAGACACTACATACTGATATACACCTGAACATCAGCAGGAGAGGACTCTTTAAAGTAGAGACACTACATACTGATATACACCTGAACATCAGCAGGAGAGGACTCTTTAAAGTAGAGACAACTACATACTGATACAAATACACCTGACAATCAGCTCAGGAGAGGACTCTTTAAAGTAGAGACACTACATACTGATATACACCTGAACATCAGCAGGAGAGGACTCTTTAAAGTAGAGACACTACATACTGATATACACCTGAACATCAGCAGGAGAGGACTCTTTAAAGTAGAGACACTACATACTGATATACACCTGAACATCAGCAGGAGAGGACTCTTTTAAAGTAGAGACACTACATACTGAATATACACCTGAACATCAGCAGGAGAGGACTCTTTAAAGTAGAGACACTACATACTGATGTGAATCTGATTATGAGCATATTTCTCCCAACACACATTTTTAGGTAAAAGAAAAGATGCATATTCATCTCAGAAACTTTATTTTAGTCAGAGAGGGAAACTGATAACCCTCATATCCATCCTGGTGTTTTACTAAGATGTGCAGCAGTTGTTGGGACTGTCTTGACTTCATGTGACTCAGTGTTAGTGTTTTTAATGAGATGTGGGGAACAATAGTTTACTGAACAATGTGCAGATTTCACTTTCCTGAAATGTGCTAATTCTAGCTAGCTGAGCAAATCTCACGCTGACATAGAGACACAGAAACAACAGCTCAGAAAGAACGAGTGAGCGTTACTCACTCTGCTCTCTGCCGGAGCTGATTATTAAAGTGACTGCGCCCTACTTTATCTTCAGAGTCAATACCTGTCTATAAGCAATATTCCTTAATTACCTCAGCTTTGCACGTGGTGCAGATTTGTGTTTCTTGCTCCGCTGTTGCACATGTAGACACTATTGCTGTAGTAAGTAATATGCTTAATTGTTCTGCAGGAACACAAATCAATGACAATCACCACCAAGCTTAAACAGTAAGGCTACTTCAAAACATGTTCATGTACATTATCATGTCAAGGCTCACAAGAGATGGATTATAGGCTTGTTCCATTTCACTCACTATTCTGTGTCAAACTCCCTAAAACCTACCCCGAAAGCATAATTAAATTCGGCCCATCTCTTTCCCGGACATTTGCATTTTATTCAAACTCTCTGAAGTCGTTTTTAAAAGAGACTTTTTTTCACGTTTGTCTCCATGCAGACTTTGATGACAGTATATTCTCACAATGTATAACCGTTCCTCCAGTCCCCAGGGAACACACACAACTTCTTTCTCATGAATAAAAAGTCCTTTATGTGGAAATTAGTGAAGAATGTCACATTTAGTCCATCTGTTGCGGTAAATAAACTCAGGCTATACTGCGAGGAACTGTCCTGTCTGCATACTTTAGGCAACTTAGTTTGTGTGTGTGTGTGTGTGTGTGTGTGTGTGTGTGTGTGTGTGTGTGTGTGTGTGTGTCTTTCTTTCTGCCTTCCCTACCCTCTCCACCACCCCTCCTGCTGTATTTATTTCATGTTGTCCTGTCCGCTGCTGGTTCCTCCCCTTCCAGTCAGGCAACAGGGATATCAGAGGCTCCTCATTGGTTCCCAGCGAGCACCAGGCCCCTCCCTCTACCTCTCCCTGAGAGCGAAGGGGCAGAGAGAGAGAGAGAGAGAGAGAGAGAGAGAGAGAGAGAGAGAGAGAGAGAGAGAGAGAGAGAGAGAGAGAGAGAGAGAGAGAGAGAGAGGGGGAGACAGAGAGTACAGGGAGAGTGAAAGTGGAGAGGCAGCAGGCAGACGTGTTGCAACAGATGGTTTTACCAGCGGCGGCTCGGCGGCTGCAGCAAGGCACTCTGGGACGCCGTTAGATCCAGATAGAGAGAAAGGGAGGGAGGGGTGTTAGTAAAGTCACAGCGGAGGGAAAAGAAGCCGAATGAAACCTTTTCTCTTCTTCTTCTTCCTCCCCCTTCAGGCTACAAACTCTTCCTCTCCAGACAGACAGGAAGACAGTGTCAGAGTGAGTTTATTGGCTAAAAGGAGCAACAGTTTAATGGAGCTGATGTGACCGAGCCCTTCATCCTCTTCTTCCTCTTCTTCTTCCTCTTCCTGCACATCGGGGGTCAAAGAGGAAAAACACCTGCTGACAGCCAGGAGGTCCTGAGGGAGGACACACAGCAGGAGGTACTTTCTACTCGGTTGACAAAAAGAAAAGCATGCAAGAAGTTCTCTGCTGCCTCTGCTCTGAGGTCATCACTTATGGACTGATTTGCAAAGTGTGTGTGTGTGTGTGTGTGTGTGTGTGTGTGTGTGTGGTGTGTGTGTGTGTGTGTGTGTGTGTGTGTGTGTGGTGTGTGTGTGTGTGTGTGTGTGTGTGTGAGAGAGAGAGAGAGAGAGACTTCAGTTCTGCTCTACTTCACTGTGTGTCAGTTTCTGTTGGTCAGAGCAGCTTGTTGTGTGTGTGTGTGTGTGTGTGTGTGGTGTGTGTGTGTGTGTGTGGTGTGTGTGTGTGTGTGTGTGTGTCTGTGTGTGTGTGTGTGTGTGTGTGTGTGTGTGTGTGTGTGTGTGTGTGTGTGTGTGTGTGTGTTGCTCCAATTTGCTGATGTGCTCCTCGCATTAGCTCTGAAGCCATGTTGTACTCACACTTGCCACAGTTGTTTGCCACACTGTGTTTCACGTGCAGCTTTAACTGTACAAGTGTGTGTGTGTGTGTGTATATGTGTGTGTGTTTATTGCTTCCTGCTTGCAGAACACGTGGGAGTGTGTTTTAGCTGCGCAACACTGAGGTCAGTCAGGAGAGAGAGAAAGAAAGACGGGAGGATGAATGAAGGGAGGGGAGGAAAGGGAAGGGAGGTATGCTGTTCCACCCAGCTCTGTTTTTACTACAATAATATTTTCTAGGTTTCATGTTTTCCTAACAAAAGCTTCACGGGGACAGAGAGCATACAGTAAAGAGAACAAATGGAAACTATAAAAACAAAAGCAGGTGGAGAGTAATAACACTTGTGAAAGGAAACCAGAATGTAAGAGGTTTAGAAAGAAAATCAGATTTGTAAGTAGTCATGGGGGAGTCGTATTTATTTAAAAATGATCCAGAGGGTTTTGGAGTTAAGCTCTATTGTAAACTGTATATAAATTGGATTAGTTTTTGGACTTTAATTTGCAGACATTTCAGAAGATACAGGCAGGAGAAACTGAGTTGTGACAAGAAACAAAGAAGTTAAACACTTATGTCTTAACCGCCCCAACACACCTCTTTCTCAAAAGGTGCATCAGGTTGTGAGAAGATATGTGTTTATAAGAAGTGGACTCAGTAGCCTTGACTTTAGCCAAAGCTATTGGTATGTGGATTTAGGGCTGCTGCTCGATTATGGCAAAAATCATAATCTCGATTATTTGGGTCAATAATTGATATCACGATTATTAAAAACGATTATCCATTTACTTGGAAAACATCCATTTGTTGAAAAAAAAATTGAACAGTGTTTTTAACAGTTGATTACCCTGAACTGTAAGTTTCATTCAACTGAAAAACCAATACAAAATAAATAATAATAATCGTTTTATTTCGATTATGTTGTTTTCATAATCATTGCAAGCCAAAATCGTAATTGCGATTAAAACACGATGAATGGCGCTATGTGGATTACTGTTTTGAAGCCTTGAGTTCGGTGTTTTGGCGGTGTCCATCTTGTTTTTTTTGCAACCAGAAGTCACACGAATCATGAAGTCATGAACAAGATTTATTTGGCAATACATATGTGAACTGTACTCACTAGAAACACACTGCGGAAGGGTTTAACTTGTAAGATGGAAACAGGGACAACATCCAAAGACCTGTCAATCACAAGCCTTATAGTGTATTGTATTCCTAATGTGACCATGTTTGATCAGATGAACACCGTGCTCTATAAGAGAGAGACTTGAAACAAGAGTGTGAGGCCATAAACTCATTAGGAAAATATTTACGGGGATAATAAATCAAGTAAGAGGCAGTAACAATCGGACTTCCTTTCGCAGCCAGAAGTGAGACGAGAGTGAGGAACAAAGTACAGCATTCAACATTTAGTTGTAAAACTAAAAGAGAACTCAAACCCTACCCGCATGGTAGCCAACCCAAAACTAAACCCCGCTTAATTATCTATTGAACTCTAAATGAGGCCATCATTTACTAAATTAACTTCATACTGCATTGAGTAGAACTGGGAACTAGAAGTCAAGTCCATAAAATCACCAGTAAATTGTTTTAAGGGCTAATAAATCAGGTGAGAAGCAGGGTCGTTATCCTCGTAAACTTCTACACAATCGGACTTCCTTTTGCAACGCGAGGAATCGCCCCCTGCTGGCCATTAGAGAGGATGCAGGCTAAGGGACATTAAATCCCTTTTCAGTCCCCAAGGTTGCAGTTTAATATTAGATTAGATTAGATTGGACCATTGAGATATTGCTTTATTACAGCAGCATGGTAATTAATAAAACACACTCCAACACTTTCGTTCAGAGTGAAACATTTAATCAACTATTCGATGGACTGTCGAGACATTTTACCCAGAATCATAATCACTTTGGTGATCCAATAAACAGCGGGGGAAGAATTCGACATATCTAGTTAAATATCTCAACATCTGCTCGAGGATACATTTAGCTTAATTCATGATTCATCTTGTTGAATCTGTGTGTGTAAAACTCCATCAGGTACACGATTGTAGTCCAGAGTAAAACCTCAAAACAGTCAATAATCAGACTATCATCTCGATTCATCCATCATTGTAAATTGGTTGAATCAAACCAACATCAATAAGCCTGAGTCCTCTCATTTAAGAAGTTCAAACTAGTGAATATTTAGGATATGTGCTTGGAAAAAAGCCTGTGTGTCCTTTTTAATACAGTACACAACTCCCAGTGAATTTTCTGTACGAATAAACGATTCATCAAATTATTGTCCTGACATTTAGTGCAGACATTCATGTTCCCCTGAGGATGAAACAGAAACACTATGGCGTCAGATGGAAAGCACCAATGGGTTCCTCCTGTTCTGAAGAAGGGACTCTTTGCCAAAATACTAAGGGCAATCCATCCTATAGTTCGTGAGATATTTCAGTCGGGACCAAAGATGCAGACTGACCCCCAAAAACATCTTTAAAGAAACGTGAAACGCCTTCATCTGCATTTTCGTAACGACATTCAAATATGTAATAATAAATGAGAACACTTGACGATGTGTCACTCCTCCACACATTTCCTGAACGTCACTCGATGATGATAAAACAGAGCTAGGGGAAAAACACAATGTAATTCCAAGTGTAGATATAATCAGAACTCCTGTATTAGCCCCTCAGCGGGGACATTCAGCGTTACAGCAAACGTGACGTAGCAGATGCAAAGGCAGACTAAACAATAGTTCGCCGATATATTAAAAACAGAGCAAACATAAAATAAAGATGAATAAGTACACCACATCGCTCAAAATAAGTAGCATCGTTTTAAAAGCTTAGTGAACACATACAGGAGTTTACTTGTAGATGCTTTGAATGGCAGCTCAGAGATTCATCCGGTCAAGTTTCATAAAACAAGATGTTCAGTCTGAACACATCAGTGTATATTTAACAGAGCAAGACATGTACGACTTTCTGACTCTTCAAAAGTATTACAGCTGAGTGTATTGATGGTGTGTGTGTGTGTGTGTGTGTGTGTGTGTGTGTGTGTGTGTGTGTGTGTGTGTGTGTGTGTGTGTGTGTGTGTGTGTGTGTGTGTGTGGTTTTTGACGGTGGGCTCTATGTTTACTGCAACTATAACGATTTGGTCACTGGGTTCTCACCATCCATCACACCCACACACTCACCCACACACACACACACACACACACACACACACACACACACATAGACACACCACACACACACACACACACACACACACACGCACGCACACACACACACACACACACACACACACACACACACACACACACCGGAGGGTAAATAAGGTTGATGGTACTTTGCAGCTGCTGGAATGTAAACATTCTCTGACCCAGACTCTTCAAATATTAACACACTCACACGCACAAACACACACAAACAACTCATACACTCTGCAGGCTGTACAAAAATAATTTTCATTTCATAAAAGTTATATCAAAAATACATCATAAACCATTTAAGTAAGAGCTATAAACACCACGGATGTGAGCCAATGGGGAGAGAGCAGGGTTCACTTTGCAGGATGCTTCACTTCTCTTAGTAGACATTTCATTAAAATGGATACCAGACGTCTTTAATGTAATGTTTCTCTGGTTGCATCTGAAGGTATCTTAAGACCGTTTTTTGGTCAGGGAATAAGACTAAGGCTTAATACTTGTCTTGTGCGAACAATAGGCATACAAATACACTTTAATTAACGGTTCATTTTGAAAGCAGACATCATGCTAACATCAAACCCCGAACGTAGCATTAACACGTTGATACACTTCTTTCAGTCTTACGGAAAGAGATTTCTTACAAATATATTCAATAAAACTAATGTTGGCACCCTATTTTCTTCCGTTTGCCCCTAATCCAAAGACCCCAGATGAACCCTTCTCAGTCATTACGCTGAACACATGAAGTCATAACTCCTGCTGTACCTATTCCTGCTATTTTATTAATACTGTTACGAGCATTTCTATTCATATCGTCCTCGCTTGAACTCAAACCCCTACGTTCCACTCTTATTGCTTTTGCGGATCTGACTCCTGAATTTCCCTACGGGGATTAATAAAGTGTATTTTATTTTTATTCTAATCCCGTTCTGGATCCCTGCAGAAAGAAAATAAAAAGTTAACAACAGGGCCGTGAACCACCTCTCAGGATCTCTAACGTCTGCGGTGTGATAGGTTCTGTAATGAGGGCTGTAATTATGTGTAACGGCGATCCTTGATGTTTGCTTTATTGATGCTTTCCTATATTGACGTTTGAGTGTGTGGTCTGAATGACGGCCGATTGTTGTGTCAGAACAGGGATTAACAGAAGGGGAGTTGTGTGTGTGTGTGTGTGTGTGTGTGTGTGTGTGTGTGTGTGTGGGGTTTTCCCTCTTCTCTATACTGCAGTTGTGAAGGTTTAAGGATCTGTTTGCAGATATTTTAGCTTCTTAATTCGTCAAACAATCTCCAGTAGCAACAATACTGCGTTGTCAAGCAACACACACTGCATGTTATGTGTTAGACGCTTTTATCCAAAGCGACTTGCATACATTCAGTACTGTGGACAATCCCCACAGGAGCAATGTGTGTTGCCCAGGGACACAACGACATGCTGACTGCGGTGGGACTCGAACTTACTACCCCCGATTCGAAGTCCAGCACACTATTCACTGAGCCACAGCCTCCCACACCAACTGTATATACTCTGTGTGTGCGTGCGTTTGTGTCGGACACTTTTCGCCCTGAGCTTGTTGACCTCTGACCTCTCGACCTTCTGTTCTCTCTGACTTTGTTTCCCGTGTTGCCGATCTGTCTCTTCAGATTCTCATCAGGAATGTTTTCAGCGGCAGCGCGACACGTGACTCAGAATGAGCTCAGACTCACTTCTCTCATGGACATGACGTTCTTTCCATAATTGAAAGGCTCTCGGTCCGATTGACGAGTTCAATGTCACGTAAAGAAAATACAAGCACATCAATATGTTGGCAGTCAGGCTTGAAACACAATAAAGCAGTGAGCGGTTGGAAGATATAAAAAGTATAGCATTATTTTAAAGGACTGACATATAGAGCAGATTTTATTTCATACCGCAGGAAGCCAGTGGAACGTTTATGGTAAAGCAGAACGAATTAGTTATTTGCAAAAGAGATTTTTTGTTAATCTTTAAAAAATAGATTGAAAAATAATAAAAATGTGTTAAGTACATTAAACCCAGTTGCATTTCTTAGAGGCCAATATTTACTAAAGCTTAGTATACTTGTACAAAGTCATGTTATTAAAAACAACTGTTAGCTTGAGTCGTAGATGTTTATCTAATAATGTACTTTTTTTAACAAGAGCTCATAGTTAGAGACGGTGACACTGAGGGGTGTTTCTAATAGTCTGACCGCCTCATTTACGTAAATATTATTTAAAAATGTTTCCAGTTAAACTACTCTAGTTGTAAAAGTTACAGTCTTTAACCAAGATTTATGTTTAAAACATAATTTAAATGTGTGCAATTATATATTTTTCAACAATGTCACCAACAATGAACATTGTGAAGTTTTTAGAGAGAGATTTTATGGCTTTAGTGTTGGACTACTTTAGATATGTTGAATTCACAAACGCTGACTCAACAGCAAAGACATGTGGAAACTTAACAATTAATAACCCTGTACTTATAAAGCTGTCCTTTCTTTGAGCTAAAATAGAAACTACCCTTAACTCATAAGATGTCGGAGCAGCCACCAAACAAAAGGATGATCGTAAATAATTTTAAAGTTCATTTTAGAATTACTTTGGAACAGAAATAGTTGCACGTTTCATTTACCCTCATCTCATTAACAACCAGCTGAACACACACACATGCACGCACACACACACGCACGCACGCACACACACACACACGCGCACGCACATACACACACACACACACACACACACATACATACAATGACATCATCATTGAGCATCAGCTGATCCCGCTCAGTCCAAGGTCGATACCATGGCAACACAGCCCGTTGGCCTTTGAACTCGTTACAGCGGGGAGCCTGCGGGCACACACACACACACACACACACACACACACACACACACACACACACACACACACTTTGTTTTTGTCACTTTTACTTGTTATCACATTATCGCTCTTTTCTTCTTTCCGTCTTTGTTCTTCCCTTTGTAATACTGATTCACTTAGAAAGCAAGCTTGAAGCATGTGAGGCGGCTGTGTGTGTGTGTGTGTGTGTGTGTGTGTGTGTGTGTGTGTGTGTGTGTGTGTGTGTGTGTGTGTGTGTGTGTGTGTGTGTGTGTGTGTGTGTGTGTAAATATGGGGGGGATGGTTGGGTCACTGGGTTCACATGTAGAGATGTTAAGAACAGCAGGAAGTCTTCTGCTCTATAGAAAGGCATGTTGCACATGGCGTACTGAAGCATTACTGTGTGTGTGTGTGTGTGTGTGTGTGTGTGTGTGTGTGTGTGTGTGTGTGTGTGTGTGTGTGTGTGTATGTGTGTGTGTGTGTGTGGTATTAAATCATATCTTTACTGGATTTGACTGGAAACACATTGAACCATTTTTATTAGTTTTCCCTCCTGACAACATGTTGGAGTGTCCTTGGGCATGACTTTGACCCCAAATTGCTCAACGGTATTGAGTGTGTGTAAGTCGCTTTGAATGAAAGCATCAGCTAGATAATGTAATGTAATGCCACGCAGCCCTCCATCATGTGGCCTGAGAGGAGACATCCTGCAAAGGATTCTAGAAATGATCACCAGAGTTTATTCAGTGATAACCATTTAGTGGAATTGCTGGCTCTAATTCTCTCTCAATGTAGTTTCCGATGTTAAAGGATTCACATAACTGCTACACCCCCCTACATCGTGCCCTTATACATTCAAATAGATCGGCAGGAAAGCAAGATGGGTGATTTTGGGTGGAGTTACATTTCATTGACACAGTGCTATCATATCATATCATCATCTGGGTGCAAATGGAGGCGTGTGGCGCAGTGGGTAGGGCGTTGGTGTTGGGATCAGGGGTTCACAGGTTCAAACCCCACTGCAGTCGACAGGTGTTTCTCAATCGTGAGTACGCTTGCTTGGTAGCACATGTCTTCCGAGTCACTTCCTTCAGAAGCTAGGCAAGAGTCCTTCCTGGCATTTGGAAAACGAAGAGTGGAACAGGCTAGCAAGTGTGCCTCATATGAGAGGCCCGGCCGTACATTTTCCGCCACAGATTTCGGTAAACTGGTCCGTGCGCAAAGCATTGTGGGGATTTTAAGGACGCGTAGTCTACCCATGTGCAGCCTCGAAATTTCCTCCAAACCAAGGACGCAGCCTCGGTGGAATTCCAAGTATGCTGGACATTGAAACGGTCCTGCTGCGCCACTTGATGACGTAGCATTCTTGAAATATTGGCTTGGAAGCCAGTATCCTCGAGATTGAGAAACGGCCAATATGTCGTTGTGTCCCTGGGACACTTCACCCCAAGTTGCTCCTGTGGGGATTGCCACAGTATGGAAGTCGCTTTGGATACTAGTGTCTAACAAGTGTCATGTAATGTACATGTTAAATGAACTGCATTGATGAGGCTGTTCCAGTCTGTAAGTGCTTTACAAACAGATTCATTCTTAACCATATTCAGGCTCCTTTAAGGGTGCATCCTAGTTAGACCCTCCAGAAAAACGTGGGCTAAAGTCCTTGATTATGCGATCAAACATGCGGGGGTTTTATGTGACTTTATGCGGTGAAATTGCGGGAAGTTGCGAAATATGCTAAAAATGCGAAAAGTTGCGAAATATGCGGGAAGTGGAAAAAAGGTGATTCTTCTCCCACACTCACACACACACACACACACACACACACACACACCCACACACACACACACACACACACACACACACACACTTCTTCACCTCATTCTGTTCTCATTTACTCGTTCGTTATCTGACCAGCTTCAGTCTTGTCGGCTTCTCACCTCGTTTCTTGTAGCCCTCGAAAGGGTTTTGGAGGTCGATGCCTCGGTGAACGTGAGTTGTTTGGCGTTCTTGTCCGCAGCAGCAGAAAGCATTTTCAAATGTTTGACTGAATCAAAGTGGGTCGTCACCGTCGATGTTCTCTTATGCTCCAACACAGTTGCACGGGGTGCAGCATAGTTTCATCGGGGAACTGCTTTGCCCGGTCTTTAGCAGAAGTGTTCGTCGGTGAATGAGATGGATTCGATTTTTTTATCTTGGTGTTTTTTCTCTCGTGTGAATTCCACACGTTCACTCTACGGTGTTGTTTACCTTCTGTGATGCGCGAGCTGATGACGTCGCGTCATCATCATCATCATCATCACTTCACGTCAAGACGAGTTAACTTTTTTTTTTCTCAACTTTGTGTGGAAAGATGCGGGGATTATGCGGCCTTTTGAAAATCTGCACCATTTTGCTGATGATGCGGTAAATGATGCGATCGCATAATCGCGTTTTTCTGGAGGGTCTCCCGAGTGATCAGATCTCCATTCAAACCACCTTCCTGCTCTTCAGTGGATTTGGCGACCACCTACAGAAAGAACTTACTTGCACGACGCATCATTATGAATCACCTGTCTTTCGTGTGTTCTGTCCAACTCTTTCACACCATAGCTATAATGTAACGGCAGACCCACGATGAGTCTGCAGCTTAACGTCAGGTCCAGTTTCTTTACAAGTTTCTTCTGGTTTACATTTTTGCGGCGTGTGCTGCATTCTCTAACCGCCTTAACTCCCTCCTTTATTGAAATGAATGTCTTTCTCTCTGCAGAGCC
Source organism: Chaenocephalus aceratus (assembly GCA_023974075.1). Lineage (NCBI taxonomy): Eukaryota > Metazoa > Chordata > Actinopteri > Perciformes > Channichthyidae > Chaenocephalus > Chaenocephalus aceratus. The sequence continues at coordinate 279,097 of JAMFTG010000131.1, read as the reverse complement.
GTGTTGTGTTTGCCGTCCCTTCTTTCTGAACGTGCTGCAGTTTTCCCCTCAGCGTGACTTTACCTCCTCGTAAATCACCTCATAAATCTCCCGCACTTAATTGTCCTCTTCACTTTGTTTCAGTTCGACAGAAGGTCAGTAAGCTGCTGCTGCTGCTTTTTTATTTATTTCAAAGCAGCTGATCGGTGTGTGCCCGCCCTGTGCGGTTACATGATAAAGACCTCGCTGCCCCCCCCCTCCCCCGTCCCCCGTTCCCCCCGTCCCCCCTCGCTGTAGCAGAATTGATGAAATTGGTAATCGTTATACAACGCAGCCTTCGAGCGTTTGACCTTCAGAGAGACTCGGAGAGAAGGAGGGACAGGTTTTAGTTTTTAATGAATCTAAATTCTTTATAGAGCCGTGTTTCACTGCAGGCTGTGATAACTCGTTTCACTTCATGCTGTTCTACATCAGAGAGAAGAAGTCCCAGCTTATGATCGAGCAACGAACGGTCACTTTCTCATACTGTTACTCGTGTTCTAGCTGTGTCAAATGAAAATTAGTTATTCTGAGAAGTCCCGACGCACTGGGTGAGACAGAGAGATTCAGAGCGTACGGCCAGGAGTAGGTGCTGAACTAATTATATATCTCTACAGTTAAGCTTACAGTTTTAATTAATATAAGTGTGTGTAGCGGATCTACGTCCTCCTTAACATTAACAGTCCATTTCCTCTTTTGAATTTGCTGAGTTTGCACGTTCATAAGAGTCAATGTGGAGTAGCCGTGCACCGAGTCTCTGTTTGAATGCAACGTTGACGTATAAGAAGTGAACTTGGGGTTTACAATTGGTCAATAGTGTTATAAACTCCACGGTGATCATGTTCACTAAGACAACATTGGCTGTTTTTGTTCAAACGGTTTCAGTTAATCCTCTTTAAATGATCGTGGATGCCATCACTTTCCAAAACAACACATACATGTAGCATTCCTAAAATAATTCACGGTGGTCTCGTCTACACGTTACAGCTGATATATGTTGTCTTTTAGAGACTGCTGTATAAAACAAGTGGTGTCATCGCCCGTTGGTTTGTTCACGACAGTTTTGAAGCCTCGCGTTTTAGATCCTACCCGTCGCCATCTTGGTTTTATTTAACTGAACTATAAGCAAAGTGTGGACATGCTAGAAAAAAACAGTAAAGTGAACACCCGATGTATTATTGTCGATCTTCTCATGGAGTCCCTGTGTAGTTCTGATCGAGATCCTTTGAACGTTCACGGTTGGAATTTGACGTGTGAGGTTGAACAACTAATAAATACACAAACATGTTGGGAAAATAGGATTTAAATAGAAAATGTGATAAAACCAGAAGACAAAGTGTGAATCGGATCCTGTTTTTAATGCAGAAACTGAAGTCCTCTGTTCCTCACACCACAAGACTTCCCTCTGCTGCTCTTTTCTCTTCACGTTGTGTTTGGTATTTGTCGTCTCTGCTAATTCCCTGGTTTATGAGACGTTTGGTGGTTTTACTGCGGCTGGTATCAGTGACTGGGCAGTTTTTGGACGCAGAGCTTATGAATAAAACAGCAGCCGTCAGACATGATCTCATGACGCCCCACCGGACACACACACAAAGAGACAGAAAGATAATTCAACTCTGCAGCACCGTCTCCAGGAGAGGTACTGATTAGGTGTGTGTGTGTGTGTGTGTGTGTGTGTGTGTGTGTGTGTGTGTGTGGCCTAGCATTACTATACTTGTGGGGACCTAAATCTGTTTACACAGTCACGTGTGGGGACTCGCCTCCCTTATGGGGACAAATTGGAGGTCCCCATAAGGGGGATCATTAATGTTAGGGTAAGGGTAAGGTTAAGGGTAAGGGTTAGGGTTAGGGTTAGGGTTAGGGTTAGGCATGTGTTGGTTAGGGTTTGGATAAGTCTCCAGGAAATGCATGTAAGTCAATGTAATGTCCCCTGAAGTGATGTATACATGGTATGTATGTGTGTGTGTTTGTGTGTGTGTGTGTGTGTATGTGTGTGTGTGTGTGTGTGTGTGTGTGTGTGTGTGTGTGTGTGTGTGTGTGTGTCATGCTGAGTGGAAATGGAGTGAAGTGATTCAGGGTAAAGACAGACCGACAGCAGCAGGAAGGGAAGTGTGTTTCAGATGAAGGTCGCTGATGGTTTCTGTGTCCTGTGGGGAAACCTGCCGGCGGTCGAGATGGCCGTTACCACGGTCACCGACGACTGACAACATCCCAAATAGTCCACCTAGTTTCACAGAGCACCTGTAGAGTACTGGTCCACTAACTCCCATGCCATGCTACACATCTGTATATCTTGTAGAGCGGTGCAGAAAGAAGTTTTACACTTCCGTTTCCTTTGTCTTGAAGTCAATGTTTTTTGGAACGTGTTTTTGTGGTTAAGAGCCTGTGGTTTAAACAAGCTGACGAGACTGAAGACTGACGCTTGGTTGTCCGACGTAAAACACATCAGTAAAATGCTCCACTTCCACTGGTGAATGTCTGAAGCTCCTATGAAGACGGTGGTTGCTGACAAATGACTACATGACTAAGACACAGTAATAGCTAACAATGTAAGTTGTATGAGAAATTGTTTGAGTATAAATTAAAACAGCTATAACCAGTGATAGGTATGTCTTTTAAAGGGGTTTTATTATGCTGATGTTGAGGTTCATAGTATCGACTTTCTCCATGCTTCAAAAAGCTCTTTGTTTTCTCATACTGCCTGTGCTGCAGCACCTCTTTTCACCCTCTGTCTGAAACCAGAGCCCAGTCTGCTCTGATTGGTTAGCTGGCCATCTCTGTTGTGATTGGTCAACCGCTTAGAGATGTCCCGCCCTTAGCCTATCAGGTACAATGTGTTGAAGTGCTAGCCAATAGGAGTACGAGTGTTATATCGGGAGATGTCACTTTGTTATGGAAGTAAACAATTGGAGTACAATGGAGGCGACGCAGACCATGTACATGCACACAGACCTACAGTATATAAAACACTACAGGAAAGAGAAAACCCCCAAAAGCATGATCGGGCCGCTTATCCCCTGCTGAGACTTCTGTACGAATATTCTAAGTCAGATTTACTAAACTCTCTACTCTACCTGCGAAAACTGGTATTGCATCTGTGATTTTCTTTATTCACGTGATACATGTCAGCTCTGTGTTTGTGAGGTTTAATCATTAGCGTTATCGACCTTCCCAAATCGCCATTTAAAGCTGCCTGTTCTGCTCTCTCTGGTGAAAGATTGAGTCACAAAGTGAGATGTAAAGATGTCATCACTTTCAGCAGCGTCGGCGGTGGACGCACTAAGGGATAATATTATTGCAGCTGCCCAACGCATGTCTTTAGAGAGCCGTGCTGAACTGTGACAGAGATGAGACACTTTGACATTAAGTTATTGACACTAAAGAAGGTCACTCTCGCAGTCTGTGGCACACTTGATGGGAGGAATGGCCTTTTTCAACAACCCATCAGTCTTTAATCCTCCTCTGTGGCTCTTCATCGAGCTCCTCTTCAATTATCTTTGCTTATCTGAATTGAAGGCCTGAGGATAGAGGTCGCAAGAGAGAAGATTGATATTTTAAACACTTTTGGCAAAGTAATTATAATATTACAGCTCTTAAGAGGGAAGAAGAGGAGGAAGGGAAGAGGAGACAAGGGGAATGAGGAGACAAGGGGGTGAGGAGAGGAGAAATTTGAGGATGAGGAGCAGAAACAACAATGGCCGAGGAGCTTCTCACTGAAGCATGAAATGAGAATTTGAGGGTTCTTACTGGTCGAACACACACACACACACACACACACACAGGCACACAGACTCATAGTGCACAACACACACATGTGTGGGTGTGTGTGTGTGTGGTGTGTTGTGTGTGTGTGTGTGCCTGCGTGCGTGCATGTGTGTGTGCGTGTGTGGTGTGTGTGTGTGTGTGTGTGTGTGTGTGTGTGTGTGTGTCATCCATCAACACTAACCAGCAGCAGAAACTAGATGTGGGAAACAAATATCCAACACACTTCTCCAGTGGGTGTTTTTACATCACAACTTTAATCCATTTACAAATGAGAGTTATTTTTCTTTGGGCGACTCTCTCCTAAGTTATTAACATCAGACCAGTAGTGTTTTCGTTAACTGCTGACATATCCTGCTGACGTTCAGGTGTATATCAGTAGGTAGTGTCTCTACTTTAAAGAGTCCTCTCCTGCTGATGTTCAGGTGTATATCAGTATGTAGTGTCTCTACTTTAAAGAGTCCTCTCCTGCTGACGTTCAGGTGTATATCAGTATGTAGTGTCTCTACTTTAAAGAGTCCTCTCCTGCTGATGTTCAGTGTATATCAGTATGTAGTGTCTCTACTTTAAAGAGTCCTCTCCTGCTGCTGTTCAAGTGTATATCAGTATGTAGTGTCTCTACTTTAAAGAGTCCTCTCCTGCTGATGTTCAAGTGTATATCAGTATGTAGTGTCTCTACTTTAAAGAGTCCTCTCCTGCTGATGTTCAAGTGTATATCAGTATGTAGTGTCTCTACTTTAAAGAGTCCTCTCCTGCTGATGTTCAGGTGTATATCAGTATGTAGTGTCTCTACTTTAAAGAGTCCTCTCCTGCTGATGTTCAGTGTATATCAGTAGGTAGTGTCTCTACTTTAAAGAGTCCTCTCCTGCTGTTCAGGTGTATATCAGTGTAGTGTCTCTACTTTAAAGAGTCCTCTCCTGCTGATGTTCAAGTGTATATCAGTATGTAGTGTCTCTACTTTAAAGAGTCCTCTCCTGCTGATGTTCAGGTGTATATCAGTATGTAGTGTCTCTACTTTAAATAGTCCTCTCCTGCTGATGTTCAAGTGTATATCAGTATGTAGTGTCTCTACTTTAAAGAGTCCTCTCCTGCTGATGTTCAGGTGTATATCAGTATGTAGTGTCTCTACTTTAAAGAGTCCTCTCCTGCTGATGTTCAGGTGTATATCAGTATGTAGTGTCTCTACTTTAAAGAGTCCTCTTCCTGCTGATGTTCAGGTGTATATCTGTATGTAGTGTCTCTACTTTAAAGAGTCCTCTCCTGCTGATGTTCAGGTGTATATCAGTATGTAGTGTCTCTACTTTAAAGAGTCCTCTCCTGCTGATGTTCAGGTGTATATCAGTATTGTAGTTCTCTACTTTAAAGAGTCCTCTCCTGCTGACGTTCAGGTGTATATCAGTATGTAGTGTCTCTACTTTAAAGAGTCCTCTCCTGCTGATGTTCAGGTGTATATCAGTATATAGTGTCTCTACTTTAAAGAGTCCTCTCCTGCTGATGTTCAGGTGTATATCAGTATGTAGTGTCTCTACTTAAAGAGTCCTCTCCTGCTGATGTTCAGGTGTATATCAGTATGTAGTGTCTCTACTTTAAAGAGTCCTCTCCTGCTGTGTTCAGGTGTATATCTGTATGTAGTGTCTCTACTTTAAAGAGTCCTCTCCTGCTGATGTTCAGGTGTATATCAGTATGTAGTGTCTCTACTTTAAAGAGTCCTCTCCTGCTGATGTTCAGGTGTATATCAGTATGTAGTGTCTCTACTTTAAAGAGTCCTCTCCTGCTGATGTTCAGGTGTATATCTGTATGTAGTGTCTCTACTTTAAAGAGTCCTCTCCTGCTGATGTTCAGGTGTATATCAGTATGTAGTGTCTCTACTTTAAGAGTCCTCTCCTGCTGATGTTCAGGTGTATATCAGTATGTAGTGTCTCTACTTTAAAGAGTCCTCTCCTGCTGACGTTCAGGTGTATATCAGTATGTAGTGTCTCTACTTTAAAGAGTCCTCTCCTGCTGATGTTCAGGTGTATATCAGTATATAGTGTCTCTACTTTAAAGAGTCCTCTCCTGCTGATGTTCAGGTGTATATCAGTATGTAGTCTCTACTTTAAAGAGTCCTCTCCTGCTGATGTTCAGGTGTATATCAGTATGTAGTGTCTCTACTTTAAAGAGTCCTCTCCTGCTGATGTGCGATGCATATCAGTATGTAGTGTCTCTACTTTAAAGAGTCCTCTCCTGCTGACGTTCAGGTGTATCTCGTATGTAGTGTCTCTACTTTAAAGAGTCCTCTCCTGCTGACGTTCAGGTGTATATCATTATGTAGTGTCTCTACTTTAAAGAGTCCTCTCCTGCTGATGTTCAGGTGTATATCAGTATGTAGTGTCTCTACTTTAAAGAGTCCTCTCCTGCTAATGTTCAGGTGTATCTCAGTATGTAGTGTCTCTACTTTAAAGGGTCCTCTCCTGCTGACGTTCAGGTGTATATCAGTATGTAGTGTCTCTACTTTAAAGAGTCCTCTCCTGCTGACGTTCAGGTGTATATCATTATGTAGTGTCTCTACTTTAAAGAGTCCTCTCCTGCTGATGTTCAGGTGTATATCAGTATGTAGTGTCTCTACTTTAAAGAGTCCTCTCCTGCTGATGTTCAAGTGTATATCAGTATGTAGTGTCTCTACTTTAAAGAGTCCTCTCCTGCTGATGTTCAGGTGTATATCAGTATGTAGTTCTCTACTTTAAAGAGTCCTCTCCTGCTGACGTTCAGGTGTATATCATTATGTAGTGTCTCTACTTTAAATAATCCTCTCCTGCTGATGTTCAGGTGTATATCAGTATGTAGTGTCTCTACTTTAAGAGTCATCTCCTGCTGATGTTCAGGTGTATATCAGTATGTAGTGTCTCTACTTTAAAGAGTCCTCTCCTGCTGATGTTCAGGAGTATATCAGTATGTAGTGTCTCTACTTTAAAGAGTCCTCTCCTGCTGATGTTCAGGTGTATATCAGTTGTGGTCTCTACTTTAAAGAGTCCTCTCCTGCTGATGTTCAGGTGTATATCAGTATGTAGTGTCTCTACTTAAAGAGTCCTCTCCTGCTGATGTTCAGGTGTATATCAGTATGTAGTGTCTCTACTTTAAAGAGTCCTCTCCTGCTGATGTTCAGGTGTATATCAGTATGTAGTGTCTCTACTTTAAAGAGTCCTACCTGCTGACGTTCAGGTGTATATCATTATGTAGTGTCTCTACTTTAAAGAGTCCTCTCCTGCTGATGTTCAGGTGTATATCAGTATGTAGTGTCTCTACTTTAAAGAGTCCTCTCCTGCTGATGTTCATGTGTATATCAGTATGTAGTCTCTACTTTAAAGAGTCCTCTCCTGCTGATGTTCAGGTGTATATCAGTATGTAGTGTCTCTACTTTAAAAGAGTCCTCTCCTGCTGATGTTCAGGTGCATATCAGTATGCAGTGTCTCTACTTTAAAGAGTCCTCTCCTGCTGATGTTCAGGTGTATATCAGTATGCAGTGTCTCTACTTTAAAGAGTCCTCTCCTGCTGATGTTCAGGTGTATATCAGTATGTAGTGTCTCTACTTTAAAGAGTCCTCTCCTGCTGATGTTCAGGTGTATATCAGTATGTAGTGTCTCTACTTTAAAGAGTCCTCTCCTGCTGATGTTCAGGTGTATATCAGTATGTAGTGTCTCTACTTTAAAGAGTCCTCTCCTGCTGATGTTCAGGTGTATATCAGTATTTAGTGTCTCTACTTTAAAGAGTCCTCTCCTGCTGATGTTCAGGTGTATATCAGTATGTAGTGTCTCTACTTTAAAGAGTCCTCTCCTGCTGATGTTCAGGTTTATATCAGTATTTAGTGTCTCTACTTTAAAGAGTCCTCTCCTGCTGATGTTCAGGTGTATATCAGTATGTAGTGTCTCTACTTTAAAGAGTCCTCTCCTGCTGATGTTCAGGTGTATATCAGTATAGTGTCTCTACTTTAAAGAGTCCTCTCCTGCTGATGTTCAGGTGTATATCAGTATGTAGTGTCTCTACTTTAAAGAGTCCTCTCCTGTTGATGTTCAGGTGTATATCAGTATGTAGTGTCTCTACATGTCTCCATGCCTTAATGTTCAAAAAGCTCTTTATTTTTCTCATACTGCCTGTGCTGCAGCACCTCTTTTCACCCTCTGTCTGAAACCAGAGCCCAGTCTGCTCTGATTGGTAGCTGGTCAGCTCTGTTGTGATTGGTCAACCCCTTAGGCTAAGGGGCAGGACATCTCACAAAGTGATTTCACCATGTTGAAGAGTAAACAAAGTAGTCCAATGGAGGTGTTTCAGGCCGGGGGGAGGGGGAGTGTGGGGAGAGAAGGAGCAAAGATTGTAGCCTTTGCAGACCATTTACATGCACACAAACCCCTCTGACACAGAAAAGAGGAAAGCCCAAAAGGGCCCTCTATATAATAACATTAATATGAAATGTCTCTGTGACTGTTGCAGCTTCACTGAGTCGAGCACAGCCGATCAGTCTCAGAGCTGCAGCAGAGCAGAACAAAACATACAAGATTAAGATTCTTTTAATCTGGACTCGAACGGAGGTGGAGCAGAGCGCCAGGCTCAAGCAGGTCCGCGACCCGCCTGAAGACCTTTACGGGTGGCCTATTAGCCGCACACACACACACCACCACACACCACACACAACACACACACCACACCACACACCACACACACACACCCACCACCACACACACACACACCACACACAACACACACACACACACACACACACCACACACACTCACCACTCACACACACACACACACACACACACAACACAACACACACACAGGCACACACACACAACACACACACAACACACACACACACACACACACACACACACACACACACACACACACACACACACACACCACACACACACTCTCACACACACACACACACACAACACACACACACACACACACACTCACTCACTCACTCACTCACACACACACACACCACACACACACCACACACACACACACCACACACCACACACACACACACACACACACACACACACTCACACACACACACACACACACACACACACTGAACAGACCACCAGCCCAGCTAATTGGAGATGTTGTATCACCTCCCTCGTTTCTCCTGCTCTTTCTGTTTCTTTCACATTCACACTCTCTCTCTCTCTAACACACACACACACACACACACACACACACACACACACCACACACCACAACACAACCCAGTGGGAATTGGCAGCTCGGAGCGAATTGAGAGAGAAGGCGAAAGTCATTACTTCTCTCGTTAGATTGTGTGTGTCAGTGTGTGTGTGTGTGTGTGTGTTGTGTGTGTGTGTGTGTGTGTGTGGTTGTGTGTGTGTGTGTGTGTGTAATCCCATCAGTATGCCGGTCTTTGCAACAGAGGGAAGGAAATTGAAGAGAGAGAGAGTGAGAGAGAAAGGATGGAGGGGAGAATAAGAGGAGGGGGGAGGCGGGACAATCCAACATGGAGTTCTTTTGATTACAGATGGTGAATGTGCCTTCAGTCACCACCCTTCCTCCTCCTCCACTCCTCCTCCTCCTCCTCCTCTCCTCCTCCTCCTCCCTCCTCCTCCTCCTCCTCATTCCTTCTCACCAGGGGGATTTGAGGTGGACGTGAAAGGAATGACAGACTGGGATGTGTGTTGTGTGTGTGTGTGTGTGTGTTTGTGTGGTGTGTGTGTGTGTGTGTGGTGTGTGTGTGTGTGTGTGTGTGTGTGTGTGTGTGTGTGTGTGTGTGTGTACTTTTATTACAGTCCAGATTGCTGTCGTGTTTTCTAAAGCCGGGGTCACAGAGGTCATCAGAGAGAAGTCTGGACTGAACTCTGCGGCACCTGAAGCAGCCGTGCTGTTATTTCCCCAGCCTCATGGACAGAGGCTGCGAGGCCGACAGAGAATAGATGCTTCTGTCATGTTGAAATAAAGACTGAGGCCACTCGATAAGCTTCTTTGTTCACAAGCTGCCGGATTTCAATGGCTGCGATTTGTGGAAAATAAGTTGCAAATATTGTAATACTGTAAGCAAGACGAGGCGAGGCGAGGCGAGGCGAGGCGAGCGCGAGGCAAGGCAGGTTTATTTATGTAGCACTTTTCAACACAAGGCACTTCAAAGTGCTTTACAAAAAATGAAAGACATTAAGTTATAAAAAAGAAAAGCTAATAAAATAAACATTAAAAGGAAAAATACATGGATAAAAGTTACAGTGCAGTTTAAGATATGAATAGTTCAATTAAAAGCAGCGACAAAAAGAAAAGAAAGCAAGGCAATACGTGGCATTGTTCTTTAATCTAAGTTACGCAGACTTTCTCTTTGTTGCGCCGTCTCAGACCGTGGCGTCTGCGTTCCTCGCCTCCTTGCAACATCATTGCTGCTTTTCTTGCATTTGAGCAAAACAAATATCGTTGCCGATATCATTCAAAAATGCTTTCAGGATTCATCAGACTCATAGATTCACCAAAGCTACAGCGTTGTGTTGTTGTTGTTGTTGTTGTTGTTGTTGTTGTTGTTGGCAATGAAATCCTATCGGTGTCACAACATACAGTACAGCACTCAAGATATAAGACACGAGACACGTGACGCAATGGTGCAAGTAAAAATCACGTTAAATCAATACAGGAATGTCTGCAAATAGAAAACACACTATATGTTTTATTATGCAGAATCCAAAGTGCTTTAATAATGGTGACAGTATCACAGAAATGGACATTGCAGTACTCACATCTGTATGTTCTTACGCCCGACACAATACCTAGATGCTTGTTTAAACATATTGCAGTCGGACAGACAAACCGTTTCTGTCAACGGCTAAAATAACCTCCGCCACGTTAACGTAAACAAGACAAGCTCTCATGTTCACCGACTGTGCCCGGGTTACAAAATGCATTACGGATAGTTACAATAAAAGCAGCTGCATCTCTGAGCGTGGATTTAAGAGCAGTGGATGAAGCTGCTGAGACATTAGTTTATCTCTGAGTGTTTGCTCACTGATAACTGTCTCTATCCCTATATCTATCTCTCCTCTCTCTCTCTCTCCCTCCTCCCTCCTCTCTCTCTCCCTCTCTCTCTCCCTCCCTCTCTCTCTCTCTCCCTCTCTCTCTCCCTCTCCCTCTCCCTCTCCCTCCTCTCTCTCTCTCTCTCTCTCTCTCTCTCTCTCTCTGCAGGACTGACCCAGCAGGAGACTCAAAACTGAAGGTAGGCCTCTCTATTTTGTCTTTGCTTGATTATTCACACATTTAGTATTTTCCTCTTTTATATTTTCCTCTTTTATTTTGTTATTATTTTAATATTTTGTAATTATTTTTAAATAATGAATTGATCAATAATCAAGACATTTTATTTGCAAGTGGTAAAAATACGACAGTAAGGGATGTACGATTAAAACAATCTGAATCAGAATACCTTTGGGGAAATGTGTTACAGCAAGAAGAAAAGAGCCAAAGACAGCTTCATACAACTTTAAAGACACACAAACTACACCAATTTACTAAACACACATCTGTAACAGCTCTGAAGCAGCCAGGTATGTTGCACATAATTGGTATTGCACAACCAAGGGGTGTTATAGTCTGTGTTGCTGTGTGTGTGTGTGTGTGTGTGTGTGTGTGTGTGGTGTGTGTGTGTGTGTGTGTGTGTGGTGTGTGTGTGTGTGTGTGTGTGTGTGTGTGTGTGTGTGTGGGTCTACCACAAACACAACAACACAGACTATAACACCAAATTGCAACTATTTAGAATTACATTTAAATTGCGATATAGATTTGCATTATTTATATAATTTTTTCATTGACTACTATATCAAATAATCATAGAGCAGTTTTTAAGAGGATCAGTCGCAAACAATCTGTTTTGTAGCACCCTTAGAATACAATTTTATGCTGGATATCTCATATTGCTTTGTTATCATGAGATGTTTTCTTGCATTTCACTGACAGTGATGTTCAGATTGTCTGGTCAGAAAAATGATACACCCTCGGAGTTCGTTCCCCGGTTGTGACCCAGAGCCGCACATTCCTGATTAATGATGCAGGTTGGACCCAAACAATGAACACACACACACACACACACACACACACACACACACACACACACACACACACAACACACATGAGGTCATCACATCCAAACACCCAACATGAAGACTGGAATCGGTATGTTGAGGATGCGAAACACCGGCGTGTACACGGCTACTTTTTCAAATGTGTGTTTCTTCAGTTATGAATAAAAACCCTTTTAACACAAATCTAGGATTATATAAAATATCTTCACACCTGAAGTCATCGCTCCGTAGTGCATCCTGACGCCTCTGTTCCTCAATATAGTTTAATAGTAACTGTACTTGTATTCGTACACATTTAAAAAGTAATGTAAGCAAGGTAAGAAAACGCAGTCATGTGGTCGCATACACTTTGTGACACCCTGCAAAGCACATACCTTATATCATCACATTACAGTTGTTTTAAAGCCACTTACAAAGCCATGAGGATACCATCTCAAACAGCAAGAAACCTGCAGGTACTTTTAATAACCAAACCATTTTAAAGTGCGACTGCGTTATCTTCAAATAAGCCAAGTGTCCCATATGTTACGCTCCAAAGGCAGACAGACATATGAAGACAAACTGTGTTCTTTTTTATCAGAAACTAATATCCATTTATACTGTTGGAAAAATCTCCCTGGTCCCCGGCTTGATCTTCAACCTCAGGATCCGTGTGTCTGTGATCCTCTCCAGAAAGGAAGGAGTCATCACATACAGAGCATCAACTAGTTCCTAACACAGTGTCCTTCACATGCTGATATCCAAGAGTCACAAGACACACAGTCACAAGATGGAGGAATAGATCTGACTTTTTCTCAACATTTTGACTTTTTCTCAAAATTCAGACTTTTTTACAAAAACCTCAAATATATGACTTTTTCTCAAAAATATGACTTTCTGAATACTTAACATTTTTAATAATCACTAGTCACGGTTTGAGCTTCAATCTCAGATCCATGTATCTGTGATCCTCTCCAGAATGCAAGGAGTCATCACATACAGAGCATCAACTAGTTCCTAAACAGTGTCCTTCACATGCTGATATCCAAGAGTCACAAGACACACAGTCACAAGATGGAGGTAGATCTGACTTTTTCTCAAAATTCAGACTTTTTCTCAAATTTCAGACTTTTTTACAAAAACCTCAAAAGTCTGAATTGTTCTCAAAAATCTGACATTTCCTCAAAAATCTCAAAAATATGACTTTCTGAATACTTAACATTTTTAATAATCCCTGGTCACCGGATTGAGGTTCAACCTCAGGATCCATCCATGTATCTGTGATCCTCTCCAGAAGGAAGGAGTCATCACATACAGAGCATCAGCTAGTTCCTGAGCAGTGTCCTTCACAGGCTGATATCCAAGATAGGGAGTCACACAGTCACAAGATGGAGGAATAGAAAGCAGTACTCAATGTTTACTTCAGATTAGCTCCACGTCAGAAATGAGCATGCTTGATGTCTCTCTCCATAGAGGCTGAATCATCATGTTAATCACATAGCTATCATCTGCCTCAAGCAGTCCTGATGCTCTTCTAGGTCATCACACATCCTGTCATGTTCACAGCTACAGTTGGGATACCTTAGTTATCATGTTGCTCTCATGTTGGAAGAGGACATTCAGTATTCTCCCAACATATACTTGGCTTTTTACCAGTGTTTCGGTGAGACTGAGCCCCGGGAGGTAGATGGTCGTCCCTGTAGCACTTGTTGATTGTCCTTAGGCAAGATACCTAACCCAAATTGTTACTGATGGATAACGTGTAGTGTGTGAATGTTACTTTCCTTGAGCAAGTGCACCTCTCATGGCCGCCTCTGACACTGCGGGAATGTGTGTGTATATGTAAAAGCACTTAGTTTGAGGTGTCTCCGAGACTGAAGACAATGCTAATCAAATGCAGTCCTTTTACCATGTTGGCTGTGTCGCCAGGTAACCTCATCAGTGATGCCTCGCAAAGGTAATTAAAAGATAGCAGTGTGTAAACACAACAAGCCAAAGGTAGACATATGCTTTCGGACTGTCAAAATTATACACTTTCATTTTCTCAAGGGACTCAACTATCAGGGCTACCGACCGACTGCTGGCTGGAGGAACACGCCATGGCTTTCTCTCCGTTTTCCAGTTCGAGATCTTTAAAACTGCCAACATTCACCTTCAGCATCAAGTGTTGTAGAAGATAAGACATAATGTAAGCACTGCTGTCAGTGTCACCGCTCAGTTCCTGTTGTATCCGTGATGAGAATAGATATGAAGAGGAGGTAGAACATCGAAGCAGGGAAAGAGTTTGAGTCTGAACTCTGTACCCTCCACGGAAAACACTGTTTCCCTGCAGATGATTCTGGTTCAGCTCCAGATGACCTGCACGCCTCCACATTCCTCGTGTGTGTGTGTGTGTGTGTGTGTGTGTGTGTGTGTGTGTGTGTGTGTGTGTGTGTGTATGTGTGTTCCCACATGTGTTTCTGATCACTGGGCAGAGACAGAGAGAGTTGGATGAGACAGAAAACGTGTCGCGTCGACACTCGCTGACGTCTTTTTCAATTGTAAAACAGCGAAACGACGGACTTAATGATCGATGAATTATGTAGATGGTGATTTAATCTGATGTCGACTGACACATCATTGACTCGGAAAAGCTCTAATTCTGAAATACAGTCTCACTGTCAAACGGAAAAAAAGTTCTGTTTTGTTTTCCGTGAACGTGTTGACATTCCCGCCGCTCCATTAATCTCCATTCGAGCCAATATGTCGGAGAATATTGTCTTATAGCAGATATATGGTGTTGGTTTATGTGTAGAAAAGAAAAGGTCAGGCAGAGATTGTTTTATCAGCTGGAGAAGGTCTCCTATACATCACATAGTTCATGGACACACTGTCAAATGTTCAGAATGCATATTCATCTGAACAATACATGATGAATACGATATGTTGAAGACTTGTTTGGAGAACATGTGTTCATTTAAAGAGGCCCTATTGTGCTTTGTGTTGTGTTCCCTTAGCGGTTGTGTGTTAGGTTTGTGTGCATGTCTGCAAAGGATAAACACAATTGAGTTTTTTCTCACACGAACCACCAAATATCAAGTGGAACTAAGAGAATGATATCACTTAAAACATCTTTATCATCATCATTGCACATGTTTCAGGCGCATAACAACCTCTGTGTACGTTTCATTTCGTAAATGTTTTTTAAAAATGTACAACATTTTGCAGGAACGTTGAAGGTGCAACGTCCTTTCAGTTGAAACAGGTCAGATGTGCTGCAGGGATTTAATCTATCTATATCAGTGTAGCAGCTTCATCTATCACTGTTACAACACACCCACACACACACAAACACCACACACACACACACACACAACACACACACACACTCTCAAAGTTGAGCCATGCATCATATTGTTAACCTGTCCCGTTGAGTCTCCTGACTGCAGTGACCACTGGGACACCAGGAGAGTGTGTGTGTGTGTGTGTGTGTGTGGGTGTGGGTGTGTGTGTGTGTGTGTGTGTGTGTTGTGTGTGGCCTAGCATTACTATACTTGTGGGGACCTACATCTGTTTACACAGTCACGTGTGGGGACTTAAGGTTAAGGTTAGGATAAGTCTCCAGGAAATGCATGTAAGTCAATGTAATGTCCCCTGAAGTGATGTACATGGTGTGTGTGTGTGTGTGTGTGTGTGTGTGTGTGTGTGTGTGTGTGTGTGTGTGTGTGTGTGTGTGTGTGTGTGTGTGTGTGTGTTGAGGGTTAAAATGAGTGTGTGTCAGAGAAAGAAATACAAATCTCAGAGGAAATTATTTGCAAAATTCAAATGTTGTCAGTCTGCAGCCGTCAGCGCTGATCTTGAATCTGATTGGCAGGCTGACTCTGTGACAGCACTCCTGATTCTCAACGTGCTCTTTAAAAGGTTTGGCTCAGTTAAATTACAAGTTATTTTATTATGATTGGAACCACACTTTCCGAGAAAAGGTTTTCATAAAACCTGCTGACAAAGTGTTCTTGATTTTCCAGACAGATATGGACACAGTTTCCGAAAAGAGAAGTAGATCAATTATTTAGTAGTGTTCCCCATTTCCTTTTTCTTTCACTTCCATTGTCTCGGGGTGAGGGCAGAAAACCAAACCGAGTATAATCCAAACTACTATCTGGTTGAAACTATGAGAGTAAGAGAGAATGTGTGAACTGAGCTTTTCATATCACAGTTTTCCCTTCGTATCTATTCCCCACACATCTATGTTGTGTCATCAAAACTGTTAAAGAGGACATATTATGCAAATGTCCAGGTTCATATTTGTATCTAGTGTCTCTACTGGGACATGTCTCCATGTTGTTCTCATACGGCTGTCTTTTCATCCTCTGTCTGAAACCAGAGCCCAGTCTGCTCTTGGTTAGCTGGCTCTGTTGTGATTGGTCAACCACTTAGAGATGTCCCGCCCCTTAGCCATACGTACAATGTGTTGGAGCGCTTGCCAATAGAAGCGCGAGTGTTACGAAGTGATGTCACTATGTTTCGTGCAGTCCCTGGATGTTCAAAAGTCATATTTATGTTTGCCAAATAGAGGCATAAACTGGATTATATTATGTTTTCAAGCATCGTTTTAAATGTCATTAGTCAATAAGTTGTAATAAACACATGCTTTAGAAACACAGATTCTACATATTGTATCTTCCACAAGCCTAAAAAAACAAACATTGAGCAGGGTTTTTACATTGAAAGTGACAAAATCATCATGATTAAAATACAGAAGCGACAACCAATAATTACGAGGCACCTTTTTACCAATATTCTGAATGCTTAGATTGAGCACATATTCCTGAAAGCACAATATCTGCTGACACTGCCACATAGAAGGAGAGATGTATAAGTCAGATACCTCGACACTTTGCAACACGGCCCCTGCAGTGTGTGGGACTCTATAAACACACACTCAGCTGATGAGAAACACCTGGTTAAAACTAATGCAGTCCATAACAACCGACCTGTAATAAATCCTCCCTTCATCAAGGTGAGAGGCTCGATATACTTAATAAAGTGTGAAGCATATAAATATTCAACCTGCTGTCGGCTGTGAATCATCCACATATACAGAGTGTGTGTCTATAGGAGCATATTACAGTATGTGTGTGTGTGTGTCCAGTGGTCATCTCCCAGCAGAGCCTCCCGCTCTCCATCGGTCTATTTCTGTCTGTGAGTGGGAGGATGGATGCCGGAGGGAGGACAGGGGAGAGGAGGAGAGTGTGGGATGTATTTCCGTCCTCTGTTGTTGTGATCGACCTGTGTCGCTCTCTGTGTTCATTCTGTTTTTGTTTACAGCTCGTAATAAATTAATTGGAGCTGCCTTGCCTTCACATGGAGAGTAATACTGTACAGGGACAGTTTCATTCCACAGGCCATAAGCAGAGATGGCAAAAGTAACACATCCTTTACTCAAGTAGAAGTACAGATGCAGGGGGTCCGCGGGGTCTTAAAAAGTATTAAAAGTTGATAAATCAATTTAGCGAAAATGAAGGCTATTAAAAAGTATGAAACGGCATTTTCCAAGGTATTACATTTTGTAGCTTGTTTTTAATAAGTATATAAATTGTCCAAAGAGGTTGTATTCTACAGTCTGCCTGAATGTAATCATGGCGTAGGTGTGTAGTGTGATTCTGTGTAGTTTTTGATGGCATCCCGTTGGGTTTGACGTCGTCTGAACAGGACATCGTGCGCTCACTGCTTGATGGCGCGAAGGTCCGTTTACGCCGGTTGTTAAACAACATCGTTATGGGGAAATGCAAGTCTGCGTCCAAATGGTTGGAAGATAAGGAGGAAGGACAATCAATACTGTATAGAGTGAATATGAGGTAAAGTGTGTCGCCAAGGTAACCGGTTAGAACTCCAAGTGGCGATGAGGTCTTAAACTGTATGGAAAGGCTCTTTAAAAAGGTCTTAAAAGTTCTTACATGCGACTTCAGGGTTCCTGATATACCCTGAGATACTGGTGTTTAAAGATATCTGCCTCAGACTAGAAAAACATATTATTAAACATACAGATATAAAAGTTAGTAGTCAGCATTTCCCTTAGTCTAATTAGAAAGTAGTTTCAAACATTGCTCCTTCAGAAATACCAAATAATAAAATATACCTTCATTGTTAAATTTGCTGAAATCATTATCAAAATTGTCATTCAACAATATTTGTCTTCCTAGTTTGGGTTTTTGAGGAAAGTATGGATGATATGATCACTGACACATCTGCTAAGGTCTTCAGCAGCACTGCTTTGTGCCTGCAGTGATTGGCAGGGTGTGAACCCCAGATAAGGAGGAATAGTAACATGTGCCCAGGTGTCTTCTTAAAGCATTACTGCAGAACAAGCGTGGACATGAAGATGTAAATGTCATCTTTCCAGGAACATTTACATGAATTTTGATTTCCAGCATTAGACTCGATCTCGTCTATACCTGCCTCTGACTCACTATGTGGTATGTGGAAAAATCATTAGGGCATACTCTTTACAGATAAACTATTTCATAAGATTCCTTTAAAGGTGGGGTAGGTAAGTTTCAGAAACCGGCTCGAGATACACTTTTTGTTATATTCCATGGAATGCTCTTAACATCCCGATAGCAATGAACATCTGAAGTGCTTTGACAAAAAATCCATACAAAAATGTCATCTGTAGAAGCCGTAATACTGTAAAAAGTACAACCAATCGATTGGATGGCCTACCTGCCTGTCAGCCTTCCATCGGGGCACAAACTTATCTCGTGCCCTCATTGGTCATGTGCGCGTTCGTGTGTGTTGGAGGAGGGGCTCTGTAAGGAAGTGGCAGATTTTCTCCGGTTGTGTATTTTCAAATTCTAGCACACTCGAGCCGGTTTCTCAAACTTACCTACCCCACCTTTAACTTTGTATTTCTCCCAAGAAATGTATTGGAACATATCTAATATGAATATATCTGCAACAAGCTAAGATCTGCCAGTAAATCCATCACTCTAAATGCTCTGCACATTATTCATAAGATTATGAATATGGAAGAAACGTTAGCCTAAATAAAGTTTAGGAGGGGGGGTGTCTAAAGTCGAAGATGAATCTTGATTGGGCCAAATTTGGCCCAGAGTCACCCAAAACAATGCTGCTGGGTCTTCCCAGACCCGAACGCCAAAAATTACACTTTTTTTTAGAGACCTTCAGACTATACTTGCCAACCTTGAGACCTCAGAAATCGAGAGCATTTCCAAAACTGCGAGGGGGGGGGGGGGGGGGGGGGGGGGGGGGGGGGGGGGGGGGGGTGCTAGTGGATCGCCGGGAGAGGGTGGAGTTGTGATTCTTGTTCTGTTTCTTTTCTGTGACTATCTTCCTCCCCCCTCTCTGACGCCACGTCAATTCTGGAGCGCCTCTCCCTCGTTAGCCCATTTAACTGGTTTCAGAGAGTAATCAACATATTTTGATAAGATTGCTTAGACAGTTGGGCACACTGAGTCACTTGCGTCCGTCACTTGTGGCCTCGAATATTTCACACCTTGGAGTCCACAAACAACAAAGAAGGAAGTGTCCCAGTGCACCCACAACAACAGACCATCTGTGACCTAGGGTTTGCCCGGTCACAGAATGGGAACAACAACATTATGGCTGAAGCAGCCTCTCTCCTTAAAGGAGATAACAGATGTCAGGGTTGGTCCTGCACGTCATATCTAGGAGTCTAGGATAATTATTTCCCGAACAGTTATTATATAATTTTAACTTGAAACGGGTCAAGGGAGACCCGAACACAACATAAGGGTTAAAGAAACATGTTACATTTTCTATATAGAATCAAAAATATGCTACACTGACTTTTGAAAGCAAGAATAGTGTCTGTTAGCTTGTTCTTGCGCTATATAACTTGCGGTTCTAAAATCTTCGAAAGTTGATATTGGTGAAACTGGATCATGTTTTATGGAGAAAATATTTGCTGGTTTTCATCCACCTGCTTTGCCTCTTATCTGTGATTTAGCGTAGACTAGAAGCATGATTGTAGCTAAAGTAATGCTAACAGGTAACTGCTAACTAAAGTCACTGCCGTTAGCTTCCGTGAGCTGCCGTGAGCTGCCGTGAGCTGCCGTGAGCTGCCGTTAGCTGGCGTTAGCTGCCGTTAGCTGGCGTTAGCTGCCGTTAGCTCGTTAGCTCCGTTAGCTGCCGTTAGCTGCCGTTAGCTGCCGTTAGTTGCCGTTAGCTGCCGTTAGCTTTTAACTGCTGTTAGCTGTGCTGCCAGGACAATCTGTGTTCCCACTGCTAGCATAAAGCTTATTACCGCTGGGAGGAATATTTTTTCTGTGAGTAGAGAAAGCTAGCTTATTAGCATTAGCTGGCTTGATATATGAGCAGTCTTGCACATAGGCCTATTGTGGTTTGGCTGTGTTAGCAAAGTTATTAAATTGCTGGTTTCTGATCATAGGTAATCTTAGAAAATGCATTTGTAGCTGTCCATATTTACTAGGACATACCATACTAAGTGGTATTTAAGTGAATTGCACAACACAAGTTTGTCAAAATACCCAATTTGACAAGATGTTGCTGTAAAACTCAAAAATGCATCGACGTTTTTGGACATTTGCATTTTCTAATTCTAGAAATATGAATTGTTGGTATCTTTCGGTGTAGTTTTCATTAGTTTCAACATGCAACTTCCCTCCAGATCAAGCAATTTGTGATATTTAGGGTCACACGGGCTACGTTTTTGACATGTATTCTGTTTAGAGCCCCAGAGAAATGTACTTGTTGAGTGATATCTTTAGTGCGTTTGTTCCTGATAAGGTTGTGGTACTTAGCCTTCCCCTTTTCGGATCCCCTATCCAAAAGATTTGAAATCCTGTTCAACCAAAAAGTATCCAATGATAATCAAACACCTGTTGTACGTTGGTTATACATGTTTTTGCCCTTGTCTATTTAGTTTGAATTTCAATTTGAATTTAAATAGCTGCTAATCAGTCAGTGTGCTCCAGTCCCTTCTTCTGCCTTGGTGCGATACAGTAGTTGTACTTTACTGAATAATTACTTGGAGGTGCTGGGTTTAAGCTGATGAGCCTGAGGTCTGACTGAGTGAATTCACAGAGAGGCAGCAGCTGCTTCTCCTCCTGCTCCGAGGGAAACAGCTGCTTCACTGGTGGAGAGGGGCGCCTCAGGGACCGCAGAGTGACACACACACACACACACACACACACACACACACACACACATAGAGCTCTCTTGTGTGCTGACAGGTCAACAGGCTACCAGGTGTAGGTGGAGGACGGGTGAGAGGAGCAAGGCGATAAGGGAGGAGGAGGAGGAGGAGGAGGAGGAGGAGGAGGAGGAGGAGGAGGTGGTGGTATAACTGATGGCCGCTGCTTCTTACAGCCTTCAGCTATTTGTACAGAAAGGAAGATAAATAAATAAGCAAGACAAATGTCCGCTGCTCTGTGGAGGACAAACTCAATCTTGCCCGCGGCTCTCCTCCTCTGCCGCTGTTTCACAAACTCTGAATCAGAGAGGGAGATTACAAAAACACCAGCACAAGAGCAGGAAATGAATCCTGGGAAACACACACACACACACACACACACCACACACACACACACACACACCACACACACACACACACACACACCATGTATACATCACTTCAGGGGACATTACATTGACTTACATGCATTTCCTGGAGACTTATCCTAACCTTAACCATAACCAACACATGCCTAACCCTTACCCTAACCCTAACCCTAATCCTAACCAAGTCTTCACCCTAAAATGAATGATTCCCCTTATGGGGACCTCCAATTTGTCCCCATAAGGGAGGCAAGTCCCCACACGTGACTGTGTAGACAGATTTAGGTCCCCACAAGTATAGTAATGCTAGACCACACACCACACGCACACACACACACACACACGCACGCACACCACACACACACACACACACACACACACACCACACACACACACACCCACCCACACACACACACACACAGGCAGTGTTTGAAGCAGGGAGTTGCTGATTTGCATATAAAATGTATTGCACTAAAAGTGTGTTGAGAGCTTCTTTAGAGATGGGGGTTGAATGCAAAGACGCAGGCAGCCTGTACATGAAGCAAATTGAGGTGAAGACCCGTTCGCTGTATGAATTATTCTAAGAAAAACTGACGGAATATAACGGACAACTTGTCTCTGCAGACTTTTCAATCATCCCACTCTATTGAGGTGACTGATTCGCTGGGCATCATGACATGACTAACACACAAAGTGCACAGTAGAGAGCAATATTACCTCACATCATAGTTTGTTTTTGCTTTACTTCACTCCAACTTGTCCCAATAGCAGACAGATTGTAAACTATCTCCATTTATAATCAATTTGATGGGAGTGGGCCGATTCAAATGTTGGCAAGGCATCAATGTCAACTTAAAATGCTGTTTGAGTCATGTGGATATGTTGGTCTCTAGTAGTAGGATAAGAACATTGAACCCTCCCTCTCCTGGGAAGTTGGTTGGCATCGGAGGCATTATTGAAAATGGTAACAACGTTTTAAAGTTTATATTTCTGATGTCATGCAAAGACTAGTGTTAAGGCTGTAGAAAGGCGTGGAATTAAATGCGATGCAGAGACACAGTATCAACATGCAGTGTTTTAAGGTAATCAGATAACGCACACTGAATAATAAAGTAACAAAACAAAACACTCAATAAACTGTCTAACCGATACTATCAAAAAACTACAAAAACGACTTACTCAATCTAACTCTCTATGGACGATAACTCTGAGGACAATGTCAAATGATCTTACGCTGGAAGGCTTGGAACACACAAGACATTCTGGCAACGAGACAGGGGAAGACGAGAACTTGACTAGACAGACAAACACCAGGTGAAGACAATTAGACACTCACAACACAACAGCGGGAAAGACAAGGCAAGGAGGAAATGTACTTTAGAACACATGAGGGTAGACTATCAAAATAAACGTATCTAAACACATAACATAAAACCTAAACTAGGGAACAGCCTTAGCAGAGCCGTCTACGCACAACAACTAGTGATGTGCAAAATGGTAAATGCTCTGTATTTATAAAGTACTTCATCCAGTCTTTACAACTCCTAATGGCACTTTACGACTCAGCATTCATTCATTCGCGCGCCGTTAGCCAAGCTATCAGGAGCGACTTGGGAGCCACACACACACGCATCGTTGTGTGGGATAGAAGTAGTGCCGCTCGTAGAGAGATGGTCCATTGCCTGTCGGCCTCGCCAACTTCCTGTCACCATTTTGATTTACTTTTCTCTTACTCTACCTGTGTGTGTGTGTGTGTGTGTGTGTGTGTGTGTGTGTGTGTGTGTGTGTGTGTGTGTGTGTGTGTGTCCATTTTTATCAGCTGTGTGTGTCAGATATTGTTACAGTATGCATGTGTCTCAGTCTTGTGCAACTGTGTGCGTGTGTTAGTCTGTGTGTGTGCGCTGTGTGTGTGTGTTCCCCCTAAAGACCTGCATCACTGACAGAGTGCTTTGCAGAATTCATTACAAGATACACACACACACACACACACACACACACACACACACAGAGAGTCTCAGGTGGAGGATGAGCAGTGGCAATCGTTACCATGGTGTCACTGTCGCCATGCTCTGTCTAACCATCAGGGTGTGTGTGTGTGTGTGTGTGTGTGTGTGTGTTGTGTGTGTGTGTGTGTGTGGTGCGTGTGCGTGTGTGTGTGTGTCACTCTTTGTTTAAGTGTCACAGGAAACTCAGAGAGATCATTGTGTAATTACGTCTTGACAATTTGTTTTGTTTTCCATTAAAGAGGCGCGCTATTATGCTTGTTGGGGTTTTCTCTTCCCTGTAGTGAGAGTTATAGGCTTGTTGTGCATGTAAACGGTCTGGAAAGGCTAAAATCCCTGTGTTCCCTCCAGAGGAACATGGAAACATGTCACAGTGGAGGCACAAAATACAGATATGAGCCTGAAAAGGATCATAATAGGGCCTACTGCTCTGCTACCCACCAGGGGTGCAGAGAAACTGACGGCATCACTTCACAGTCATATCTACAGGCGGTGGAAACCCCTTACAGACAGTTTTTGCTTCACAGCTGAGCTCTAATGAGTCTCTGATGTGAGTCTATTTTGGTTTCTATGACATGAAAACACTTGCACGCCTCCGGCTGCAGAATGATCACAGTTCATAGATTTTAAACAAGAGGAAACACGAACACCACAAGTGCTTTGTGTCAACACAGATTTACAGTATCACATGTTGAAAGAGAAGCATGATCAAACACAACTTTTATTAATGCAGAAAACTGACATGAAACCAAATGAAAAGATCTGAGCTAAATACGTCTGAAGGCAGAGTGAGACCTGCTCCCACAAAACAATTAACATCTGTTCTTAATATCTTCTGGTAATAAAATCAGCCACATGAAATGCAATGGGATCACACATGCCGCAACGCCAAATCGCAGCAAGACCATAAAGTGGGCCTAAAACCTGGATACACTCGACTTTAGCTGCTTTTAGCTTAGCGGTGGTGACGTGAAGTCATGTGACCGTGCTGTAATTCCTTTATAGCCCAACATTAGCCGCCTTTAGCTTAGGTCGTGACGTGAAGTCATGTGACCGTGCTGTAGTTCCTTTATAGCCCAACATTAGCCGCCTTTAGCTTAGCGGTCGTGACGTGAAGTCATGTGACCGTGCTGTAGTTCCTTTATAGACCAACATTAGCCGCCTTTAGCTTAGCGGTGGTGACGTGAAGTCATGTGACCGTGCTGTAATTCCTTTATAGCCCAACATTAGCCGCCTTTAGCTTAGCGGTCGTGACGTGAAGTCATGTGACCGTGCTGTAGTTCCTTTAGTCTTCAGTTCCATTAAGGTATATGGGAACAACTATTTTTCTGGCCATTAGACAAACTAGAGTTTTTGGCACTTCAGCTACATTTTTCCACCCTCAGATTACCCTTTTGTCGAATGGCTACCCACCAAATTGCTGCACGGTAACTTGGAATACGCCATTGTTTAAAGTTACCTTCATCACACAGTTGGGGGCTATTTCTACGACAAAAATGTGTCCCCATATAAAAACACTGCTTAGTATTATTTCATGCATTTTCATGCTCCTGATATGAACCCATATTTAAATGCAAAATCCCACAACAATGTTTTTCTGATCATCAACAGGATTTGAATTCATTCATGAATGCATTTCTATAATGTGAAATGTTCTGTCTGTCGTGCTACAAGCTAAAAGCAAACAGAAAACACTTTAGTTAGTTCATAAGAGACTTTCATAATTGAGGATTAGTCATCATACTGAAATAATAAAGTGCCATTTCAACATTGTTTTGCCTGCTAGCCACATAAGCAGCTTTTGTTTCCTGTTGTCATGTTTGATTGGGAGATGAATGGAAACTCTGAAGGATTATGGACTGGCATCACTTTGAGATTCAGAGCATTTGGAGTTTATTTGGAGTTCATTTTAGGATTGTAAGCGTCTTCACTGTCTCTTCTTACTTTGACAAATGCATGCTTTATTTGGAACACCTTATTAAGAGGACAACGTCTACAGCAACAACAGTATCTCTGTGAGCTGGTAATGATAACTTTAAAGGGGCGCAATCCTGCTCATTTTCAGGTTCATATTTGTTTTAGTGTCTCTACTGTCTTCGCAGACCATTGACATGCACAGAAACCTACACTACTGGAAAGGGGAAACCCCAAAAAAGCATAATAGCGCCGCTTTAAAGAAAACAAACATGTGCCATCAGATAAAGTATCCTCAAGATTTTGTTTTGTCTGTTGCACATTTTAAAATGCTTGCTGTAATGAACACTGCAGTCTTTAGGGGGCGCTGACTACACTACACACTGTTAAAGTTGTTTGCATGTGTGTGCGCTTTTACTCAAAATGTGTGTTTCTGTGTGTTTGTTTCAGGTTCCTGCTGAGCTGAACACATTGTGACAAACTGCACTTTACGCCTGCACAAGGTAACACACACAACCACACACACAGACACACAGCAGCATGCAGAGAACCAATTTGTAATTAGCCTGTACGTGTGATGAATTTTCCGATTTGTGCCTCCCGCAGGCGGGCCGCTAAAACTGGTTAGATACCAAATCCATCATGAACACACACACACACACCACACACACACACACCACACGCACACACTCAGACCACGGAGCTGTGACTGTTTCGCATCTGTATCCATGGTTACCTTTGGGTTCATGTGGTGTTTGAAAACCCTTTTACGTGCTGATAGTTTGTGTTGTCGGCTGTGTTGTGTTGCATGTGTGTGTGTATTTGGGTGTGTGTGTGTGTATCTAGATATTTTTTGTATGTGTCTGTTAAAGCAGCCAGAGTTCAAAAGGTCAAGTAGCACTGCTGCTAACTCGCTAACTGATTAGTTCAGCCTGCTGCTGGCAACAAGGCTAACTGCAGGAGGTACACACACACACACACACACACACACACACACACACACACACACACACACACACACACACACACACACAGACACACACACACACACACACACACACACACACACAGACACAAACACACACACACACACCACACACACACACACACACACACCACACACACACACTCTGCCAAATGATGCCAGGGGCCCAGTAGGCTGCAGCGTGCCATTACTCTGTCTCTCAGTGGATCTTGTTTCTGAGGCGCCTCAGTGGCTCAGTCACTGAACAAGTTGGAAACTCGCCCATTCTTCTTCTTTTTCTTCTTCTTCTTTTTCTTCGTCTTCTTCGTATTTATTCCTGAAATTTATCAAGCCGTCATGAATTATGGTGAAATTAAAGTGATACCCTAAGGTTTAAATATGTATGTTGTTCATTACAATTCTTATTTCTAGTATTTCTTCCCTCCCACTCCCGCCAGCCTGTCAGTCTGCTGCAGCTTGGGATGATGAATTTATTATAGTTTTCGGGGTGTGAAGTGTCGCTGACGGAGCGCTGAACTCACACCTGCAGGTCACCGCTCAGCTGATCTGCATGCAGACGGGTTTAGTGCCCTTTAGTTGTTGGGGCAGCGAGTGAGTGACCAGACTAGAGTCTCTAAAAAAGTTTAAAAACCTGCTTATCTTTCTTACAGTGCAGACGCTTTTCTGCTTGCTCCTGCCTCTGCTTACTTTTTATGCTGATTTTCCTATTCTTATTCTCTGAAAACTTCGAGCAGCGGCTCCTGGACATTAACCTATCACTGGGACAGTTCATCTTCGTAAATAGACGGAGGTTTTCAGCCATATTTCAGCATTTTTACGGCGACCCCAGTCTTACAGTAGCGTGGCCTAGCAACAGCTAAAGCCTGGTAGGCTACTGCATGCTATTTAGCTTAAGCTAGTTGGTAGAAAAATGCCTCCGTTCTCTACAGATGACTTCCACAAACTTCTACAGAAGATGGCCGTGCTGGAAATGAAAATGCAACGGCTGGAAGTTAACGTGGAAGTGAATGGACTATGTTGTGGGAATGACACCACTTTACCAGTGTTGCAAAATAATGGAAAAGGGTATGCTAACTCACAGCTAGTTAGCAGCTACAAGGATTCCAAGGAACAGGAGGGCTGTGTACCGGATCAT
Organism: Chaenocephalus aceratus; assembly: GCA_023974075.1. NCBI lineage: Eukaryota > Metazoa > Chordata > Actinopteri > Perciformes > Channichthyidae > Chaenocephalus > Chaenocephalus aceratus. The sequence continues at coordinate 251,678 of JAMFTG010000131.1, read as the reverse complement.
AATCTACAAGTGGTGGTCCTCTCTGGAACTCTCTGGGTGCAAAGCCTAAGAGTAAATCATTTTCATGGGATTTGGGAGGAAGGATAACGGGCAGAGCCCAACACTCTGAAATATGTGATGCGACCGGCTGGCCTGCATTGTTATCACCCAAGAGGAGCGCCTCTTCAACCCCTAAACAGCAGTGGACAGCTGCTAAAGGGAGAATTACAAAAAATCCTCCTAAACCACCAAGTGTGCCAATCCAGAACAGATACGCTCCGCTGACCGAGAGCCGGAGATCTCTTTCTGATGACCTGGATAACCCGTCCTCTTCACACAGCAGGGTAAGGACCAATAGCTACTCCAAAAGTAAAAGGCTAGAGGGAAAGCTAACGACTGGGCCTGAAACTCTGATTGTGGGTGACTCTGCTGTAAGAGATGTAAAAGGTCTGTGTAGTAAGAACAACACCAAAGTACTCTGTTTTCCTAAGGATACAGTCTCTGACTTGGCTGAGAAGATCCTGCATATTGGGGCTGAACATCCGACTGTGAAGAATGTGGTACTACATATTGGAACAAATGATGTTGTGAAACAAGAGTCAGAAGTGCTGAAAAAAGACTTTAAATGTCTGTTGGAAACTGCCAGCTCTCTAAATGCAGAGGTGTTCATCAGTGGCCCTCTACCGCCAGTCAGAAGAGGAGTGGAGAGATTCAGCAGATTGTTTGCACTGAACACGTGGCTTTCAACTGTCTGTACTGACCATTCTGTGCATTTTATTGACAATTTTAACTTTTTCTGGGACCGCAGACATCTTTTCAAGGCAAATGGAGTTTGCCTGAACAAGTCAGGAGTGAAATTGTTTATCTCTAACATATTCAACTGCCTGCGTCATCAATCTGTTCCCTCTGCCAAGGACAAGCGGCAAGAGGAATCAAAACAGGAGATAGACACAACACATCGCGCAGAAAACCCTGAAGAAGTATCACTGCACCCGCCTGAGGAATGTTCTGATTATGGGAGACCTATGAAACACACGGAGGAGTCCCCACCGCCCGTCACCCCCCCCCCCTGTCAACGCCTTTGAGGATACTCCGTTCACCCTTTCGCCCTCGCCCACCCTCCTGGAGATCGTGGAACACAAGAAGGAGATACAGAGGGCTGGCACCGATTCCTTCCTGGATTTCAAAGACCAGACTAAGGCGATACGCAGGGCTGGCAGCATGTCCTTTACCCCCGCTCCTCAACGACGCCCACCAAAATCACCGAAGCAGAGACGCGCACCATCTCCCCCGGCTTCATCACCATGCCTACCACAATCATCCAAACCAAAACAATCTGCAAACTGATATCTGCTGGGTCCAGGCTCAAGGGCGTATGGCACTCTCAACTCTTTCCAGGACATGCCCGGGCCCTGCCTGCCAGTAGCTTTGCCGATATCTGTGTTGATAGGTAATAGATTAAGAGCGTGAATCAGCTTAGATACAGGAAGCGCTCAAACGTTTGTGTGAGTTTATCTAATTTAGCAGTGATTCCATGTCAGCCACAGCTTGTTACAAAAAACATGACTGATCGTGTGTTTACGAACTTAAACTAGCTTTATTAAATGTCAGGTCTTTGGCAGGAAAAACATTTTTAATCAATGATTTTATCACTGAGCACAATCTTGATTTTATGTTTTTAACAGAAACCTGGATTGAACAAAATAACAGTGCAGCTGTTCTTATCGAATCAACCCCTCCCAACTTCAGTTTTATGAGTCAGGAAAGAATGCATAAGAAAGGGGGTGGAGTTGCTATTCTGTTTAATGATTCCCTTCAATGCAGGAAGACATCTTATGGAAACTTTGATTCTTTTGAATATGTGGCCCTTCAGCTGAAATGCTCCTCTCGAGCTCTGTTCCTAAATATCTATAGACCACCCAAATACTGTGCAAGCTTTTTTGATGACTTTACTGAACTGCTGTCTATAGTGTGTATTGACTTTGACCGTCTAGTCATTGTTGGTGATTTTAACATCCATGTTGACAACCCCCAGGACAGAGGGGCTAAGAACTGTTTTGTGTTCTTGATAGCTATGGACTGACTCAGCATGTGACGGAGCCCACGCACAATAAGGGGCACACTCTGGACTTAATTATCTCAAAGGGTCTGAATATCTCTAAGGTTGTGGCGACTGATGTTGCGCTCTCTGACCATTCCTGTGTTTTCTTTGAGAGCTCTATTTCTGTTCACACAAGTGTTCAAAAAGAGGTAACCACAAAGCGATGTTTAACTGAAAATACTAGGGAAATGTTTACTCAGAATTTTTCTTCCACACTTGCCCCTGCTAACACCTCAGTAAATGAGCTAGTAGATCATTTTAATTCAAAAATTAAAAATGTTATAGATGCCATTGCTCCAATTAAGGTAAAGGAAGTGACTGGGAAGAAAATATCTCCATGGAGAAAGGCCATGACCGTTAAAACAAAAAAAGAGAATGTCGAAAAGCTGAACGCAGGTGGCGAAAAACAAATCTCCAGGTTCACTTTGAAATTTATAAAGAGAGACTTGGCCTTTATAATTTGGAATTGAAAAACGCACGACAATCATTCTTCTCTGACATCATTACCAAAAACAAAAACAACGCACGTGCCTTGTTTGCTACCGTCGACAGACTAACTAACCCCAGTGTCAGTAGCCTCTGAATTTCTATCCACCAGGGCGTGCAATGATTTGCCTCCTTTTTCACTGACAAAATTCAGAAAATCAGACAAGCAGTCAGTGCCTCTGCATCAGGAACAGCAAATGTGTGTCTCTGTGTCCACTTAACATCAATTCAGACATCATGACACAATTCCATCAGATTAATGATAAAAACCTGGAGGACATTATACAACTTCTGAAATCCTCCTCCTGCTGCCTTGATATTATTCCAACAGGATTTTCAAAGATTTTTCTTGCATGGCCTCAGAACTACTTCATATAGTAAACAAATCTCTTCACTCAGGTATTTTTCCACAGGCCCTGAAAACTGCAGTCATTAAACCGCTCTTAAAAAAGAATAATCTAGATGCTTCAGTAATGAACAATTACAGGCCCATATCAAACCTGCCATTTCTAGGTAAGATCATTGAAAAAGTTGTTTTTCAACAGTTGAGTAATTTCTTGCATTTAAACAACTGTTTTGATGTGTTCCAGTCAGGCTTTCGTCCAAACCACAGCACTGAGACTGCTCTTGTAAAGGTCTTTAACGACATCCACTTAAACACAGACAGTGGCAGAACTTCAGTGTTAGTATTATTAGATCTCAGTGCTGCGTTTGACACTGTTGACCACAGCATATTACTAGACCGACTGGAAAACTGGGTGGGACTTTCGGAAACAGTTCTAAATTGGTTTGAATCCTACTTAAAGGACAGAAACAACTTTGTTTCTATCGGTAAATACACATCTGAGTTGACAAATATGACATGTGGGGTTCCTCAAGGCTCCATCTTGGGGCCTCTTCTCTTTAACATCTACATGCTACCACTGGCTCAGATAATGAAGAACAACAAAATAAGTTACCATAGCTATGCAGATGACACACAAATTTACGTAACAATTTCACCAGGAGACTATGCTCCAATTCAAACACTGAGTAAGTGCATTGAACAAATCAATGACTGGATGTGTCAGAACTTTCTCCAATTAAACAAAGATAAAACTGAGGTAATGGTTTTTGGAGCCAAGGCAGAACGTTTAAAAGTTAGCGCTGAGCTTCAGTGTGCAATGTTCAAACCAACAGATAAAGCCAGAAATCTAGGTGTAGTCATGGACTCTGACCTGAGTTTCAACAGTCACATTAAAACAGTTACTAAATCAGTCAGCCTACTATCACCTAAAGAACATATCTAGGATTAAAGACTAATGTCACAGCAGGATTTGGAAAAACTTGTCCATGCCTTTATCTTCAGTAGACTCGACTACTGCAATGGTGTCTTTACAGGTCTCACTAAAAATCTATTAGAAAGCTGCAGCTGATTCAGCAGAACACCGCTGCTCTAGTCCTCACTAACACTAAGAAAGTGGATAACATCACTCCTGTTCTGAAGTCTTTACACTGGCTTCCTGTGTGTCAAAGAATATATTTCAAAATACTGCTGCTGGTTTATAAAGCACTGAATGGTTTAGGCCCAAAATACATTTTCTGACCTCCTGCTAAACTATGAACCATCCAG